>KB296425.1:139929-161279 GCA_000328365.1 Capitella teleta
CCCGAATGGGTAGGGTGGAGCCGTAAAACCCCATCACGCATCACGCGAATAGTCCCCTCCAGAAACCCTAGTTCATTAAGAGCCGCTGGGTGGGCGAGATGTCCGGCCTGAGCGCGTAACAGTATGATTGCAGCATCCTCCTCGTCCAGATACGCTGGCTTCAGCCGGTGGATGGCAACCCAGTCTGGTTTCCCATTGATGTTTATCTTGTATGATTTGTCTTTTCTTTGAATTATCTCGTAAGGTCCTTTGTACGGCGGTATCAGCGGCGCCCTGATGGCATCGTTCCTGATGAACACAAACTGAGCGTTGATGAGCTGACGAGGTACTCTGGCTGGGCGATATTTTCTTTTTGTTTGGGTATATTGTCTGAATGATCCCACGGCCCGCCGGAGTTTCTCTAAGTTTTCAACACCCAGCATATTATTGTCGGAAGGGAAGAATTCTCCTGGTACTACCAAATTTTCGCCGTATACCATTTCTACCGATGAGACGCCGAGTCTTTCTCTTGGCATGGTTCGGAGGCCTAGAAGAACCCAAAGGAGATGTGAGACCCAGTTATTTCCCGCGCCTCGAGCCATCAGAGCAGCTTTCAAACTTCGTCATTTGTCTCGTAATTTTTGCCTTCTGGCACGACACACATGTTCTCGTCCAGGAGCGTACGTCTCGAAGAATGCCGTCCCACACGAACTTATCAGACGAGTTTCACCGATGAGCAAATGGAGGGATGCAAAGGTGTGTGAACGGCGTTAAACACCAGGCGACGAAATGCAGTGGGCACCAAAGAACGAGGGCGGCCGGTGCTGATGTCACACCACAGAGTGTTTTCACAGAATGCCACGCGCTCCAATTTCAGCTTTGAGGATGGTCGGGCGACGGCGTCTTTAGCATGCTTCTCTTGTTCGGCAGCCATAGCTTTGTAATCCACCCCGAGCTGCATTTTGCTCATTTCAATCCGTGATAGACAGTCTGCAGCCTTGTTATCGGCGCCAGGCACATACTCCATGGTACAATTCATTTCAGAGATTGTCGAGAGGTGTCTGTGCTGGCGGCAGATCAGAAAGTTGCGTGTTCAGATCACGTCGGGGTCACCACTATAACGATGCAATGCACATTACGCAAATTCGTTATATCATAAATTTATTGCAAGAAAACAGTGCCTTATAGCTGATGGTTTTGAGTTGGTAATGAGCGATGAGTTGAGTCGTTACAAGACTCAAGGCTAATCAAAACTTTGATTGTGTGTCTAATCAAGTAAAGTCTAACAAAATCTCACACATATTAACCAAGACGTCGGTCGGTGAGCTGGCGAGGCTTTGTCACTTTGCGCCTCGAGACAACCGTTACATTCCCCATTCCGTCACCGTCGAAGCCTCCCTACTCCGAATTACAATCAATTGCCACGAACGAAAAACTCCCTGGTGTGAAAGCTTACACTGACTTTGATATTGACTTAATATGCAGTCAATTAAAGAAACATTAAGGACCAATCATTTATCCGTTTATGTATCACATAGCAATGCAGTGTTATTTCTTCTGTTATGGTATTCTACCATAGCGCCTGATCCAGACACGAAACTATAGCGGTAGGAATGTGATTGATTATCGTCAATGGACTCGTAAATTCCAAATCTACAAAACATCAGCAAAATTCCAGACATAATTATTTCTATTTGATATAGAATTATATATATATAATAGCTGCGTTGTCATTCGATGGAATGATGAAAAATGAGCGAGTATTTTGTAATGCCCTCCCAAGCGCAATTTCCGTGTTAATTGTTGTCCAGAGAATTCCATTTAATTTTTATTGCAACAAAGCCAATAGACAAGCAGTGTACTCAATTAAAATCAGCGATCAGTTGTGGCGAGACAAGTGCTGGTTCACAAATCTACGGTTGGCACCCGAAATGAGGCTTTGACAGTGATATCGGTAAAAGTGCGCTCAAAGAGATGGGGAACTGAATTTTAAGTGATGTTCTATTGATTCATAGCACCAATTGATATCATTCCGTGCCAAGAACACCATGCTTGGATGCAAGCGTAAGGAAATTATGCATTTCAAATATCCGGGTTAGCATTGCGCCTATGGGAGAATGACTTCCATTGCAAAGTATAGGAGGCAAACGTCAGCTGAGGGCTTGCCGTGATTTGTCCCGTTGCCCTCGTGAAGCTATCGATTTCAGCCAATCAGAGCAGGCCATTTTCGCCATAAAGGGACATCTTTGTTGTTTACGAAACGAAAGCGTCAGTATTGCGCATGCGTTGTGCAATCTGGCTGACATTTTACTGTTTCAGGATGAGAAACCATGGTAGGTGTCCTAGAAAATCGCTTGTTAAAATGAGAAAAATAGCGAAAGATATTTTTTTTCGCGCCTGTCTGGTGGCAAAATGATTATTCTATCTATTTCCGAAAAGAAAAAAAAATATTCTGGGGTTTAGTCGCAGGACACGCTGATATGACGAGGCCCATTGTAAAAGATGGGGAACTCGGTGTTTCATGACAGCCTCTGACGTCACGCCTAATTAGCAATATATCTCCCACGAAATCGTTAGCGATGATATTCCTTGTGTGGGTCAGGCATAGGAATCATTTTTGGTGCATCACGACTCAAAGTCCATTTTTAACCGGTTCTCCTTCCCTTCAATGAGGAACTAGTAATGCCATTGATAACAAGGCTACACGTGATCCTCTGAATAAATATTCTATCTAACCTCCAAATTGCACGTCTCTGGATGTTCGTGTTCTGTGTTAGGCATTGAACTTTCTGAAAAGCCCTCGTTTAAACACTCATGGATATCCAGGCACTCGTTTTGAATATCTTCATTGATCGATGCTACATGTGACACGAATGCAAAAAATGTCATTCTTTTGAAATCGAATTGGTGTGAAGGAAGAAATAGATGCTTTTGTAACCGTGTTTTGGACGGTATATACCATTCATAACCTAAACTCTTATAGGTTTTCTGCTTGATATGCTTTGAATTGGCGGCTGTCAAATGTGAGGAACATGTCTCCCAGAGATATAACAGACATCTTTTGTAATCGACACGAGACCAACTGGAGGTCATCTGCATATGCTACAAGGCACGACACAATCTGACATCTATAAAAATGTGTCCTTTCATAAAACGTGCACCTTCTGAGACAGTTGTAGTGTTTACTAGAGTGAGTGATGGGGTTTTACGGCTCCACCCAACCCATTCGGGTGATACGGGCACAAGAACAGAAGGCCCGGGACAGTGGTTTCATACTACTCTTTCCGATAAGTCCCAAGGGTTCTTTATCCTGCATACCACCATAGACAGTAGCACACAGCCCCGGCCTTGTTACGCAGTTGGGCAGCACTGCCGAGTCACCGAAGAATTACAATTATAACGGATTACAATTATAATTCACAATCATAACGCCCGTGGCCTGATCGTGTCTCCAACCCGAGACCTCGACCCCCACGGTCGGCATAGGATTGCAGACAGCGGTTTAACCCACTGTGCTATTCGGTGCCAACGTGTCAGCAGTATTCAATTTATTAGGCGTGCTGCATTTATCTGCCCAACAATCTATAATGGACAGGCAATTGCAATGTTATGACAATTGCCTAATTTTCATAGAATGCTTTCATTGAAATTTACTAGAAGTGAGGAAACTACAAGTCATTTCTTCATTAAAAGATCAAGCTATGAACAAAACAACTTCATGTGTGCTGTTTCCTAACTTTGGTATGGGTCATGACAGACAGTAAAACGCTTATTAATGATTAATTAAGCTTTATAGAGCACCAAAAGTCACAGATGCATGTGCTATAAAGTAAAAATGGGCAAATGAGAGGTCTGCAGCTGTTAGAATATGAAAACATTGTCGTCACATTGTCCACTTGACCATTTATGACCTTTTATTTCTTAAACATTTGATCTCGGGAGACTCATGGATATCATCTGCATACAAAGATAATGAACCGTCCAACACCACACATAGCCTAGCTACAACACATAGCCTAGCTACAACACATAGCCTAGCTACAACACATAGCCTAGCTACAATACATAGCCTAGCTACAACACATAGCCTAGCTACAACACATAGCCTAGCTACAACACATAGCCTAGCTACAATACGTCGTCTGATTGTGCAATATCTTGGACTGTGACGATGTAATTCTTTGACACGTCACAATAATATGCTACATGAGTACGTACGGACCTGGCATGGACGAGCATGAAAGTGCACTCTTGAAATGATCACATAGTTTCCATAACTGTATTTATCATGATATGCTGAAACATCAAAGACCCATTTCATGCATTGTTGATAGAGACATGCTTACTAATATCAATTAGCGTAATTTTACTCAGTTGTAAACATTCAGCTTGATATCCAATCTACACCGATAAGTCCGGTTTTTATTATTATTTCGTAGGTAACTTTCCCTGATCTCACTACTGACTTGACGTAAACATGTTCGGGTGTCGCTTTTTTTTTCTTTTCTTTTCTTTTTTATTTTTTTTTTTTTTTTTTTTTTTATCGGTGACATCCAAATCCTGAAAGACGAAATGTTGGTGCGCTGATAGAAACAAGCATGGATTCGCTCGGCGTTTCCTTTAATCAACCTTTTCACAACAAGCCATACAATTGCATGGTGTTCTCAAATGATGTCACTTAAATACAATGGAACTCACTGTCATTGGTGGTGTAGCGATTTAAAACGCGCTATTCTATAATCGTCTCTTTGGATCGAGTCAATATGAATTTCGTTTCTTAGCTGCGCTTCGCCTAAAGAATCCTCTCAAAATATCTGAGGGAAATGCGTTTCACTAAGATAACTCCTCTCAAAATAATATCGTTCTGGTTCACGAATTATCTTAGTATCAGAGGACATTAAATCTGACGGTATCCGAGTCTAAATCCTCTGTTACAGTTCGGTCTCATTGGCTCCATGGGCGAAACATAAAAATGTCGAGTGCTACTCCTGAGTTAGAAGTTAGAATTTTTATTTTAGAAGATGCAAAAATAAATATTACGAATATATCTCCTTTGAGGAAGATAATTCAAACTTTAAGCGCGATATCTACGGTCATTCATAAATTTTAATGAGGCGAGCAAACGGAGAAATGCCGACTTTCTTAAGCGTTTTTATTTCTCCCAATTTCAATCTGCAAGCTGCAGGCCCCACATGTAATATACGGAGTGGGAAAAATCATTATATTCCTCTATCACTGATGCAAGAATCGTTATGCTTGGTGTTCTAGAGTGTTCTCAGTCCTAGCACAACGCATTCACTACAAGGTTTCTAATTATGTTATTTAATTGCTTTCAACTAATCACTAGTATTATCACGAATGAACTACAGATGACTGATGTACATGGTTACACGTTTATATGATGTTCCTATATAATACATGCACAAACAAATAGCCATAACATTGATAACACGGTATATAAATTATCAAAATGCGTAATCATAACATGGTATATTCAGATGATGCGCATTCTTTAGCATACTTTAAGTAGCCGCTTTGAGCTGGCCAGATAACCTTGTGAAAACGTGTCAAACTGCTTGGGTCATATATCTACTACAAACACAATAACGGACCAGATATTCTGCTAAGTAACGCATCGAAGTTACATGCACACAGGATTATACAGCGCAAGGTTGTGGTTCGGTAGAGCATTCATTCAACGTGGTGAACCTTACGTTTTATGGTGTTGTTTCAGTCGTAAAGGTGTTTGTTTATGCACCATGCGTACATGTACAGCATTCTGCCTTTATTCTACTGGGTCGAGGTGTCAAAGCATCCTAATGGTATTGCATTGAAAGGCTTCTATTTTCCATAGGGATGACTCCTTGCATAGGAATCAGTGTCTCCCGTGTGGTAGGGTATCATTCTACAGTTTTCTATAAACGATTTTTGACGATATTATCTTTTGCGAAGATCAAGTGAGCGCATTAGTGGCATCAAATTTTTGAGCTAAAATTTGATTGAGGCATTCATATAATCTACTTCAAAGCTATGTGTTTGAAGTACATTATATCGTTGTCTCTAGAGGATAGAAAACAGTTATTATAATTGATTCATAAGCAAAATTTCATCGTTATTTTGTGTGTATTATAACGATAATTCTTGTCCTCGATTCCCATAGCAAAAGGACCAATGACCGCTATTTAGCAACATGCCTATTTTGTGTAATTCTGCTTTGCATATTTTAACAAGGTGGCCTAATTCCCGACGGTGACTTAATCCCTGCTTGGTCAGAATGCACTGCAGCAAGCATATGCGAAGAAGTCTATGGAGTAGACTACTTTTGGTCCACTTTGTATAATTAAAGGCAAAAATGTGACACAGACTAATCCGCTAATGAAGGACCTTGGATACCTATGCAGGGATTGTAATTGTGAAGACCCGTCAAATCTGGATTTTATAGCCAAGCGCTTATGTGGTTCGATATACAAATTATTCCATAGGATTGTGTTGTATTATTATATTTGTCATAAGAAGAGTGTCCCTATACATAGGATCCCGATTACCGGCTAAATTTCAGTCTACCCTTAAAAGTTTTATTTAAATATTGTTTGAATCATGATATAATATAGCAAAAATAACAATTTATTCATTTATAATGCGCGAATATTAAAGCATGAAACATTTGTCTATGCGAAACACACGCAAACGTGATGTGCACCCCGATATATATAGCTAAGGAACCTCATTTTAAATGATATTCCTTGATACTTCATTAATAGAAGCCTTTCCAAGAATTAAAAAAGAACATGGTACAAATTGACTAATTGGCGGCCTTATTGCTGGATGTGTCTCCGGCAATCGATCAAACCCCTGAGGTTTAAGACGGTTTTATTTATTTCCTAAAAACACATTGCTAATGCACAGCACTACTAAATGCACACACACATGTGACAAAGACAAGTTTTTTTCATGTGGTGAATAAATGTGCTTTAATTTAGGTGTTTTTCAAAAGCATCCAATTATTAAGTTTCACGTAAAATCTTTAGATTCCATACATTTGATGCAGAACATTATCTAGGCAGATCTGCTAAGCACATCGGAAATTGATGCTATGCTCAAGAGTATCTGGCGGCACATGCAACGTTAATTTGGAACCAGCACTGAGGTGGTATGCAAAGATCACACCGAGGCATTTCTCCATTGCGACCGGTTTATTGTCCACTTTACCATCCGAGGGCTATCAAGAGTGAGGTGGACTCAAAAATTTGCCTGATCAAAGCGATCTTTTTGACAAAGAAATTGCTGAGGTGGGATGTTGTAACAGGGCAGCTGATATTATTGTTTCCATGATGCAAGCTTTTGGTCAGTTTGAATAAAGAGGGGTTTTCATTCACAAGAGCTGAGATTTTTCTCTCCTCGTACTCAGCTTTTTCTTGCGCAAACAATTTCTTGTCTCTTTGTTATGATTGAGGTGAGCTTGTAAACGAGACCTTCTCTACATCATCTTATTGTTCCTTTTTCTCTTTTGATCAGACCATCTCCCTTAGATACGTTCCTAGCTAGATCCGTCAGCCATCCTGTTATTGGATTCATCGAAAAGCAATGAGAATCAATGACCGTGCAGTCCTAGTTTTAAATATAGGGTAGATGACGGTTTCGATTTACTGAGAGGATGACATTGAGTCATACTTTGGGGTAAGAGCAGAAAAGGCAACATCATGGAATGGTGAGGAATGGGGTGGGACGAGGCACAGCAGCTGGTACGTGAAGCAATGGATAGAGGGCTCTGTTGGAACATTGGTGGACGGACACTTGTGGACTTGTAATCAGACCAAGGGATCGGGCGAATGAATAAGATCTGAGGGATGACTTGGAGATGGCATATCAGAAATATAATTCTGATAATCACGTGATACACACATGCGCAGTGGCAGGCGATCCACTCAGATTAGTATGCTTGTGAGTCAATAAATGCACCTTTCTCACACTGCACTCGTCATACACACGGTTTCACCATGCACAAACCTTTTTCCTCGAGGCCTGACCATGATCAGAAGGGGGCCCTGGTTAGGGACACTCTGATATTCAACAAGATATTCATGTAGTAATCAAACCAAAGACAATCATAGCATATCTCACGTTATAGAACAACTTTGCATCTGGTCACCCTCATCACAATCTCGGTAATTGTGTTGCCCCATTGGTCTTTCTTTCTTTCTTTCTCCCTCTCTCTCTCTCTCTCTCTCTCTCTCCCTCTTTCTTTCTTTCTTTCTTTCTTTCTTTCTTTCTTTCTTTCTTTCTTTCTTTCTTTCTTTCTTTCTTTCTTTCTTTCTTTCTTTCTTTCTTTCTTTCTTTCTTTCTTTCTTTCTTTCTTTCTTTCTTTCCGGGGAACTCTTTACTCTTTTTGATTGTTGGTTGCTATCAGAATAGTGATAATTTAATTGATTCCTTGAAGACTTTGCATAGAGGCGACCTAACTGACTTGTTTTTTTCTTCTTTTTTTTGTCAACTTGATTGCTAAGGAAAAAAGGAAACACAGGAAGTAATTGGCTGTTGTATTTGACATTGTGCAGAAGGATATTATTATAACACGACAATAAAACATCCGCCTACCTGAACCATGGCTTGGATAGGCGATTTTTAGCATGCATATTATTATACTCCTACGCCGTTATCCTCAAATAATGAGCCTGTTGACTGCTTTGTATTTTAGTTGTATTTTTAGTGATGCTGGGGTTTTGTTTGGACTTCACTAATAACCTTATGTATTTAGTGCTGTTTCCTCTTTTATGTGTCGTTTTTTATTTGTCAAGTCTTTCCGGTCATTGAACAATTCTGCATTTCGAGCCATCCGTGTAACTATCGTGTTTGCTATTGACTTCCGTCGAACCTACCCATCAAGCGGAATGAGAAGCCATCTTTTATGATGATGACGAAGACAGAGACACGCCCGCAAATACGCGGATTTATGACTGAGTGTTCCTCCTCCGATGTGCAATTTGCAAATTGTTGATGTTCTGGCATCCGAAGCAGATAAATCATAGAGATTTAAGTGATGGCAGAAAGTTGTGAATTATGCAATATTTACCATCTCAGTTCGCCACGTGTTTGGTAGGAAAAGAGCCAGATGACCGAAAGTCGCCTGTTATATTAAAATCTGTCTCTCAGTTGTATAAATTAGTTGGTTTGATGACAGGAATTACAAGCCTAGTGAGAGGTGCAACCTCCCCTACATTGATTCATGAAGAAAGAAAATTTCATCACTGGGTTCCTCAGTCCACGGGGTACTTACTGATGAAATGAATCTCATGACAAATCAATATTCAATTATGCTAAGAAGCTTAAGCTGATCAGGCTGGAGCCATTCTTTGTTCTTGTTTACGTCCGTCACAACTTTCCTTTCATGTGACAATGAACATCACGCCTTTACGCAACAATTCATCTCAATCTTCTTTCGTCAGCGGAATACATGTTTACTCATTTTGGCATCAATGCCTTGAGAATAACGTGGAGCCGGCACACATTGCCATATCTTATGGTCATTACCAACCGTTTAATCAGCAACAGATCCACTCAAAAAGCGAGTCACCGCGTGCTTAGAATGCAAATGAAGCCAAAGAGCAGTAACTTACGCCAGTAGTTGCACGTGTGTAACCCATTTTATCGAACGCATCCCACTTAAAATTCGTCTTGTAAATCAGTCTTGCGCGTGGATCTGCAAACTCAACCCCAACGCCAATTACCCTAGGCATTCAAAGAAGGCGTTTGGTCATTTAAGAACATTAAATAAAGATATCGTCAATTCTAAGATATGCTATCCTATAATTATGTGACGTGAATGCTATTTCATGTATATAATTATGTACATGTACTCAGTATACTGAGTATTCACATGTGCCGATTGTGCAGTATTCGCGTGTACTCTGCTATGACATTGCTATGAAGTATTGTGAATGACCTACATCTCAAATTACCATTATTCTACAAGATGCAATTATTTTTATCTTTAGTTTCAAACCAGGAACTGCTCAGCAGTAATATGATATTATACTAATTATGCTTTACAGCTGCACCACATGTTCACATTGCGAGAACTATCACTTTCGACCCGGAGTTTTCCTATTAATATGTTCTGAATGAACATCGCAAACATGATCACATTCAATATGCATTGCTTACTTACTGCGCGTTTTCCGGATTGGTCTTGATAACAATCTTTCCCTGTGATACTATGGATATTTTTCTCGGAAGTTCTCCAAAACGTGTTGAAGTAAAGGTCAAAATTTATAGGAGGAAATACCTTTGATGAATGTTTCCGAAAACAGCACACAATTTATATTGTGTTATGTAATCAAGGGATTTTCTGTGTTGCGAATTTGAAAATAACATTTAGTCAGACTGGGGTCCGATTAAAAGGTGGACTCATTTGATATGTGCAGCGCTAGTACGCTAGTATGCTTACTTTTGCTAACATAATATATTGCCATACATTTGCTATCAAATGAAAGGGAAAGAAAGTACATTTCATCACATCACCAACCTGGTTATGTATGGTAACCGAGAGTACCGTTGAACTCAATATGGTTACAGATGAGAAACGTGGTCATGTGGCCGAATTTATTCTGTATTTGGCCAAAGAGGTGATCATTATCCGATGCATCAAATGCTGCCCTCAATTCCAGGAAAATCATCTGAACAGCATTCGTCTACATCTACTTTAATAATTATATATAATTTTTCATGTTTGTCCCTTTCTGAGGGTGATAGAACTATAAGGCCTTAAATGTGGCAGAGTAGAACATTAGGATTTTTTCTAGGGGGCTGGGCTCCATGGACTATAGAGGTGTATGACCATACACCCACGGCTCAATAGAGATATCCTTTTTGGGGGTTAGATATTTGAGCTAGATTCAGTATGTGTGGATTCGCGGCTGGTTATGGGGTGGTTTGATTGGTCAAATAACATAGAGAGTACCATGAAGTCAGAGAGACAGACAATACACCATTCTATCAATTTTAAAATTCACTATTATAGAGGCTAAATCTAATCTTGGCATTATGACGTCATAAGCGCCAACAAGATTCCTTCAAGGGAGTTTGATAGAGGCCCATCACAATTTTTTTATTTTTCTATTAATAAGCCTTCTGAAGCTGAAGATTAGTAAAAATTTCATCGCTCCAGCTTCTTACATTAATTTATATTTTTATTGTAGGCATTCTTGCTGGTCGGCTTTTATTGAAGTGTACTTAAAGCAACACCTCAGCCAAATTTAAAATGAATATATTTAGGCCACCCACTATTGAGCAATTAGTTAAATTAATGTTATTTATCTGTTTAGTCATCAGAAAATTTAATACAGTTGAGTCACCACGGTCACCATTACGTAACAAGACAATTGTGTATTTCCATCTACTAATGTATAACCATGAACGTTGATAATTATATTAAATTATAATTGGCTAATTGTGATTGCTATCAAACAGACGTGAAAACCGACAGTTGGAATCTATGTTAAACTTCGCTTTTGAACCTTGGCTATGCTTTAGAAGGTCTTTAAGATTAACAAGCTCACCTTACTGTTTGCCAGCAAATGTTTTACCTTGTAGATTTGAGCATGAATCGGCTTCGTAGAATGTATGGAAACGCACTGAGCTTCAAAAGGTGATGAACACAAAACATCAGACATGCTGGTGCTTTGTAGTTGCACCCGGAAATACTAAATTATTCACACCTTTTGTTCCTGATATACATGTAAGTGCTATGTGATGTGCGTTCAGTCATCAGTTTTATAATCAGGAAACGTCCATGCATTAAATTGAATGAATTTAACGTTCACATGCGGGGATTGTTAAACAATTATGCATTTTATGACGAGGGAATTGTTAATGGCAGCTTTGTTGAATGTATTTAACATCATTCCATAAAATATACTTTTCATTAGCGAGTGTTGTTGTTGTGTCCATGTCAATGCTGATTGCTCAGGGCTTTATCATCATACAATATATAGCATAATGGTCTCCCTTCATTGGGAGCGCCCAGAAGACAGTCCTCCGTCACCAATCGTATTATTCCAAAACAATCATGTTTGCTTAGAAATATATCATTTTTATTGAAACACACGACTCACAAGAATGATTAAATGTCTGGTCTACCATCAGCTTTAAATATTCTGCAATGCCATGATGTGACAAAACGTTACTGTCCTTACACAAGTTATTTGAAAAGTTCTCAGCCTAACAAGAAATTTAGAGGTTAGATAGACCAACCATACACAAGATCACATGTTACTTTGTTTTTCCCTTGTATAACCACTTTTTTGATTGAGCGCACTTCTACGGATATCACTGGCAATGCCTTATTTTGGGCGCCAAAAGTTTGATTTGTGGGCCTCTCAAAACACTTTCTAACAACATCTGATCTTAATATAGTACACTGATTGTGTATTGAAATTGCTGTGGTGAAAATTAAATTGAATTGCGACAACTATATATTTATTTAATACAGAAATTGTGCTAGGGAGGTGCATAAGAAAATATCCGCGCATTTTGATAATTCGAGAAGAAAGCCAGTCAGCCATGTAACATAATTATTACGTAACATATGCTAATGTTTTATGTTATGTGGAAAAGACATATACTTTGGTCATCTGTTAGTGTTTTACAATTTGCCTATCTGCTAATTTAGTTTATTATCTATCACTATAAATGTATGTATCTGAAAATTTGCTCAAGTGACAAAATACTGGCTGTATCCATATATAAGGTAATGCACAAAAGGATAACGTTTTGAGGTTAAAGGGAGACATGGCCGTACATGTCAACATTTTGAATCGCGTATTTGGCCATTGTACTTCTTATTTTATAATGGAATTATTCAAATCATCGCACTAGCTTGAATGGAGGTCCCATATCTTGATGATAGAGAACCACTTATCTGCTGGTAAAGGGCCATCTTCAGGTAAAGTGTCCGAACAAGAAGTGTTCTGATCCCATATCTTGTTGGTCTCTCTGACCTGAGGTTCACGCTACTTTTTACTCTTTTTATTATTATTTTTTTGTGTGTGACTGTTGCGTAAATAAAAATAATTATATTGTAAGATTATGCACATCTCTCATTACCCCTATCTACAACCAGTCTGTACACACAATATATACATATATACATGTATATATCGTCATATATACATGTATATATCGTCATATATACATGTATATATACATATATACATGTGTATATGTGACAAATTACCGATTCATTGGCCGGCATGATTCATGATTGTTGGTTTATTAATAATAAGCGTATGGATATCGTAATTATTATTATGTAAAGTATCGAAACGATTATACATTATCTAAATAATTAAACTAGTTATGTGAGTGTGATTTTGTTTTAGTTTTCGTTTATCCCTTAATGAAGAAATAAATAATTTGAAGTCGTCAATAGTAACCCAACGCTGCTCTCGTGATAAATGGCAAACGCCTAATCGCGGCCTCTGAGAAGTTTGACCAATTGTGAGTGAATATTTCTAGGAAAACCACTTACTCCATTATTCTTTGAATGAGGGCGAGGGATGATTGGGTGTAGTTGACTATTGAGCAACTCATGACGTAGGTACTAATCAGATAGTATGAGCAGTTTCATGTGCTCGTATGGATATTAGTCAATGCACAATACAATAATATTCACTTAATGTAAAGCATGGCCTATGCTGGCTATCCCTTAGTAACATGTTTCTTTGTATTGTGTCGCCATGTGTAGTCTACTTTCATCGGTATTATCCGGATCGCTAACAGCTGTGGCTGAAGTACACAATCACAATTACGCCACGAACAACAGTCGCATTCAGTAGCACAGAGTGGCCGAGAATTCGCATGACATGTACATCTTGATGACAACACCGCGTTTGCCATGATAGTTATCGGGTAATTTGTAAAAAGTTTAATTAGGTAGTTGGTAACCAAGGGTTCTGTGATGCGTAATGTTGAGATATGCTAGTATTAGACCATCTTAGTAGACAATACCACTGGCAAATGGTTTAAAGAGATGGGGAACTGAATTTTAAGTGATGTTCTATTGACTCATAGCACCAATTGATTCCGTGCCAAGAACACCATGCCTGGATGCAAACGTAAGGAAATAATGCATTCCGAGTATCGGGGTTAGCATTGGGCCTATGGGAGAATGGCTTCCATTACGAAGTATAGGAGGCAAACGTTAGATGAGGGCTTGCCGTGATTGGTCCCGTTTCCCTCGTGATGCTATCGATTTCAACCAATCAAAGCAGACCATCTTCACCATAAAAGGACATCTTTGTTGTTTACGAAACGAAAGCGTCAGTATTGCGCATGCGCGGTGCACTCTGGCTGACCTTTTTACTGTTTCATGATGAGAAACCATGGTAGGTGTCCTAGAAAATCGGTTGTTAAAATAAGAAAAATAGCACTTTTTTTTCCGCGCCTGACTGGTGGCAAATCGATTATTTTATCTATTTCCGAAAATAAAATAAAAAATATCCAGGGGTTTAGTCGCAGGACACGCTGATATGATGAGGCCCATTGTAAAAAATGGGCAACTCGGTGTTTCATCACAGCTCCTGACGTCACGCCTAATTAGCAATATATCTCGTTAGCAATGATATTCCTTGTGTGGGCCAGGCATAGGAAGCATTTTTGGTGCATCAAATAACGACTCAAAGTCCATTTTTAACCAGTTCTCCCTCCCTTTCATGTGAACATCAACTAATTGCCGTTTACTTTTCGCAGCAACAACCCAGCCAGCAGTCGAAGCGAGAGCAATGTAAAGAAGCAGCGATGGTACATGCCATTTGTTTATAGTGGGACGAGGGATTGATTACTGGTGGATTCGGAGTTTGCGACCTGAATTATTGCATGTCCACCAGAACGCAACACACTGTTTTGTGTCTAAATGTGGAGCTTGTTTATGCAAAAGTGAGCTCTCTTTAAATGTGGCCGTGGAGGGACACAGTTGGTGAATTGTGTCCGTCCTTATACAGCTGGGAAGACAATAAAATGAATAAATGTGTATGGCGAGCAATGGGGTCATACAAATAGAAGCCCGGGACCGAGGGTTCACCCTACTCTCAGTTGGGCAGCACTGCAGAGTCACCAAATAACTATAATTATAATGAATGTAAATAATGGTTCGCAGACATAACGAACCCGGGATTTTCATGTCTACGGTCATCATAGGATTGCAGTCAATAAAACCAGTCAAATGTTGATGCAAATTAATTAGAATAGTGTACCACTACAATAATATAAGCGGCATGTACATTTAAAAACATAATGCATTCATTGTACCCATTCCTCATGCCAGATGCTACAAATTAGTGAAATTACTTCACCTTACAGGCGTAAGCAAACGAGATGAGTGGCCTATTACCGACTACCAACTGGATGCCCATTTGATCTGTAATCTGCTTCTCGGAAATAGGCTGCACTACATCCTCCCGACAGCAAGCATGCTCAAGCGCGGCTCTTCTGCCTATATAAAGGGAGTCAGCACTCTAGTTTGCTGCAGTCCTCAGTGGAACAGGTGCCGTCCACTACGCGGCGCATTCAGGCTGAAGGCATTGCGTGTCTTCTCAGTCATATGAAAACCTAATACCCTGACGTTCTTGCAGCGGAAACAAATGCCTTCGTTGAGCACATCGTCTTCCGCTCCAGCACCACTTTGAATGTGCAAGTGTGGAACAAGGAATAAAGGAACACGACAGTAAGTGCAATCAATTCAGGGTGTGCAATTCATCTTGGCAATAATGGACACTCACAGGTGGCTGAACATAGAATATTTGTTATAAATACGATGAAAGGGTATTTATTCCTGCTGTTATGCGTGAGTTAATCGAATACACTCAAGTACAAACATTCTGTTACCTGCGTGCTGTATCATAGTTAAAAAGCATTTCAGTCTTTAACACTTTGCACCTTGATTTTTTTTACCTACAAGATGCTGAAGAAAGGTATGTTAGTTCTCTCGTTCAATATTCATCAACTGCAAGTGAAACCACGTTGGAAGGGACGGAGGCCTAAGGCGAGATTCTCTTGAAATGGAAGTGCAGAGAAGTGGTTCAAATGAATTAGAAAGGCTTTGTCCCCAGCCCCCAACAACATGAAGATGGAATCTGTAAACAGAATAGAGAGAGAGAGAGTTTTTATGTGTGGAGGCTTCACCGGTAATCAGCGGTGCCTCTGTTTCGTGTGCTCTCAACTAAATGATTCTAGACTCCTTCTTAGAAAAGACGTGAATAAAAGCCGGCAAAAACTTACGATGGGCTTTAGGGGTTTTGGAGTTTGATCTTTTGCTGTTAGCTTCTGAGAGATACATGCTTTGCTCTATACCTGTCTAATGGAATCCTATTTGCAGGTAACTTCCTGAAGACCTCACTGACTGAGTATTGTCATTAGTAATTCACCGACAACACTGAACAATGGCTCCAATAGATACATACAATGGTCCTGTTGGAACTAATACCAGCTACGATGAACTAGCTAACGTACCCCGGTATTCGGAAAATGGTCAGGAATACTACACTCCGGAGGAAATGGAACAAATGATGAATGAAGCATTTACTGACTCCACTGCCTTTTACGTTGTCAATGCCATGTGCCTGTATGTTCCACCTGTCTTAGTGATTATCAGCACCGTGTGTAACATTCTGGTGCTTGTATTGCTTCTCAAAAGAAAAATGCCAATCAAGAATTCGTCCTGTTTCTACATGGTGCTGATCGTCGTGGTACACTGTCTTTATCTGTACGTTGATTGTGCATTAACCTGGATTTCACGGATCACTCAAACCACTCACCTGGCTAACCAAACAGACTGGATGTGCAAAGTATGGGCGTTCCTGTCTGCAACATTGGAACATGCGTGTAGCTGGATCATTGTACTCTATGCTGGAGATCGAATCATATTCATATGGTTCCCATTGAAAACCTCATCTTTCTGCACTGTTTTCTCAGCAAAACTACAAACTATTGCAATGTTTGTAGGCCTTGGAGTAACCTGCATTCATAACATGTGGACATATCAGATTATTCCTGGACAAGGATGCATGATCGACCCCACACAGGAGGATTTTGAGACATTAGCTTGGCCTTGGGTCTTGGCTACAGTGTGCTCATATGTACCACTACTGATTTCAATGTTGTTCACTCTGGGTTTGTCAATGGGGATATGCTGTTTTAAATGCACGCATAATACCTCTACTGAAGTCCAACATGATCGTTACACCCGGCTAAGTCTTGTGCTATGTATATTGCTGCTACTGTTTGCATTACCCAAGGTGATAATCAACCTTCGGTACTATTTTACTGGCAACCAATCCGGACATTATTATTTATTCATTGATGTACTAAAGCTTGGTCAGAATATTTATATGGCATTCACCTTTGTTCCTTATCTGCTGACTGTGCCTCAACTAAGAGTGGATCTCTGTCTTCTGTGTTCCTCCAACCTCGATATCGTGGAATCCGAAGAAATCGAAGTGGCCGCAGGTCAAGCTCAGCGGAACACAGAGAATGCGACGGAAACAGATTGCCACAAGACTAGTCTGTTACTCTCAGTTCGAACCACAGGCCAGGGCGCTCAAGAATCTACGTATCTTTAAAACACCAAGTATATAAAGTGTTGTTACGTTGTCTGCAATTGATTATTTTTTCTTCTGTTTCACGAAAAAGTTATATTACCCACTGAAAACGTGTTGTTTATTTTTGCTCGTGCATAATAATGGACTTTTAGTCATGCATCTACCCTAGGTCAGCGTGCTAACGACTAATAAACGCCGCCCAATTATTCCAGCAGCGTGTAATACGTTTTTGCTTCTTGTTCTTGGAAGTGCAGACAGAGACATATTGAACGATTGGCAGTTATGTCAGGTGAGACAAAACATACCCACCTGCAGCACTGAAAGTCCTAATTGCTTTCTTGAACACAATCTCATCACGTCTGTAGTTATGCCTGGATTAACGTACGTAACAGTGTCAGGGTGAACCTTAAGCTGTATAAATGAGGCACTGTACTCTGCCCCAGCAATGAAGGCGTGTAATCAGTTAGATTATATGAGGGGTGATGTTCCGCAACGATGAAAGCATGTTATAACATATAGCTGACACGACATTAAGAGGTTACTATTAGTACACGGGAGGGCATTATTAAGTGAGTATTGGGGGTATGCTACACGCACTCATGGAGCTTGAAATTTATATATTGATTGGAAGTAACACCGCAAATTATGATCTGATGCATTATCAGTTTATCATCGTGAGATACACACACCAACTTTACTGCAGCGTTTTTTTTTTTCAGATCTATAGGCTAAGCTGCATTGGACATTTATAAAACTGATTTCGTCAGCAACACCTGCCATTATATTGTGACAACTCTGGTGGCGTGCTATTATTGTTCAATGACAATCGGTGCTGAACCATTTTGACATTCATCAATTAGGTGTATCATAGTGGAAGATTATTACAATATTCTCACACTGAAACCACTTTTAGGCAGAATAAATGGTAGCAAACACGAAGAGCGTGAGGTGAATTGCATGGACAGCCGCTTTAAATTATTGCTCACTAACGTTCAGAATGGGAGATCTCAAAAACATGAAATCAAACTCGGTCGAGATTATAAATCTCAAAATGTTGTGCTTATATAATTATATGTTATATTATGCTATATTATGGGTAAAAGATTACAGCTGTCTTTGGGAATGGAGACCACTTTTCATAATTCGCTGTAATTTTCATCACGAAATACCATCAAGTGTAGTGATAGCTGCACTCATCAAAAGTCCAGCATGAAATTGTCTTGGAGTTCCACAATGCTCGCTCTCACCACTTTGATTGTCTGCCCCTTTCCGATACAATGCCCATGGTTGGCTTTCCATTCATTCCAAACAGCGAACGTTTTACGTGAAGACATTGACTTCAATGGATTGTGCTAAAAGCCAGAATCAATATGTCACAGTGCATTGTAAGATGAAATTGACCCAAGAGAACTGAGCCTCGCTAGTGTTGCACTTCGAGCCAACCAAATTAAATACAATAATTATATTTGGATTACTTTTACCTTGAATAAAATCCGGCGTCTTCATTGCAGTCGTTAAATGTCACCTATAAATGCTCCATCAAATCATTCTCCATATTCCGGCGAAATAACACGCTCTTCCTGTAATTACAAATGTGATTAACAATAATTATGCTGCATAAACCTTAGGAAATATACAAGGACGAATTGACTCGTGTGAATCGATTCGTGCGAACAGGTATACAATTGATTCGCCAATACCTGCCGCTTACAGAATATTTTCTATTTTTGGAAATTGTGCCAGAACTCAGTTGCCATATAATTAAAGAGATACGAATTACGCACACCGGATATTTGAGAGCTCAAATTACCAAATGCCGGATAGTGCGGCTAATTTTATGTTTGTGAACATGAACTCTTTTATGCAATAAGTTAAAGATGTTTAATTAATCGTACTATTTCCAATTCCAATCTCATGTTAAGGTCCCGGATGTCAGAATACGGGATACCGGATTTGGATATCCGTGCATCCTGAATGCGACGGAACGGGCAGTGATAGCACATTCGCCTTGCACGCAAAGTGCTGCGGCTCGATTGCTCGGTGCTCCAGATATGTTAAAGCGCAAAATGTACATTCAACAACATAACATAGTATATGCTCACAATACATGGGTTATAATTATAAGAATATCTAGAAAGGAGTGTTTTTTGGGTTTTATTGCTTTTTTCAACAGTTTCGATAAATAGTAGAACGTAAATCGAGAGGTAGATCATTCCAAAGTTTTTAGTTGACAATGCGTAACCATGAATAAAGTAATATAGGTTTGGTATGAGAATTGACCTGTAATTAAAATTAAAGTTAATTAAACTCTGCATTCAATGCACTCTTCTGTGGGCAACCAGTGCAAATATCTGAAGCAACACGATGATCCATGGAGAGCGTCTAATCCAAGTCACATGCGGCATGTGAAAGGCTAATAATGGACTCCCTCTTCACAATAATGTGGACGTCCAGATCCTTAAGCGAAGATAGCGAATTCTTTTTCATAATTTTTGCTGCAACTTAGAGACGCCGGGCATTGTTGACGGGAAATCTGCAGTACAATTAACAGAGTGTCGTCAACATAACTATGCCTCACAATGCCTGCATCTGGTCCCAATACCACTGAGCGGAAGAATATACAGGAGAAACAAGATCAGACTCACAACTAAGCCCCGAGGTACGACCACATGGGTGACAGGGTGTCGTTGTTGTCAACAAATTGCTGGCGCCATGAAGTTAGGATTACAGAGAGCTGTGTGCAGTTCGCTTCATGACTCCCCCACTTTAAAGTGCTCAAACTGCGTATGCACATAACATAATAGTGTATAACGTATCATCATTACTAAATATGACGTGACAAGGGTGTTGAGGCTTGCATACAGGTCTCATGGTTAAAGCCTCCGCGGCCGCATCAGTAGAGTGGCCAGCATAATGTAAGTATGACAACTGTTAAACAAACTTCCTGGTAAGTCAATCTCATTCACTAATGTGTAATTACATGTATTAAAATCAATTAATGTGATTCTCGTACACATGTATAGCAGACAAAGCAGACATCCACAAGAGAAGGCTAGAGGATCATAGACAAAACTTTTCCCCGAAATACAAACCCCTATTTAATTTCTATACCCCAAACAAACTTCACAGCGCTCTTTTTAGTGTGAGAGGGGGTCCCCTCACTCCCATTGCAAAAATATTCTGGTTAATTCTTAAGGTGCTCCAAAGTGGTTAGGCAAGTCATACAGATGGAAAATAATTCGTAACCATAGTGTGCTAATACCGTAGGGTAGAAAATGTCGTGATCACCAAGAAAGCTTTAACTTTCAATTATCTGCAGCTCATGAGGATTGATTCCTATTGCAAAGCTTACGTGTGTATATACCTTCTACGTGCCACTGATAGCAGACGTTCACATAAATATTGCGTTGCAATTTAAGCCCGCTATGGGCAAAGGATTTTCCGAATCAATCTACCTGGATGCGCTTGGAAAACTTCTACAGAGCCGTAGCGCATATATGAGAGCACACACAAAAAATAATTTGTGTGATTGAAAATATTGCGGACGTGCGGATTGTATATGTAAACTCAATTATGTTAACAGCGCCTAATTGTCATCAAGAACAGGCTTCTTCAACTTTGTAGGTACAGGTAGGTACTAGCGCCAGGGTGTTAGGGCACTCAATGTCACTAATAAACCCTCGCAAACCGTAGTAATCGAAAAGTTTTAAATCTATAGCAAGAACATACACGAGGCAATAAAGTCGTAAGTGGAATATTTATAAGTTGTTTGTTCTGCGT
>KB296425.1:200215-211056 GCA_000328365.1 Capitella teleta
TGAATCCAAGTGATATATCACATAAGACATCATAAATTCTGACGTCTTTTTATTCAGCTCTTCGCCTCTTGAACCAGCGATCGACTCACTGCATGGCACTGTCGATGATGACTATCTGAGTACATGCTGCGATCAGATTATGTTGCACTTAATGGGGTTGCACGGATTGTGAGCCTTAGAGACGGACAGTCACGGCGTTGAAGTCGAGCGCTGATTGGCCGAAAGAAGCATTTTCGAAAAATTAAACCGGTTTCAACAGCGCATCGTTGTTGTTTGTTTTAAACAGTTCAAACGCTACCAATGTTTAATGATGATTTACAACTAATTAACACGACCGCTCGAGATGGTTCCACATCGAAAATGATTGTATATGCCCCCCAAGAAACTATACAGAAAGCGGCTTGCTTTAATCATTTAGCGCATAATGACCGCTTTATTTCCAGCTTAGAGACTAGACAAGTGCTCCCTAGATAAGCCAGTCACAAACCTAACCAGATTTTGCTAAAATGTTCTTAATTTGTGCAAGATTTGAGCGGTTTTGGGTTCGCCGAAACCAAAATACGCAATAATCGAGTGAACGAATGACAGGGTTGCCATCTATGACCATATCTATTGTTCGATGAGTTCTAACCATTGCGAATTTGAACAGGGAAATAGTGTTGTTTGAATGAATGATGCTTCAACAGAATAATACAAGGCCAACTTCTGCATAATTAAATTAGCCATTAGTCTTGATCACAATTGATTGGACTAATCTTGGCAAGGCGATAGGGTATCATTTTGAGGAAGTGTTGTAATTTCGTCATTGTTCTATCTTCGAAGTGGATGGGATCATCATAGATTGCGAACAAAATTGATGCTGTATTTTAGCAATAATTATCAGAGCCAGCATTGAGGTTGCTATACTAACCCTGACACTACTTAAACTGCTATAGCATGTGCTTGAATATGTGAGTAGTGCATAAACACAAGCATAAAATCTGTCGATCTGTTGAAATTAAAAAATATATATAACACGAATGGCAAAAATTAATAGTGGCTGCTGCCTGCGCAGCTCACCCTTTCATCGAAAGGATTGACTCGAAACTTGCCTTAACACTAACGGATGACAGTGTCGTATTATTTCAGGGCGTGATCTTGATTCGTTAATAGATGTAGTAAATGCTGAGCTAACAAATCTTGTTACTTGGCCGAAGGCCAATAAGCTATCAATTAATTATACAAAAACACAATACATTATTTTTTAAACAAAAAACAAACGTTGGCAATCCACAAAAGCAATTATGTTTGATGAACATGAATTTTTGAGAGTCACATACACTCGCTTTATTGCGGTTATTCTAAACGAAACACTGAACTGTTTCGATCATATAAATACTATTCGAAATAAAATATCCGAAGGAATGGGAATACTCTGCAAAGCCCGTAAAGTATTTGATACCACAACTTGTAAAACTCTATACAATGCATTTATATAGCCATACCTATCATATTGCATGGAAATATTGGGGGCCACATATCCATCTCAACTAGTCACTTTAATAACCACCCAAAAGAAAGCGCTCCGTATCTGTACACACTCTAACTATCGCGCCCACACGGACCCTCTATTTGCCCAGCATTCAATTCTCAAACTTAACCAAATCTACCAATTACGAACACTAATGATCCTCTACAAACACCATAGCAATCGTCTCCCGTCTCCTTTCCAGATTTTTTTTTCAAAAAAAAAAACTATAGTCTCCACAGCGTTGCCACCAGACAGAGCACTTGGTATTCGCTGCCCAGGTTGCGCTTGACATGCTCATTTCATTCGATTCGGTTCAATGGCCCTAAAATTTGGAATTCAGCCATGAGAAACAAAATCTTAATACTTCCCGACGACGCATCCATCTCCAGAATTAAAAAAGCTTAAATCGTAAATTCCTTTCTAATATTGAGTCCTGACTGCTCACCTTCTATCCTCCTCTCCTACCTCCCAACTCTCTTTCTCTCTTCCTTCTCTCTTCCTTCTCCTCCCATTTCTTTCTGTTTGTTGTTGTTTTTTTTTTGTTTTTTTTTTTATCATCCATTCATCTTTTTATGCTATAATTTGATTTCTTTGGCATTATTATTTATAGCCACATTGAGGGAATTACAACTGTATTTGTAAATACATGAGGGTCCATACTCCATCTGGGGTCTGCCCTTTTTGGCCAATTTATTTTTAACTCTTTGTAAAAAACATCAAATTTGTATCTACTTATTAATTTGTTGGTGTCAATAAACTCATTTTGACTTTGACTTTGACTTTGACACACGCCTTGACCTGGAACCTTCTTTTGAAATCCTCGTCCGCGAGTTGGTGAAACAATGAGAAAACTCACAGAACACTGCACTTTAAACAAATTTAATAATTTATGATCAAGCATCTAAGGCCATAATATGGGTCTTGTGCTTGCACATACCGATGATTTATACAATTTAGCTTCTGATCATCTTCATGGCCATGCTGTTCTGTATTTTAATTAATCAAGTGTCTGTAGTTCTAGCCTAAAGCATGTTGTGTAATTTCAAAAAGATCAATTTCGATTTGATTTGTCACGATTACTTCATTGTCATTATTAAGCATGGTATGGCATGTATGGTAATGATGCCACTAATGAAGATGTGAAATTAATGGGGTGATTCGTGTTATCGATGCTGCATTCCAAATATAGGCGTAAAAGACTCTCTTTGTCGGGCCTGCATTGATTGTGAAGCACGCCTCTCGATTAACTGCATGCGTCAGGGAAACGAAAGCAAGAGACGCTGGAAACACAATCCCACGTATCACTAATCACAAATTTCAACTTCTATGTTTCAATATGTTCACATTACGAGGATTGGCTACAGTGAATGGTATATCCCTAATCACCAAATGTACTATTATGAAAGGAAAAAAAAAAAAAAAAAAAAAAAAAAAACGCTATTCGTGTAATGCCACGAGACAATGAGAGAAGTGCAAAACAGATGAAATATGAGCTTAGTTTTGTGTAATATATAGGGATCATCACAAGAAAACATTGAGGCTTATGTTGGAATGGTGCGTTCGCATTCTTTGCATAAAATGAGTGCAGATCTTGTTTTATATGGTACGTACTTGACGTCAATTTCTCTACTTTATCTCGATTAGATGGACTAATCAATAGATGTTTAAGTACACCGTTAACCTCAATATGTCAAGGCTGCTGAGAAATGGCCATTACCTTTATGCTACAGGTATTAGCGGTGTAGAGAATGGTAACCATGGTAACATAAGAAGGGTTGTCGAAGGAGGAAATTCTGCACACACAAAAACTATGAACATTGTTTGAAAATCAGGGTAAAGGTGTTCCAGAAAAAAATATATATTTGGCGGTGGATTTGCTTCTATCTCACGCTTAGCATTGACATTCAGTTGCACAATGAGCCTTCCAAGCTGGGTCACAGAGATCTCAATGGGTTGAACACTTTTTTCACAGCTGAATCAGAGGTTGACGAACTAACGTGAATCAGCTTATAAATTTATTTCGTTTAACTCAATAACAGTAGCATAACAGATTGAATCACCAAATTGATGATTGGTGATAATTATGTACTGTCCTCTCGCGCCGAAACCCGCATTGAGCATAATGATGAGGTCAGATGGGTTCAAAATGTTGATTTTCATGTTTTGATGGCGAAGTAAAGAAAACTAACTCCTCTTTCCTCACATACAAGAATCGTGTCAGTCGGTGACCAATATTTTGTGCGTAATTAAGCCTATTACATTGACAGTTGAATCATTTTGAATCTTTGCCAACCTTTTGACTCGAAATTTTCATCTTCGATTACATGTGAGGTTGACCCGCAAACAGTCTGTAACTTTTGAACTAGTGCTCCGATTTAGATAACTGTTGCCTGAAACTAAATGGATTTGTATCAACTACTAGAAGGCACTAAAAAAATAAGTATGTGACAATGCAACTTAGTACGGGTTTCGGCGCGAGGGGTCACACATTATGACTACATACGCAGGGCATACTCTTTTAAATTTTGTCCATCAAGACAACATATTCCGACATTATGCGATATGCCATGCCATGGTGCACATCAATGTTTTCAAACCGCGAAATACGATAAAACTGGCGAATTCTCCAATCGAGAATCAAACCCACGACCCTTGCAAGCTTGGATAGCTGTTTGCATCTGTTTTATAAAACATTAAATACCATACTGGCGAGACTCGCTGTCTCCAAAATAAGATTATCACGCTAAAATAACGTGATCGAACTGCGAACACGCGCGCCTTGGGAGTCAAATTAGACGGCATTCTATGACAATAATTACAGGCTGTGTGTCGTAAAACCACTTAAATGTACACTCACTACATGTAGCAACAATTAATGCACAGCCATAATTGCAGAGCAAATTCAGGGAGATATCACATGCGCCCACTTGAACACTGTTATTTTGAGACTATATTGGGCTATATTCATATCGTAACTTATACTAATCAAGTAAACGCCCAAAATGAAGCCTCTATTCAAGGATCTTCTTCCATCAGCTAAATGCGAGACGGCAACATTGTGTGCCCGTCTGAAATTCTTGCCGGACTTCTAATGATATTTGCATTGCCCTTCAACAAAACAGAGATTAATTGTTGATGTATCTATATTATATGTATCTTCGTTGTGTTACGTCAATTAAGTGCTTACTTTCAAATGTGTCAAGTTTCTATTGACAGCAAAGTTTTATACTTCCAGTTTATTTTTATTTCTATTGGGTGACTATTGTTAATGTTAAATCCGCCCAATAATACATAGATTTTCTGCATAAGTAGTGCTACATGCGCCCACACTTGAGACAGCATGATTCAACATGATTGTCGGTTACAATTAAGTTAGTGCTACAGAAAACATTGCAAGGAATTAGATATAATTTGAGTTTTTATAAACTTCCTATTCCACCCAAACAAATCAAAAGCTTCTCGGAATGTGTGGATTATCATATAATTAAAGAAATAAAAAGGAAAGGGTTATTTAATACAAGTATATTGTTTAGAGGAGGAAAGAGTGTTGATTTATCAGATCTTGTCTGTAGGCTACACCCAACACTAAGATATAAGCCACGTGCATGTAGGTCACGTATGACACCAAGTGCGGACAATGAACTACAAGGTTAATCATTGTTATCCCCTATATTAAGTCCTTTTATGTGTGTTACATGTTGTTGGAGGTGTTCATTAGCTTCATTGTGTGTCAACCCGTGTACTTTTCAAGGTGAGATTTCTTATGATATTATACCACCTGTAGTGACCTAATTAACTCTATCGAATGTAGGTCGAAGTCATTGTGGTAGTCCCTCGTACTTGACATACATGAAGATTATCCTATTACGAGGCCTCTTAATTAATTTGGGCAGCATGGATAATTTGCTATTCTATCTGAAGATGGACAACAGCTCATATGCCCATTGCGTGTATTACGGACAAATTGACACCAGGCGTGAATTATTGAGGAAATTGGATTTCTCTCGGGTTTATGCAAAAATGGTGAAAAATCGATTGAGCGGTCATTTAGTGAGCGGTCAGTGGACGATCCATCACCCTTGGACTTATCTGATATGTCATTGCTGTGGTTATATGCCTCGTCCACAACACGTGGATGCCACGCATTCCATTGCATCATGCATCACATTTCCTCATCAAAAATTTGATGTTACCATCATTTTTAGCAATTGCATCTGGTGACATAACTCAGAGATAGTTTGCAGGCGGAAGGCTTCAAGCCCGCGGTAATATCCAGACAAACTTATAATTCTAGCATGCCAACTCACATACTGCTATCTATCAATACTAGAGATTAGCACTGTTAGCAGCTGAATTCGCAGAAATCCATCGCTTAATGGACTCCATCGCAATTCCAAAGCTTTCAATGTCCAATCTTCCAAGAAAAAAAAAAAAAAAAAAAAAAAAAACATAAATCATATTTTCTGAAATTGATCGTCCTATAAAGAGTCACAAATTTCCTGTAGTTTTGCAAAACCAGGATTAGCAACCCTGCAGGGAATGTATAAATAGGTGAATAGCAACTTCTACGTAAATTGCGATTGTTGAAATCAGAAATTATCTCCGACAGATTTTTGGTGGCAAACTGACGACAAAACTGACAGGTACAGCAACCGACACGTGGAAGAAAGTGCGAAACAACAAAACCGGCGTTATTTTTCATGGTTGTCCAGATTAGGCAGACATAATTAATGATCATCCTCCGGAGAATTACCGTGAGGAATCTTGAGCACTAAGCAGCTCACGGCCACGTGCCACTGGCTGATCTGTCAATTCTGAAGCAATTACTCACATGGAGGACGAGTTCATTTTTGAAAAAACAAATATAAGAAGATATCGCTTGCAGGTTGGGAACCGACTTCTCATCCTGTATTAATTAGATCAGTCTGAGTTGCGCATGGAACAACAGATTCATATAATTGTAAGAGCCATCGTTGTGGTCGGGACATTTTCTAACGATACTCTCACATTAACAGACTTATATAGATGCCTCTATGTTCTAACCATCTAATGGTCAAACAAAAAGTAGAATTGACATTTAAGAGGATGCAATAAAAGTTTATATGGAAATCAAAAAGTAAATGAACACGATCAATGTAAAAACTAAATCAATTATCTGTTTATTGTTTAAGGAGATCTAACACCTACCTACCCCAAACAGTGGGGAATAAATGGTTGCATCACTGAGTTTGGGATTGAGTTGATTGAATGAAGCAACAGTGCTGGATTGTAGTTGTCTGCAGACTTGTAGTAATGTAGAGTACGGCTATACAGTTTTTGGATCTTGATCACGTTTTAGGATTTTGCAGTCTTACCACGAATATGAGTGTCAGCTGATTGAGCGGGACATTTATTTATGCTAAAAATTATCGAGCAATTCATCTTAGCATGGCGGATTGCAGTCATGACTTGGTGTTCTTAAAAGTCATATGATGCTTCTAGGCTAATAATATGTGTATATTTGTATTAAATTTGGTGCAGTTCAGTTTAGAGTAGCTTCATATGATATGGATGTGAAGTGAAAAGAATAAACATACACGAAGCCTGTGATGACGCAAAACGTTTACATTAGTGTCCCATAATTTTATGACTCTTATCCACAACACCATGCAATTATATGTAATGCAGTTTAAATATGATACCAAGGCTAAGGGTTATTGAGTGCTGACCATGGTTCATAAAATGATTAACTCTAAAGAAGCAGTTCATATGATTACAATTGGTACGTCAGTGCATCTCATCAGGGTGGTCATTAGTAAAGCGTGTTGGACATGGTATCTCGTTGCGAGCTATTTAAAGATGCGGATGAGTCGGTTTTGTAGTTTTGTTGGTTTCCATGTCAGATATCAAATAATTATGGGGTGTCACATTTATAAGGTGAGCAGTTATGTTTTGGTATAATTGTTATAGTTTGGCAAATTTTAAAGCATTGTTTTCAACATGGAGTAGCTAGACTACTTTTGGCCCACTCTGTATATGACGATGTTGTAGATAATGGCCATGTTGAATAAGATTGAGCGCCCCTTGGTATCAAGCAAGTAAGGCCGTAAAGATCTTGCTTGCGTTTAGAACGTCAGCTAAAAAGCTTATGTCATTGGGTAAGGGTCAGTGTTCTCCTACTTAAAGCTCCAACAGCCCCATAAGCCCTAGACTTGATAGGATTCTGATCCTAGGATAATAGGGAATTAATTGATGTAGTAATTAATCCCAAGATACTGAGAATTTAATTATAAGCATAATCCGCCCACGCAACACCATGCGTATGATATCTACGGCATGGTTTCGGCAGACTTAGTAAGAGCATTGTAAATTACTAGCAATAATCAATACTATTCCAGCAGATACTTCCAAGCATTGATAGCGCAAAGAGACACCAAAGGTCAACATCATTACTTGGTTCTTTGATGAAAAATGTTTTGTTCACGTTATCTCAGCCTCAAAAGCTGGTGTGACAGCGAGAAAATTTACTCAGCTACGAACTGCATGACATCACAAAAAAAACTGAAGAAAGCTACTTTGATAAATCCATTATATAAAGAGACTTGTAATCGCGTTGAAACAAGGTATTGAGCGGATAAAAGAAAAACATGCTGGCTTTTGATACTATACAGGTAAGAAAGCAGTTGCTTAGGAACCTATATTTAGGATTATGGATTAACTGGGGTTTTATGCAGGGAACAATGTGAGCCAGCAATGCTCAGTTAAATGGTAGATTGAAAAACATCATAGACGTGCTTGGACGTGCTTGTGAACCCACGGTTAGCAAGATGGCGATTAACAAGGTTATCATGCTGATCATAGGTTATATATTACTTGTCACGATTTTTTCCATAAAAATATTTTCCGAAATGGGTGTGTTGAGGAAGCGCCCAGCAGTCTTCTACGAAATTCTGGTAAGAGGTCCTGTGTTGAATGGTCAATATATTCTTTTGTGTTGTTGGGTGCTCTCTCAAGGATTTTACTTCCCACTGACAAAAGAGCTTCCGTCGTTTACATTTTCAGCAATTTGTAAATCGGATGTGCTTTTAATTGTATTGATTGCTATAGTGCAGATCAAATGGCATGCGTTATAAATGACCAGACAAAGGTATATGACAGGCTTTGCTGACTTTTATGTATTTCGTTTGAAACAGAACAAAATATTGAAGGTTTCACATCTTAATCAGACAATCTCCAGCTTATAAAGCAGTTCAGCAGTTGAGTAAAATACTGAAATGGATATCCTTTAGAGAGTCATTCGAGGACGACACATCAGCCCCATCCGCTGATGATAAATGAAACATCAAATCCTTTACTTGCAGTCGTGCACGCAGAGAAGCTTTCCAGCTTTGATATTCCAGATGGAAACGCAAGAATTATTCAACAATGACTGGCAACTATAGACTGTTGCAATAAAAAGGAGCCTTGTTAGTTGAGGTTGATCAAAAACCTTTAGAGAGAAAAGAGAAACGGGAAAACCTTAACATCATTTTAACCACCTAACAGCAGTCTCCTCTGCGTGAATTGTTAACACAACGATCGACATGCGTGTACGGTAAGGTGTAAACAATTTCTCACAGGTGAAGTGGGTTTTGACGAGGGTCATTGTATAACTGAAAAGAGCTTAGTCTAGCATGGAATAGACAACTCTCAAGGTATGATAAAAAGGGTGTCATATTTGCATGGGACAAGCCAGCGACGCATGTGGCCTGACGCATCACGAAGGAAACTGTTGCAAATTGTTCAACTGCCTGAAGGAGTGTTAGTTCATTGAGGTTATATACCGAACGCAATTTGTGAACGCAGAGACAGATGTATCAATCAGAGAGAAGCATTCAATGGGTAAACCTGTGCTGTGTACCTTGTAATAATGCATTCTTAGAATAATTTCAGGCATTGGTTAGAGTAGCTACACATGGATACATGTACGCTACATGAAGTATCAGTTTCTTCATTGCTTGCATCTATGTCAGTGTAGATACGAACGACAGAGAAATTCTGCATCATGGCATAAGTTGACCGCAAATATCTGGAAATGGTAATAAGTAATAACAATAAGATTGAAATTCATGGCAATGCGTTTGCAGTCATGACAAATACGGTGTGCTTGAGCATCACATTTGCCATATAAGTTGACCCACCTAGATGTTCAGAAGTGGAAGAAAAAAATCAATCACTGTTTGTCTGAAAGATGAGCAGCTGTCATTCAACCGCGTTATCTTCAACCCAAGTCGTGCCTGGAATTGCTATAGCAAACGATGTTATGTGTGAGGTTCGGCATCATTGCCAATATGTGATCAAAGGGAATGAATTTCTGAGCAGAAAAAAAATAGTTTAATTAAGTAAAGGAAATTGGTGAATGATTTAAATCCCACCGTAGGTAGCTGATGATATGCTACAGTCTACATTTGTCACGGGGTAGAAGATAAACATATGATTGATCTAGAAGGGGTGCAATCCAATTATATCTCATAATGGTCTGGCAATCGGCTCCAAAATATATATATCTCCTCAAGCACTCATTTGTGAAAGTTTCCAACCAAAGACACACTTCAACCACAGATATGTAGCTATGCAATTGAGTTGGACCACCCTGTATCCTGCCACAGGGCCACGTGCCGTGTGGTATATCGCAGTGAATATTCCTGCAATTGAAATTCGTCTTGGCATGATTCAATTGTGATCAGCTTCCTAAACCAATTTGCATTGACTAAACCTCTGCGTAAAACTTTGTGACCATTCACTCAGCACGTTATGGCATGTTATGCACTCAATTCACGGGCAAATAATTATAGGCCTATCGAAGCGACAGATATACTATCAGACATAATATTATGCCAGCTGATGGCTGATCGGGTGTACGCTCTTGGTTCCAAGAAACCTTTAAATAGCCTTCTTCTAGATCTGAGATATCCTGTTATTCACCCCAAATGCTTATTGCTTCATGTTCATGCATGCTCCACGTCACAGGGTATGAATTGATTTATTGTATTGATGACAATCGGTATCAGAAACATATTCGCAAAAATGTAACTGATAGAAATACTAGAATGACGGTACAATGTTAAAACGTCCATTACGATAGCAAGGGGGAATATAAATATAGACATGTCACTGTGTTTACAAATTTATTAAACACCAACCTTGAATCCTGTGTATCAGAAAGCCTGGACCTGGCCCTACTTACTCCCTGCCAGATGTAGAACACGGGTATTTTTCGTTTTCTAGTGATATCTACACATCTCTTGCGATATCAGGCACAAAATCAAATAATAATTCATGGATGTAATTATTTGCAAATTTTATTGGAATT
>KB296425.1:211106-235189 GCA_000328365.1 Capitella teleta
ATGATGGTTCTGAAGGAGGTAAAATATGTTATCATACTATTTATTGACGTCGGTAACCTGTTGATGTAAGATATCAGATGCAAGCCTTCAACGCCTTTTGTGTGTAACAAATTACTACTAATAATGGCATTAATTCACAAGCATGTTTATGTATATTCACTAGCAGAGATCATTTCTGACACTAACAGCTGAAAGCCTGAAACCTCTATACTATACGGTTCACAGAAAGACTTATAAAGATATGGGATTTGATTGGTTCATGATATGAATCTCATGCCATGTAGTATCTGACCATCATAGCTACGCATCATGGTAGATGCATTCATAGTATGGCGTGAAACAAATATGCAACATGGCATTGCCAATAATAGTTTAATATGTCATGTTTAAATCTCATAATCCTTCTTCGAAACAAACACTTATTCTACGCTGATATTCACTATGATATGAACAGTGGTGCCATTTACCTCGCCCATTAGTCCCGCGTAATTCTTTGTTAGTCAGTTCTTTTAAATATGGTACAGCAATTTGTTTACTGTTCCCCAATTGATGCTCTTGTGTGCTTTTATTCAGAAACATGACAGAAGTCATTTCTGCAGAGTTGACTTGATCGTGGCGATTTGCAATATATCACCCTCGTGAGTGAACCCTTGATTTGACCACTTTCAAAGGACATATACAGTAGCTAATAATTTATAACAGGGCCCTTAACTTATCAACCTGATAATTGATAAGTGGATAATATATTCTACAGTAGGGTTCATGGCAATTCATCTTCTGACTGATAATCTACCTTTACTCAATGGTCGATCTGTTTCTGTGAGGAAATTGTTCATAAGGTTAATTACAATGATTTATTTCAACAATAAATTGATATTTCAATAATAATAACAATATTTATTTCGCAGTTACATGCAATATTACATGGAAAGAAAAAAGTAATTATATAACAACTAAAATCTATTGTTAGGTGTTTAAACATGTCGGTTTCAATCGATTTCAATTTGTTTATAGTTTAATCAATTTGAAGCAAGTATAAATGATTTAATAAAATATGTGTGTATTATAATGGCATGTCTTATTTCCATTATTTTGGCTCACTATTTGGAAATAATCTTTCGAATCTTACACTGCATTTTCACTTTGTTGAAAGACACATTTTTGATTAATTCGACGCGAAGCTGTTACTGCAAAAATATTGGTCATGGCTGTCAGCTGCAGAGTTTTGCAATTGAGAAAAGGGAAACAAGCAGGGGTTTCTTTCCTGGGAATGAAATCCACGAAATGCAAAGCAATCGCCCTTTTTATTTCTCGCTCTTATCGTGGATCACAATCATGCGATGTCCATAATCCTCACCCCCTCAATTGAAACCTTTCATATACATTTCTATTCCTACGCATCATTCAGTAATAAGCTTGATTAATATCCAGAAATGAGATCACTTAATAACCTTAGGCTGAATTATGTATCTGTCATAATGGCGACAAAGCCAAGGAACAATTGAAACCAATATATAATAACCAAGTCATGACTCCTGAATGCAGAGGTGGCATTGCACAATTAGCACAAAGCCTAAGCGGGTTTGCCACGTTTTCTTATTGAGCAAATATCAATTCACCGAAAACTACATGTAATCACGCAAGGCACTCTTTTCTAATTAATTGTAATTAACAGATCCATTATTCAGACACTAGGACTGCAGCATAATGAGTCAATGACCTCTTTCAATACATCGGTTGTACATTAACCTCTTATGTTATGTTAATTAACATGCTTACAACCTGCAAAACATGCATTACCATGCAAAACTAAAGCTATTCGTGAAACAGAAACTCATGGTTTACTCCGTTATGAATCACGTGAAGCATGCAATTGCCCAGGTGCCCAGGCTTTCGATAAATCATGAAAATGCAACGTCGTTAAAAAATCCCGAAAGAGCCGTCAAATATTTGAATGTGAAAGTTAACCATAGGGTGAAAACCAGTCATAAAATTGAGTAAACAAAAATTAGTGTGGCGTGTTTTTTCTACTTATAGTAGTTAATAAGCGATGAGCAAATTCACAAATTGCCAAATTTTAAATTATGCAAAGCCTTCTGACTCCAATCCTGTGTCGGTGATTTAAGCCCTCGGGTTTCCGCATCCGATATCCGCTAAATTCAAGTTTCAGCGCATCCGTAGTCGATTTAATTTGGTGCAACTAATGGGTGCAACTTCCGGTGTCAGATTGAGACGTACAGAGAGCAGGTGGTGGAACTGGGGTGACAGCTAATTGCTGGAATTGAAAGAAATTCGATATGACAGCGCAATCAGACAGAACCGAAATCCACAAGGAGGCATTCGCAGATGCCATGTGACAATAGCTAATAATTTCACTAATCATATCAACGTGGCACTTCAAGCCTCTGGTGGCATTGAATTACGCAATGACGACCATCGTTAGCATTTCATTTGTCTGTGAACACACTTTGTCTTTCGAGAGCATAATTAAAATGTCTTCGTATTGACAATGAATTGGCTGACTCCTAACAATCATGATTAAATGATCGGGAATCATGTATTGCAACAGAAATCCATTCAATACTTAAGCATGTGCAGACAGTCCTAATCGATATTTATTTTGCAGTTAATAATATTCATCTGCTGAAAACATAATCGTTGAGCAGCCATAAACACTCAGATGGTGACCATTACTGATGTTTGGCTTTCTGTATATTTGTTTTATCACTTAATCAGAAAACACCATATTAATTGGCGACATTAATTTTCCCCACGATTGATGCATTGCCTCAGTACGGTGTTCAATTTACGGTACTATATACCAGAGTAAACTTTCAGTAAAACAAAGAGTTTTATATTTTTTATATTATTTATCATTCAGAACGACTATATAAAATAGATATATATTCTCGAATAACTAGCGTTCTATCAAACTTTCCAACAACCTTATTATGGTCTCGAAATGCCTACCAAGGAAATATGAATGGCGAGTGTACTGCTAAAATAAGTGCAATATTCAAGCACAATGTATAGCAGCCAAGGAAGGATCACAGATCACGTGTATTTGGGTATTTGATGGCAGCAGGAAATCAAATACAGGATAAAATTATTGTGAATGGTGATTTTATTATACCCATGCATTAATTATGGCATATTTTTCATCCATCATATTTATCCACCATTCACTCCGTTCATCATCTCATCAGAGAGATGTCATCAAATTATACTTACCATAGTACATGTATATATATATATATCATATATTATTCCAACCCAAGTGTCTTCAGCCCTAATTAGTCAAAACATTGTTTGCTATCTTAGTTTCCGATATTATGTGGAGACAGATTGTTGATTGACAACATGGCTAGCCACAATAATGGTGATAACCAAATGAATTAATTAATAAACTTCTTCGGATTGTGTCTGTTATCATTTTTGGTATTCTTATGACATAATTATGGAGCTTTCTTATACATGCATGCATTTCCAAAATAAACTATTTTTCGAATGCACTTGGCAGTGACTTGTGACTTGCACTGCAGTTTTTTATGGGCCGAAAACCAAATCGTGAGTTGGCGCCAAGACACCATTTGTCGGGTTGCTTTGTTTGGTGCTCGCACATGGAAATGCTTGAAATTGGTTTGGTGCCAATTGCTTATAGACACCACTAACAATCAGCTTTCGCAGCTGCTACACGCAATATGAATAATGTAGAAGTGGTTTACAACACCCAAACGATCTGGCATCAGAACTCCCGTTGAGTTGTAAAACTGCCATCATGTAATACGTGTCAATTAGCTTAATTTGCTCGACCCACTCAAAAATAACTGAATGAATCCCAGGGGAATGCAGCGGTAATAGAAAATCACAAAAATGACAATGGCTAGCATTCATAGATCATCCAAATGTGTCCTCAGAATTATTGCTCCTCAACAGAGTTAATGTCCGGGGTTTGACCAGGAGCAGAGGCTGACCGGTGCACTGACCGTGCTTCTTCACCTTAGCTCATTGTTATGAAATGCTTCATTGACGTAGTATAGCGTCACTCTCACTCTCGCCAGAATAGTTTTATTATATTACGCTCGGCGTGTCACTTGCTCCACTAGTTGGCACTTATCTCATGCTTTTTCATGCTCGGTTGCTTGTTAAACCACCTTCCTGGATGGTTGAACTTTCGCTCGCATGAAGGACCATGCATGTAATTTGAGCTAATGAGGAACTAATTAGGAATTCTTATGCGTATGTGGTGCTTGGTTGGACAAAGAAAATGCTTCTTATAGAAGGAAGCGCCACTTGCGGAGTCGCTAGAGGGCATGAGGAGAATCCCACGCGCTCCCACTTACTCGTCTGAATGATATGATATAATGAGGTTTTCCTGCATACCACCATAGACAGCAGTACACAGCGCCCGGCCTTGTTATGCAGTTGAGCAGCACTGCAGTACTCGTTTGCATCCCAAGGGTGAGAACAGTCTGGTGTCTCTGCCCACAAGAAAACGCCCAACACTACTGTGACACATGCAGCGGCTAATAAAGGAGGTCCCACAACTCATTTACATGACGAATGATACCAACGGTAAGGGGCACCGAAAAGCTCAGTCGGCCTAACCGGCTGACTGCAATGCTATGCCGACAATTGTAATTGTAATTGTAATTCTTCGGTGACTCTGCAGTGCTGCTCAACTGCGTATCAGGAAGGAACTTAAGGATTTAAACAAGCATGTTATGTGAGAGATTGGGAGATGGAGCTATAAATTGACTGGGATCTGAATATGTAGGACAGTCTATTTAAACCACAGATAATATAATATTATATCACGATATTTTTGCAAATATCACTTGAAGCTCAAGCTGATATTATATGTGAAAAGTACAGTGGAATTGTGTTCATAGTTAGCGGATTGAAATATTATTATTCTTATTCTTTTCAACCAATACAACGTAAGCTCTATTGTGTTATACTAAATCTCTTCATGGTGAATCAATCAATTTAGAGTCCTATAGTCCATTCTAAGAGATCCAACAACAAAATAACACCACTTCCAGGGCTTTTCTCTGGCGACTTTGCTCCAAGTCGTGGTTGCAAGCTGTTGCTAATTTGATAATATTGAATTGAGTTGAAATTTTTGGAAGTTAACTTGGCAATTTGGCAGCTGTATATCGTTAATCAATATTTATACGAGGCAACGAAGAAATACCGTCCGAACACTAAGGTTTTTTCGCAAGGTGCGCTAACAAGACAACTGATAAGAGAAACAATATCTTCGTGGTTTATCTCCTAAATTGTGAATGAAGTGTAATAACGCCACCACGTGTTTGTTCCACAGTGGGAAGAATAAAGATAAAGCACATGGCATCTGCTATCAGAAAGGACCCAGGCACAAATTATGCAATCTCTAATTGCGATCACACGCTTGAGAAGCAAGAAGCGTCTCGTGTGTACTACTTTTACATGGTGATATATTATAGAGGACCTGTGATTGATTTTAAAATAGTAGCGAGTGATAGAAAAGGCACCTCAAAAGACAGGTCATTCCTGCGTTCGATTTCATGCGACGTGATGTCAGAGACGCTACTGTTCTATTTAAATAAATTGGACCAATGAGTGAGTTGTTGAATTGATGTTGTTGTTGTTTGTTTTTATAGACTCATTAAACTCCGAATCCGGGTGCATCTAAGGCTCGTGTGATGCGAGGAGGCAAGCAAGAATCAAGTGCCTTACCCAAGGATACAAGGTAAGTCGGTGGCTGGCCTCGAATTTGCAGTGGCCACCGTTATCGAAGATGAGAAATTCACGTTAAAAGGTTGGCAAAGATTAAAAAGGATTCAACTGTCAATGCAGTAGGCTTGATTACACACATACTATAAGAACATATTGGTCACAGACTGACATGATCCTTGTTTGTGGGGAAAGATAATATAGTTTTTCTTTATTTCGCCATCAAAACAGGATAATCAACATTTTGATCCCATCTGACCTCTTAAGGCTTGTTTCTTGGGAATATGCTCAGTGCGGGTTTCGGCGGCGAGGGGTCACATAGAAGGTCATCACAGAATCTTAAAACAAAACACCATGAGAATGGAACATGATCACTGTTCTCATAAGGACAATCGGCTATGAAGCGCTAATAGTGTCCTGGTATGGTCCAATTAGTCAGTACCAGCTGCTCATTTGACCCCCACCCCTCCCCAGAGAAAAAAGGATCGTATATAAGACAAAGAGCACACTAAGTAGCACTGATAATACGCTCACTCTTTACTTTGATACAAAGGGCGCTGCGTCTCACTGACGTCAACGTCGTGACAATTCAGTGGGCCCCTCGATATATTCATCCTGGTTTGAACTTTGAAGCACAATAAGGTAATTGCGGAATAGGAATGCCTGTTTGAGCAGTATTGAGCACGTTGCTGGCATGAGTGCATTTTAAAGAATACACAATATGAGCTGCACTTTTCGTTGCTCTGCCTCCAGATGCGATTATAATTATGCACTTAAGCCGATTTTGAGGGCATTGTGCTTCAGTTTAAACTGAATGCTTTATTTTGATCCCAGGATATAAACATTAAAACAGACTGCCTCGATTCCTGAAGGATTCAATGCGCTCTGATTATACCGACTCTGCTCATACTCGAGTTAACTTAAAATTGTTTGGGCTTACAGTCATTATGCAATATGTGTTACTGTATCTATATGCCTACTATTTAGCGCGGTAGAAAGGTAGGCATGCCATCTTTTGCAAGATGATGCATATAACCATGATTCTGTACAGTTTGAACTTTATTCATGTTTACCAGAGAATAATATTTATAGTTGACATGGAGAACATGGTCAACACTGCTAGAGAAAGAAAAATAAGAAAGTATTGTGATACGTTAATGCCTTGCATATTTATGATCCAATGTTAATATATAATTGTCGTACCTGTGCCATTCCCATGCATTATTATAGTATATAATAATTATCATCGCTTATTGAATGGTACAGTTTATGTTAACACTTGTGAATTTTACGATGATATGCTCTCAAACATCACACTTCATAAGACTGGTGAGCCAAAGTATATCAGCTGCAAATAAAGTAGCATTAAACCAGACCAAATGAAGTCGGAAGCTTTGGCCCAACATCCCATTTGCCGTGATGTAATGAACATGGATCAGTGTTGAGTCTTTCCCTACATCGTGACACACAAGGCGCCACCTGCAACATCCAAGGTAATAATGATCCAGTAAACTGCATAATATGTTGGTTGCGTGATTAATTAATGGCGCATTTATACCGCTATAGTTATACTACTCAATGCTCACACACTAAGGGTCACAGACTCGCAGTTTTACTACGTAGTCAATGCTCTAATCTGCAATCAGATCATAAAATACCTAGACAGATTGATCATTTTCCAGCAAATTGAATAAAGGAGAAATACGGAAAACATTAATCGATGATTTGCTTTGTGTTTATATGTGTTGAATATGCGTTGTTTCACGGGTTACAACTACTAACTCCAATCAAGATACAACTAATTGATCCTCTAATATAATCAGAAACAAACTGACCTATATATAATAATCATGGTTTCAGAATGAACCCCACAATGGTATGATTCGTCAATAATGATATTACCATAGCGCCATTATGTTTATATATCTCATGCTATAGCATTTACCGGTGTCCAAGACATTCTGGGAAATTGAACTGTTAGAATCGAAGATTCTTGCGTTCATACAGTACAAGATGAAATCAAACATATCATGAGAGCTAAACAACTATGAGTATCTGTATCTAAGGCAAGCACAACTGTGGCCTCACGTTAACGGAATGCAATTTGGGTGGAGACAACCACACTGTTTGCGACGAGCAAATGGGGTGCAGATGTCACGAAGATAGAGGAATTCCTGGAAAGGGAGATTGCTGATGTGTGCTCTGCTCTTGAGACTTCAGATAAGAAAGCGGGTAGAAAATCACCAATTATGCTGGCCTGAAGATATGGGCCCCTGGCCGTGGATTTGATGCTCCGGTGCGTTCAGGATAGTTGCCAGACAAGATGGAATGGAAGTGAATAATCCAATTATAATCAAACCCCATATGTTCTGCGCTAAGATTACACACAAGTATATTGGTTTCTATTCTCTAGTAGTTGTTATCTCACAGCTATTTACGCGTTTTGATATTTTTTATTTTTATTTTTATTTTTTTTTTTAATTAATTTCGTAATTAAGTAAGTTTAATTCACGAATAATTAAACTTACTGATCACATTCAATGTATGATTCCTATCGAAGCAAATACATTACATAATAATGAATGACCCAAGGGATCCTTTGAATTGACTACTGCTGGTGGTCGAAGCAAAATCGCATCATGTATGTTTTCAATAATGTATATTATTAAAATAAGCAATCAAATCAGGCCCGGTCCATTTTTATCTGACAATGAGGGTTTCATGAAACAGATAACATTATTGCTGATGGAGGCTCGAATGATTCGCATTATTGATTACTTTGGATCATTTGTTATGGTAATCGTATTATGGAGCTCAGGTGTGTTTGTTTTGCATGAATGATATGGCCTCGTTTTTGAATATTGTGTTCCCTTTATTGCACTCGGCATGACAATAGCAAATCTGAATCATCCGTATTAAAATGCAGCCATACAAAGCACATGGTTATCCTTATTGTAGCGTCATATGACCCTTCATTCAGAAGAGAAATTGGAAGAAGTTTCCTTCATCAACTCGAACAATGACTTCTTGGGCATTGACCTCCGAAGCAATGACATCTGGAGCCATGACCTTTGGAGCTGCTACCTTTGGAGCAATGGCCCCTGGGCCAATAGCCTATAAATTTACGATCGCTGGAGGAATGGCATTTGTTTATAAAAGTGGCGTTATTTTTGGTGTAATTTCGAAATAAAGATTCATCAAATCGAAACATGGCTCCGTGTTCTGATGAATACGGTCTGAAACGTTTACTTTGAAATGTTTCAGAACTCGAATTATCTGAAAACTTATCACAATTTCGGAAATCAGCCTTGTGATAAATGCAGAGACAATGTGGCTGCGCCCATCCAATTTAGCAGGACACAGAACCAATTCAGCATTTTGATGCAATCTCCCTGAGCGATGAACTAAGTCCTAGAATTGGAGAACAGATAATTAATTACTTAAAAGCCTCAGGCGTTGTGATGCTACAGATAGCAATTGAACTTGTAGTTACACTTGACTTATGATATTAATTATCATCAATAAAAAATATATACACCTAAATGCCAGAATGAAATGTATTTAAGTACAATTTATAAAATAATTGTACTTAAGCATTTCATTCTTTGTTGTTGGTTTTATAGTATAGATCACAAGAAAACATCCGTCCCTCTGGCTTCACAATACTTCCCCTGGTTATTGGACCCATTAAACCAACGCAAACTCAACTCCCCGGGAGCACACTAGCAAGCGCTTGCAGCCGCGATGGCACAACTTGCTTATTGACAAATATCCATCACTGTCCAACCAGACCCAAATTTTTTGACACTCTCCCATATGTCATGCTGTGGTGAACATGGGAAGTTTCAGGCTACGAAACATCGGCAAGTTGCTCAGCCGGGTATCGAACCAAATGATTAATTAAGCTTTAACTTTAAAGCTTCTTTGATCGAATCCCACGACCCTCTGCTAGGTGAGCGCACTACCAATAGGCAAACGCGGTGCCCAGCCTTTGGACCCCTAATGTGGCCAACATGCATGTCGTGTTCGGGGAAAGGAGGAACTCTCTGCATATAGAATGCGATCAGCGCTTTACCCTTTTGTTACTTTAGAGCCCATTATGTTCGTTAGCATGCATTGTTATTTGCGGAAACCTATACTTCCAAAACAGAAGTGATGGGGTCCTTAATCTGACATCGTAAAACATACTCATAAATCATTGCAAATGGTGCTTGGTACTGATTTAAGGCCAAAGTCCGGCTTTCGTTCCATTGTTGGGATCAAGCACGCTAAAACATGTTATATGCGTTTTACCATGGCCTGACCAATAAATGGTCATGACTGTCATTTGCGAAGCTGTCTGATCCTCTCAATAAAACGCGAACCTGATTAATTCTGTAGCTAGAATAATTCTTTGGCCTTTGCGTTTGTAATACTTGGTACATCCGCAGTGCAAGGAGAGTGTAATTGACACACCGTGCTAGTCTAATCCCTAATTACATGTGGGAAAAACATGCTCCTCTGAATTGTCTCTAGACAAACGTTCCATTATTTCTCTTGTCCAATTTTATCGTTCAATCTGCAAAAAGTGGCCTATCGTGAGTAAGTCCGAAATTTCGAAGCGAGGTGGAATGCAGGTATGAAAAGGCGTTGTTTTACAACACTCTGACAGTATAAATTCTTCCAAAAGTCAACCCAAGAGTAAAATTATCTCATAAAAGCAATCTTATGGGCTAACAGCTAAAATTAGACTCTCAACGATGCAACTTATGCCTTTAGGGCATTAGGCACTTGATCACGTTGTCTTCAACTGAACTGAACTCACTGTTCATGTGGGTGTAAAGGGCTCTGGTGGTGCACAATATGCCAAAGAGATTCCAAAAGAATTCAAACAATCAAAGAAGGTGTTGTTGAGAAAAACATCTAATTGTCGTGTATCGATAGTATTCGGTCATTAATCGTGATAATGAGTTATTCTCCCATAGCTTGAAACCCAAAGAATGTCGAGGTAAAACATTACGGTCATCGGTCAGATATTTCATATCATCATAGAGAGAGAGAGAGAGAGAGAGAGAGAGAGAGAGAGAGAAATAATGATTTATTTTGGCACAATAATTAACTAGATATATAAATACAATTAAAACAAAAACCTTGGAGACCAGTGAAAGGCAATTCGAGAATGCCGCTTAATTCACTGGCCACCAGAGGGAAAAAATGCTGCAAGAAAAATTTAGAATAAAGTTGAATGTAACAAGAAAAGAAAAAAGAAAAAGGATATAAATACATGCAATTAAAAGAGGGGGGGAAAGAACAGAAACAAGCAAGAGTGAATATTTACAGATTTGAGTGTATTAAGGTCTGCTACAAATATAACAATTTTGATTTAAACAGACTCTTGAGTAATGTGATATCAGATAATTTTATGAATAATTTGAGAAGCCATTCAAAGAATGTGAAAAAAATTTATCAAAAATACAAGGTGGTTGGGTGTTAACAGTGTCGATTAATTTATATCTTAACAGTTGTCTGCATTACTAATGCAAGAAACGAGGAGTGGAAAGTCTATTACTTCTTCGGGTGTTATAAGAGTGATGATCTCCATTTAAAGTGATGAATCCATTCAGAAAATAGGTTGGAAGTTGCAAATTAAATAATTTATGTGTAAATTTAAGCTGCTGCAATTGATGAATATCTTTCATTTTGAGTATTTTTAAATCAATGAATAATGGGTCTGTATGTGAAAAAGGAGCCGAATTTGTGATTACTCTCATAGCTTTTTTCTGTAGTTTGAATAATGGCTCAGCTTTCCCTCCCCATAACAGAAGACCATAATTTAGATGGCAACTGATCAGTGCAGTATAAATAGTTTTTAAAATAGAACAAGGCAAGAATTTCTTGAGCCTATACAAAACTCCGATTACTTTAGAAATTGGTGTTGCAGAGATGTGGGGCTTCCAAGATAAATTTTGATCAATAATAATACCTAAGTAACTAAAGTGGTCTACTATTTCTATCTCTTCATTACTTAATATAAGCTTAGGTGGCTGGACAGACTTCTGGGGGGGGGGGAAGTAAAATAGTGCTTTTGTTTTACTGACATTGATTTTCATTTCATTTGCATTAAGCCATGTGCTAACTTTTGATAACTCAAATTTGATTGATTGCGATGGATGGTTAGAGAAAAAGTTCATTGTAGATAATAGAGTTGTATCATCAGCATAATTTATCATTTGAAATGTGTTAGAACTACAATTGAAATCGTTCATGTATACCAGAAACAAGAAGGGACCCAAAATTGATCCTTGGGGGACTCCTATATTGAGATCAGCAAAACCTGAGTTGGCTTGATTACAGTTGTATGCAATATATTGCTTTCGGTTATTTAAGTAATTCTTGAGGAGGCTGATGGCACTTTCATTTAAGCCAAAATATTTGAGTTTATCAAGTAGTATTTGGTGATCAAGGCAGTCAAACGCTTTCGTCAAAACAATAAAAATACTGAAAGGATTTGTACCCTTATCCATGTCATTTACCACTCTGTCGACCAGTTCCAGTACGGCGTGTTCAGTAGAATGCCCTTTTCTGAAACCATATGGAGGGTCTCGAACCCTGATCGAATAAACCATCTCCCAATGATCGAAATAAATAGGGACAAAAATCCAAGATACAAAAATGTCCACCGGTTGATTACTATCGACGCGATCACGGCAAAAACAATAAACAACAAATTTTTAATTGCTTGAGGCACTGTCCATAATCATATTTTTGAGTAGTCAGGACGTAGAACGAGATTTTTTGTGTAAGATCTAATTCGAACAAATTCATGATGCTTTGCATGCAAATATCTGACGATGAAAACATTATGATACCAATTATATACCAAAACATAAAAAAAACCATTTGTGTGTGGATGCGGAGACTTTAACATCAGTCTATGACAAGATCATGTCAGCAACAATGGAAATTCTACAATGACTTGCTATTGTTATGCATGGGATGTGATATGTCATCATCATGAATCACTCGCTAAAAGAATTCTGGTCAATATGCAGCGAGAAGAGGGTGACGAAGTGGGTTCAGATGCATTAATCTGGGGCTTGGAAGGTTGGAAAATCAGCATATCTTAAAAGGGAGAAAGACAATGAAACTAGATTCACGAAGTGACAACTTGAAATAAGGTACACAATATGCTCCCGAAGTAAGTAACTTACTTCTTAGAGGTGTTTATTTGGTGTTGTACATTAGAATATTGACCAGGAATATGTATAGCATTGTGTGCTATACATACTAAAATGTTTAATAATGAAACAATCAAAAAGAACTATCAGTAATGATATATTTGAGTCCGAGGATACGATGAACCCACCCTTAGATATAGACCCCCCTCTCGCTACTCAGGATTGATTACATAACACTTGCGCTCACACCCTTTATATCATTATATCGAGATTAATTATGAACACACGATTACGATGCAGTGATCAAGCATCCCTATGGCATATATATCCAGGGTGTACATACCTTTCTTCCTTGAATTGCTGCTAGAGGCAAACGCCATCACTGCACTTAAACACTCCAATTTACACGGAGACAGGCCATGCCGTCTTGAATTGTAAAATAGGGTGCATATGTCAAGGGTGTGAGCGAATTCTTGGAAATCGTGGATCCCTATGTGTCTTCGGTTACTAGAAGGGCTGATAAGGACTCATGCACCAAATCATTCCCTCAGTCGTGAGCAGGTTTCTTTGCTAGTAATTTAGGTCTTGCGATTGCGTTGCTAAACGGAGGAATGACCATGCAACGCTTTTTATGACTTGTTTGGACACACTAATAATGCCATGAGGAAGGATGCCATGGAGCATAGATGCTTTGGATTGGACCATTTGCATTACAAACCATTTGAATGTATATTTGCCTGTTTTGGATCTGGATCTTAGATATATTTGCGGATGGGATCTGATCAACATTTATTACTGTATTTATAACACATTATTGTGTGACTGACCAATCGCCTGGTTTCACGGAAGAGATGTGACATAATCATTAGAAGTCATTCATTTTCTGAATGTATCAGATTCACCTGACAGTGCCTCATGCGGAGTCCATCCTATTCATTATGTGAGGATAAATATTACGCACAATTTTCACAGGAGACTTTGCCTCACGGCTATATCCTCAGATCAAGAAAATCATGTCCCTGTGTAGCTATGGTCCACTTTTGGCCAACAGTATTCTACATGTGTGGATATAACAAGTTAGATATATCAAAGAAGTTTGCTGGTGGATTTCTGAGTCAATAAATAGGTAAGTGATGCCTCGGTGTCACTTTGGCTGTGAGATTTTGAACATGACATGGAAGAGTGGGTGATTACATGTTATGCATTTTTTCGGAGGACCGGGTCACAGACAGGTTACCTTGGTGTCGAGTTTGTCGCGTTCCAATTAAATAGGCCGACACTGTCCTCTATTTCTTTTGGCCTGCACGTCTAAGCAACATCCCTCGTAACAGCTGATATCAGGCTGGGGCCATCCTTATGTGGAGCATGTCTCGGATTCCTGTACATGTATGGCTGTTAATTATCTAATTCGATAAATTTTGTACTCCAATACAAACTTTTAATGACCTTCCCCTAAATATAATTATTTTCAGATCCCCCCTCCCATCTCGGTCACCTTCAAAAATAAAAAAAGTAAAAATAAAAATAAATGTATTCATAATATAGTCCGTAAGGAGATGTGTTTTACTGTGGAAGAAGGTTGACGCAGCAACGAAATCCTCCACCGTCTGTCGCCACAGTGCAGCGCCGAGAGTGCCGTAACCTGCCGGCAGGTGAGCAGGAGTTAAGTGCCCAATGACATAAGGACCTCCAATGGCCAGCGGCAAGCCCTTTTGCGGCTTCATTGGTATCCGGCGCTACTGAATAGCAACATTGGCACACACCGATGAAAACTCACCCCAATCTTGGTACATCCATTTCACTCGATTACACATGATGTCACTGGAAATTCCCAAGATGGCTCACAAGGTGAGGCGAGTGAAAATGAATTCACAGTATTTGCTGAATACGACCAGTTGACTAAATGTTACTATAAATAGCAGTCAATGAGATACCACCTGTCATCGGTGTGTGCCTGTGTCATTAATATATTATATATATGACCAGAAAACCAGTGAATATCGCTGACCACTCGGCCACCACCTCCATAAGAAGTCGTATTCGCATTTCTACAATCATTAAGATAACTGATGTGATTCATTAAATAAATAAATAAATAAATAAATAAATAAATAAATAAATAAATAAATAAATAAATAAATAAATAAATAAATAAATAAATAAATAAATAAATAAATAAATAAATAAATAAATAAATAAATAAATAAATAAATAAATAAATAAATAAATAAATAAATAAATAAATAAATAAATAAATAAATAAATAAACAGGTGATAAGATCAACATAGGCTGATGGATCCGATCCCTTTACTCAATAGTTATTAAATACCCTGTGGCTATAAACAAATCAATATCAACATTCCGATTAGCCACCTTCAATTCAATTTCAATTTTATTGATACAGCTATAAACAAGTGAAGATAAACAGTAAAAATACAAAGAGCCGGAAACCCCGAGGGGCTTATATGCTCCTGTAAGTGCGCAAACAAATGTAAATAAGTGAGTAACAGCTCGTGCGAAGGATAACAAAAACAGGGAAAACAAAAGAAGATACCTTTAGTTAATTAGGAAAGATACTAAAAGTTCAGCACACACAAAAAATCAAATATATACAAATACCAAGAATTAATCCATTAATTAATTAATTAGAAAAGATAATAAAAATTCAGTACAGAAAGAAAAAAATATCCAATATATATATATACAGACATGCACCCGTGATAATATATTATAGGGTAAACACATACTTTGTTTAACTTCCTGTAAACACTGAGCCAAACAAATAAATGAACAGACCCAACAAACGCAACGACGCAATAATGATTGTCAGTTAGTTCGCAATCCACAAGCCAGACAGATCGACCTTCATCCGAACTTTAAACGTGCTTAAACTGGCACATTGCCTCACATCTTGTGGGATAACACTCCATAGTTCGTGGCCTTGGTATAGCATACTTTCTTGGCAATTTATTGTTGTAAAGAGAGGTAGTGAGTAGAGGGCAGCTGATCGTGTATTAAATGAGTGACGGAAGGAGTTAAGTTGAAAAAGCTCATTAAAATAACGAGGCAGTAGACTGTTTTCGTTTTTTGTTTTTTTTTTTTTACATAAAAGTGGCCACATTTAGTTTGTAAAGCTCATTCATTAAGATGAATTTTGTATCTTGAAATAAGTACTGGTTCGCATTTCACAAGTTTAGAGCAACCTTTAGAGCTTTCTTTTGTTGATTAAAAGAGTGTTGAGGGAGGTTTTGTAAGACGCTCCCCATATTGTAATACCATATTGCAGGTACGGTAAAATGAAACTATTGTACAGTTGAAGCATAATTGCACGAGAGAGGTTTTTACTCACTATACGAAGAATTCCAATTGATTTAGAGAGTTTACGATTGGTCATTTGGATATGAGGTTTCCACAAGAGTTTGTGATCAATGACCAATACAAGAAAATTTGTTTCTGAAACTTGACTAAGAGATGAGCGATTAATAAAAATGTCCTTGCTTTGATTTGCGCGCCTGCCACTGAATACCATATAATTGGCCAGGTTAGATCCCTGCGGTACACCACAAATGACGCTTTGTTGTGTAGACACAGTGTTATTGTAGCGAACTTGCTGCTTCCGTCATCCAGGTAACTCTCAAATCATTTTAAAATTGAACCGTTTATACCATACTTAGCAAGTTTCTGACATAAAATCCCGTGATTAATTGTATCAAAAGCTTTACTCAGATTCATATTAACTGCAAGAACAGTGGCTTTGGCATTGGGTGCTCTAGTGATGATGCTTATAACTTCCGTGGCGATCATCTCAGTTGAGTGTGCTTTTCTGAAACCGAACTGACGATCGTAAAGCAATTGAGTTGTATCGAAGTAACTGATAAGTCTCATGTGTGTGAGTTGTTAAAGAATTTTGTAAAATACATTTAAAACAAAGATTGAGCGATAATTACTAAATACTTCTTTGGAGCCTTTTTTGAATACTGGAGTAATGAGAGCCTCTTTGACCTTACTAAGAAAAATACCTCATGGAAGAGAGATATTTACTAAATGGAGAATAGGTTTGATCAATCAAGCTTGAACACTCGGGTTTTATTCGATTGTTCTCTGTGGCAGAGTTCTTTAGGCTATCAATGATTTCAAGAATTTCCTTTTCACTACCCGAAGGAGCAAACATTGAATGTAATTGGTTTATGTCAGAAAGAAAAGATACCGGATCAGTCTCTTAGGTAGGGTTTTTTTTTTCTTTTTTCCAATTTCGGAATTTCCGGATATAACAAAGAAACTATTCATTTCATTAGCAATTGTTTTGGGATCTGATAAAGTCTCGGAATTAGGTTTAATTCGCCTAGCTGAAGGAAGACGTGCTTTACGTTCAATTAAAGTATTGGTCATTTTCCATTGAGTCTTTATGTTTGCGCCATACTTTATCAACTGTTCTCTAGCATAGTCTCTTTCTGCTTTACGGAGAAGATGGTTAAGTTCATTTTTATGCTCGATATTGCTGCCCTGAGTCCTGGCTTCATTGCCGAATGTTCAGGAAACATCAAAGGTTTTATACCTCTTTGAATGCAATTGACACCTCGAAAGATGCCCTTGATGCTTACTTTTGTTCTCAAGAAGGATATTGTTAAGCTGAAGAGATTTCGACGAATGAATACGGATATGACTTTGAAGCTTGAATCGCCAACCACGAATAATACATTCGTACATGTCTACAACTAGAGATACTATATAACATGGATTGATCGCTCACAGAAAAAGCTGCTCGAAGTTCGCTAAATTCACAACGCATCGAATAAGGAGAAAATTTATTTCCGGTTGATACAATTACATTCAATAACTGATCGTAAATGCGAAACGAAAAACTGTTCATTCTTCTGAACTTTTGATGCGTCTCTATTATCGTGGCATGAAAAGTTGAGCAGGTCATCAGATTCAAACGAGGTGAGTGTGATTCGAAGTATAAACGCCCGCAATTGGTGCTTTAATCCTAATTAACTTTCAGAACACTGTCCAAATAAAATATTCAACATAAACATGCAGATAATCATGAGATACAAGGGAATCTCTGATTCTCACCCCTCAATGAAGTGTTCTGTGCAGAGATTTAACTTCTTTCTTGACTCCGTGATCAGTGCCGGTAAGTTCGCTAATCAACAAACTTTCCTTAGTTTTCTGACTTCAAGTTTCATTTTATTATCTAGACCTCAGACCTGGCTTGGGATTTCAAGGATCAGCAGGCCTTTCATGAATATCCACTTGACTACTAGAAAAGGGATTAATTGTTAGGACTCTGCCTGCCTAGCGCTGCTATCTCAACATCAGCTCTCATATGTCTGATGATTGAGGATATTGAATTAAGCCATCTATGCACAGGTATAAGGATCACATTGCTATTCATCATGAAGTCAGTTATTCTTGAGAAAACAACTTTACACGTTTTATTGATCAAGATATTATATAGCAAAATTAACATTACTTGATTAATTGTTTTACATTAATTGTTGACCAATACATAAAATGCATTACCAATAATGTGGCTGATTGATTATTTAATGAACTGATGATCGAATAATATTTTATCATATGTTATCAACTAAACATAGATTAATGAGGTCATCACACTCTTCCTACACAACACAAAATTTTAACACGTCATTCTTGTGTGTATACTATTTTCAAGGGAAAAACCACAGTGAAATTATTTAATGTTTTTCGTGCATAAGCCCCCCCCCCTCCCATCAAAAAAAAAGTATTATATTTTCACGGATTCAGACTTAGAAAACTTGCCTTATCGGAGTATTTGCTCGTGGATTGAAAATAAATAATTATGCCTGCCTTGTGAGTTCTGGTACGTATGAATTCAAAGCGATATATTTGATGAGCTTCCTCATAACATATTCTTTCACAGATCATGAGATGATTAGTAATTTTCCTGGGACTGATCGACCGTTCCATTACGATGTAGCATACCAAATATCATATTATTTAATTGCCTCAGGTAATAATTATTGATTTTGATCTGAGATGATATGTAATACCTTTTCCAATTGCAGTTACCTGGAAAACATATCCAGAAAAATCCTGTGCTGCAAGTTAAGTTTGTGGGAACACTGAGTGCCAAAAGAAGAAATAATACAGTGTCTCATTGCCATCCAGTCCAATGAAGAGGAAGAAATAATTTGTTTACTTACCTATTTTTATTTTTCAATTCGATTTATTATTATTATTATATATAGAGCCTATATATATTATTTTTTGAGGGGCATTGGCTGTAAATTTTATTTATTTTAAAGACTGTTCTAAAATTTTGTTCTCAGGGCTCTTTCCTTTCATGAGTATTTTTCATAGTGTACTATTATATTTTAATATTCATGGTGAAATAAAATAAATTTTATGAGTGAGCTGCAATATATCACACTTGAGTTCCTTAGTTTCACTTAGTTAACAATCCATATGCTCTTGTGATTCCAATAAACAGTGTAAGCCTATTCATGAATGACTAGTATTATGAGATTTTGCATTGAATTGATGTAGAGAATTTTAAAAGCCACTCACGTGAAATCATTTAAATGGCAATTACTTGCTTTGCTTTGCTTTCTGAAGGCGAATGGTGTTCATGAAGCTCAGAGAATTAAATTGAAATTGTATTGAAAGGATTGATGATAGAATCAGCTGCAGCAAAACAATATATACTTATTAATTATTATAGGATGCAAATGACATGTAGTATCGAACTATAATTTTTAATTAAAGCTTTTTAATTTAATGTAGTAAGACCTTTAAAAAAATTAATGTCGATTGCATGCATCAATCAGTTTGCTATTCTCTTGAAATCGCTATATTTGTTGTTTCAAAATTATCTTCAATGCATCAAGTACTGCAGATGAGAGCTGATTCTTAAAGATCAAGTCGTATTTTGGCTCCAAATCTTCACTCAAATAATCATAAATGATTTCATCTAAAGGTTTTAGATTCACGCCACTGATAATTCCTGACCTATTCTTCAAGCCGTTATTAATGATAACCGGAAGTATTTAGTCGCTTTGAATCTCGTCGCTATCATAACGAACTTCGACAACATTATACCAATGTGAGCGATCAATCCATGCTATAGAGTATCTCTGCTACAACACTAAATAACTTTGCGAGTAAACATGTAATTTTACTCGCAAGAAGATATTTTTATTTGCCAGAAAATTTGACGAAATATATAGCATAAAACGCAATTATTTTATACATATACGTCCTTGATAAATACTATGTCGCTTTCTCAACCAATTTTAATTCAGGTCGATCAAACGTGACAATGCATGCACTGCCACATAGGGCACTTTCATCTAATTACCAATGCGTCAAAAGCATTGAGTACTACCACTCTAGAAAAGTGTGTTTCCCTCTACTGGGTTATGCTGGTATATTGCAATGGCCACGTGTCCACTCTGAATTAGGTTAGCCAACACAGCCAACAAATAAAAATTACAAAGGAAAACGCACAGACTTGTCGATGCCGCTAATCCTTTGATCGACTCTTAGCGGGAATTTTCAAAAAAATTACAAACAGAAATGGTAAATTTGAGCGTTAACTAATCCGCGTCAACTTACATCTTGAAGCATGAGTTGGAATCAACTTCCGATTCCAAATGTCGTGTCAATGAGGGGATGATGGAAGAAATTCTTCATGAAATCATCAGCCACTGCTACTATAACACATGTACTATAGTATTCAGACTACCATTATAACATACTATACCTAAGACGCGACCTAATTTGAAAAGATGTGAATGCAGTCAAAACAACGGCGGTGCCACAATTAACTCGTCTGGTCGACATGGCGTCAGCTAATTCAAGTTACGTGTCGCAAGATATTAGCCACCTGCATGCGCTCACAGGTTTCAGTTGTTTAACTGAAGATTGAGCAAAATCTATTGCTTGGGGTTGACCAAAGAATCTGCCCTTTACATTTTATTTTGGAGAGCTAAATTTTTACTCGCCAATTTAGCGACCATTCTTGATATTTTTACTCGCCAGTGAGAATTTTTACTCGCCATTGAGTCTTATTTCGAGCGGATAATGTGAATGAATCAAATTACCATTGCTATTAGCACACACACCCTTTCACGTAAAAAATACGTGAATGTTGTGTGCGCTTTTAGGTGATGTTGATGGTGAAAATAAGAATCGCCATGGCGTTTGGAATTCACCAAAATATTTGGATAAATCAAAACACAGAAAAATTATTCCTTATTTCAAATGTGTTCGTGACATCAAACACCTCACGTGGCCAAACATTTTTTGAATCACGGAAAATGTTACCATTTAAAAGCGAAATGAAACATGAGACGAGCTGTGTGATGCTGAAGTCTAAACAAATCGCACCATCGTGAAATGTCAGTGGCATGTATGCAGATTCAAAGCATTGTGACTACAATTGGCAGCGAATCGCGTGAACTTCATCAATGACATTGTTTACACAACCGTTGCTGTTAATTCACACAGGATGTCAACACGCAAATGCTTCTTCTGGGCAACATGGTCACAGATGACCCACGCCTTCACCTCTCCCCATATCGTAACCACTACATCCTAAGAATTAGCTTCTCCCCTCCGAGGATTCACAAAGTAATGACCGAATCGGTGGAATGAGGATAAGGGACCTTGTTAGTCTTTTCGTGAGGGACTTTGTATTCATGAACGTCTATTTCATTTTATTTTCGTTTTCGGTATCTGACCTGTGCCACGTGGCTGACCCTCTTGTTTAAAGAATGTGCATATTCACGTGGCGTGGACCTGAGTTCTTGATTTGCATTTTTAATTGTGTCAATTTTTATTATGAGTATTATTTACATTAATTGAATGTGTCATCCTTTTTTTCTTTGCAATGTGTGCCATGTTTTGCACGCGTTGAAGATTCGACTTGGCTGAATGTGAACATAAAATTATCACGGTGGGTTATATTATTGCTATTTTCTTCACAGCTAACTCATATCAATAAAATATTACTCGTTTATCCTGACAATTGAAGCAATTAATCGTACGATGACAACGACACCATCAATAGTGTGCAATGATATTTTTTGGTGATTGGACGCCTTTAACTGCTTTAAGTGCTAAACCATATCATTATTTTGTCATCCTCAACAGTCGCAGATACAGAGGTCCTTATCATATAACATATGTAATCTACGAGGACTTCTGAGCTTCAGTACCCTATACACTGTCCTGATCCAGCATTAGTGCTGCTTGTCTCACGCAATGGACTCATGGTATTTGGTAACAATTGTACTAAATAACAAATACATTTATTTTCTGATATACATCCGACACCATTGTTTGACAAATGTGTTAATAATTATTACTTCTCATCTTCTCTGTATACTAGCTCACATGAATTACATGTCATAGACATAATAGCTCTATAAAGAGGATTGTGGCAATACAATTTAATGTATGAAGGCTGACGGACGAAACGTGTTTCTGAACATCATTCGGACTAAAAGCTTCCAACATTTACTCGTCAAGACAAATGAATGTTCATTAAAAGATACAACCTAGATTAATTTATTTGTATCTTGCATGCAACCTTTATGCCAGCCCCGCTACTTTGCATATCTTGGGCTGTTTTCCTGAATCGAAATCGATAATTCCTTATCTTTCTTTGCGAGTGAGCAAGACCAACGTCTTCTTTTGTTACACTAGCTGTGCTAATAGATGTAGAGTACTACAGATGCAGGCATTGGGTACTTTGCACCGCAATGATTGGATGACCGTGAACAGATACTACGCTACCTATTGCGGATTTAATTCGATACAATAGGATATATTCCACATTTCGCTCGGGGTAGAGATTATTTATAGTCCTTCTTCAACAACAATTGGCCAATAATAAACTGTCTATGGTATAATTATAGTCTATGGTATAGCATACATTATTATACATGATAAAGATCTCTAAAGTATACAGATACGATCAGGAAGAAAATCCGGCCCTGAGATTTCTGGTGGCTGCAGTAAGACTTGCAAGAGCCGTAAATTCTAATAACGCTTCGGCACGAACGTTATCGCTCATTTTGACGTGTCTCGCCACACGCAATGACCCTTGTGCTTACATACAAGGAGCTGTGGGCATGCAACTGTGCATGCAAATTACGTAAAATTAATTTATGAACCGACTAAACTTCATACCTCACTTTAAAAATACAAAGGGTTGATGAAGGAGAAATCGGGAACGTCGAGGGAGAGAATGGCCCGGTATTTCCTGGAAATCAGGGCACCAAACGTGTCTCTCTCAGCAGATGAAGCATGAGAGTCAAATCTAGACCCTGGTCTAATTAGCCATGTCGTTTGTATAATCGATGATAATTAAAATGGGTACATAAATGGTCGACTAGGGCCATAATGAGGACAAAATGTAATTTATCAATAGTGCAATTGAGTGGAGTGAGAGTACATGTTGCTTGTAATGCATTGCTGTATATTGAAGTATAGTGTTTTAGGTGATGTGCATTCTGGCGTCCTGTGGTAGTGTAGAGAGTAGTTTGGGTCCATGGGAGATAATGCTATTTTGCCACTAGGATCAATTGTGGGATTGATATGCCTGTCTGAGTGATTCTTTGTGGAAATAAGTTGGCGATTTCCTGTTTATGCATGAATTAGGTTTCAATGTTGGAGCTCTGTGACGTTGGTTAGAGGGTGTGCTTGTGTGCGCTTTAAGAGGTTGCGGTGTTGGTTTCTTTGCATAAAGCTGTCATCTGTGGGGTTTGGAGAGCATGTTTTTATGATTACGTCAGCGCAAGGGCTTGAGAAAATGGCTGATTTTCTTTATGGCTGCTTCCCCCATGAGACATTAGGATCGATTTCACTCGTTACTTGCGGTCCGGGGTGCCCCTAAATTTTAGCCATATATACGACGATTTTGATGCGCTTTACAAAAAAAAATACGAAAGATTAGTTTGTGAACACCACAGGTCTCAAATTGCGTCATAACTGACACACAATCATATATGCAACGAATATACGAAAGGGCAGCTTTGTGAACACACCCCTAATGTCAAACCAAAAAAATGCGAGGTGAAAGAACCTCTATGAAAAATGACGGGGATAACCCCGCATAAAAAGAGAAACAACGGCACGCATGAAAGGGTAATAAGTGTAACCCCCATGAATGGGCAGAAACGCATGAAAGGATATATCGCATGAAAAAACATAAG
>KB296425.1:249053-277324 GCA_000328365.1 Capitella teleta
TTTCACGTGTAGATTAACTTTTCAATACAACTCGGCAACAGGCATGACTTCTGTTTGTTTTTACGTAATGGTGAATGTATTCAACTAGCTTCGGGACGCATCACTCCGGTCATCAGAATCCAGTACATGTATATGGATAACACGAATCAGTTTAAGGCGGTGGGAGCATAATAATGGTTTAACTACTTACTTGATGGCAAACTCGAATTTTGTGGGTGGGCGATTCACTAGCAGCATGTATGTTGCTTGCTCAAATTTGTCTGATTTCTGAACCGTTGAATACATTTACGCCTAGCAAAGCCAAAGAAACAAGTAATTTGAAATAATAATTATATTTCATCAATCTTACAACATTTACCGGGCGAGCAATTTCATTAAAATACAAATTCACTTTTACTTTCGATATAACAGGAAATTTTAAATTATAGAAGGCCGGAAGTTGAGTGGTAAAGATAGAAATCACGTGATCGAAATCGCACTTAATTTCAATGGGCGCAATGAAAGACGTACATCTACCATAAATATCATCATCATATTGCACTTTGGAATTATGAAGTTCAAATACCAATCACTATATCAACCAGAATTATCATATAAGGGTTATATGTCACGAATTTGGTGTTATATAGGTCAATATTTAGAGCAAATCACTGATTAGGCAGGATGTCCTTCGGTTGTTTTTTTCTAACAACATCCTAAGTAAGGAGATCCACGTGCCGTTTCTTCAGACTTGCGTGTTCCTGAAGTAGGCTTGTCGGTTATCACACTTGGAATAGCATTAAACCTTAGACCTCGTATCATCATGTAGATGCGTCTTGCATGCAGGTAGCAGGCGTCTGCATTTATGGACGCATTATACAGGCGGATTTGCACACTCACGCGAAATCGCCTTTGGTCTAATTTCGAAGACACCATTAATGATTGAGACTCATTATTATGCTAATAATTCACTTACTAATTGACTGAGTAGCTACCGAGGTGGTAACAATTTGCTTATTTGTTATATATACGCGTTTTTCGCTGCTGTTTTTATGCATTTTATTCACCATCACAGTTTTATTCTTTCCAATAATCTCTTGAACTGGGTGATCGATAGTGATTTGGTATGGCATATGGAAAGATAGAGTTAAAAGTCCAAAATGGGTTGCAAAACAAGGAGAAGTTATTTAGCTGTTTGATAGATGTTGATGGACTTCCCTTGAAGTCGTCTGGGGTGAGCCTCCTGGATCTGGTAGCGCTAGGGCGAAGAGCTCTCGTACAGCTTTGGGCCACGCCTCTTGAGGTTTTCTTTATACACCACTGTAGCATGTTCTGTCTCTCGTCTGGTAGTCATCAATGGAATGTGCTCCTCTTGCATTCCTTGCATGCGGATCATGGTTTGCAGAAATGCTTCAATATTTTGCAGGTGTGTGGGTGTAGCATGGGAGTAGCACGTGCAGTTCTTTTTCAAAGATGACTGAACTGTTATTTTGCAGAGTGAGAAAAGTGTAGCGAAAGGAGAAGACCAGTAGTCAAAATGAATACAAGAACCAATGTTCAAAAGAAGTCTGTAAAAATTCCAGGACCACTTTGGAATGGATCGTACTTTTCAACTATTATCATCTTCTTCCATTCCATTTATGGGCTTTTATCATTATTTTGATTGTTTTACCCTTCCAACAAGAAAAACAGCAGGATAAAATCTTTATTGCTGACAGATGCAATTGCTTTCATCTGGTGTTATCTTCATCGCCTACGACCATCCTTGATGGGTTATGCGAGCAAAGTCAATTGTCATCTTCTTTATTAAACATGCATATGTAATTTTGACTTATTATGCTAGCATGCCCAAAACCTGGACATCTAGGCCTCAATATAATTACATGGTGCTTCGATTATCACGAACTTATATTCATAATTAAGGCTCGCTTTTCAATTTATTCACTTGATTATAATTGTGGATGTTGACCTAGATTTAGTATATCAAGCAACAGCTAGGTTTTAGTATCTCTTTTTTTTTCTTTTCTTTTTTTTTTCTTTTTTCTTTTTTTTTTTTTTTTTCCTGGTAAACTTGACTTCTGTGGATCGTGCGGAAAGCTCGTTTGTTTGAAAGTTTGTTCTTATGGGCAAAACCTCTTGCCAATATAGTTATGGTGCAAATGAGAGTCCTGTGACCACAGAGCTCTTTTTGAGTAATGATTTACACTGATGCTGGAAGATAGAAAGAATACATATGAGCAGCCTTTGTCAAGTCCTCGATATCAGATTTATATTCATCGAATAGTAGTCGGAGGATTCTCCTGTGATGATTTGACTCCACGGGTCATTCCCAGAAAACCCCTTCTTCCCTCTATTTATGTCATGAAAAGACTTATGTCGGAAATCGCAGTCTCCCAATTATAGCTCCGCAAATTTTATTATGCAATCATGATTCGATTCAGATATTCTGAATCCAGTGCCATAGCGTTCAGAGGGTCATGGGTTGGATTTCCATTGGGCAACTTTCTAGAGATTGTAATCTGAAAATACCTCAGGTCGACCAAGGCCCCAATTGGATAAGGACAAGTGTTTGTGAGTTTAGGGTGAAGTGAATACGAAATATTCTATCTCCGCGCATGTTGAAGCTGCCTCAAACGCATCCAGCGACACCTGGGAGCAGAGTATTCATAACGACAGCTCCCTGATTACCAATGTTGATCGAAGCATTGTCGTTGATTAGTGGAACTTGATAATTATATCAGGAATTGTGTCCACAATGCCTCTGCCTCGTGTGTCTTCTGTGGCTGGAGAGCCGCAATTACCCCTTAATCAGATTTTTATTTTTCGAACAAACTCCACTTATATCAACACACTGAACACAGCACATTATTGCGTTGCATTACAGAGACGATGTCCATGGGATCTGTTTTGTTTATAACTGAATGGTTATTAAATAGTATTGTTGTACTTATAATTATGCCTTCTATATTTATTATTGCGCAATAGAAATAAATAAATAATGCTTGTTATAATTTATGCTCAGATGTACATATCTAACCATGAAGGTTCAGCATCTCAGTGAAATTGTGTGCTTTTGCAATTGCAATCGTTTATCACTGCCAGCTTCTTGCAACGTTGCCAGTGCAAATCAGGCAATGGAGAGGAAGAGAAAACAGGACCCATTGAAATAGGATCTTGCTTCAGCCAATTTCACTGTGAGATTTCGGAGAAATTCCGTGGAAAAAGTCGAATTGAAAACAGATGTCACTGGTGCTTAAGGCACGGCATGAGAGTAGAGTGCCTCCCTTTGAGGAGAGAGAATCACACAGGCAGCCAACGAGTGTTAACTCAAGTGCATGATGAGCAATCGGGTAATGTCTCTGTGGTGCTAACCAAGTTTCGGTCGACACTTTGATGTAACCGATCCCGGTAACAACTGCGCAACGGAAGTTATTATCAACCAATAGCCATCAGGTTAAGATCCAGAATGTGAATAACAGCCAATGGCATGACAGTTCTTTGTATGAAATAACTTCATTAGAAACATGTATATGCTGAGAACATTAATAATCAAGCACATGATTTTACTGGATTCTTTGTCCAGCGCTTAATATGCTGGTATCTGGATTGTAGAAAAATAATGGAATCCAGGAATTGAAATAAATAAAGAGCTGAAATTGGATCCAAGCAGCATCAAATGAAACCACTGTGAATTGGCAGTAAGTATATTGTTATTGGAACTAATTGAAACAGAACAGACTGTTTTGATTTGATTACCATGACAGCAGCACGAATGGGTCCAATGACAAAACGAGCTAATGTTTCAATTTCCAAGAAATTTAGCAACACCAAAGGATTCCAGGTATCGCAATTCTGGGTCACAATATTGCATATAATTTGGTGCACCCAAGTTCAAGCGAATACTTTATACAATAGGCAGTAGGTTCACGGGTTTCAAATGCCGCCATATTCTAAGAGCTATTTGCCAGAAGCAAATGACAAATTTCAAACTTCTTTGCCCATCAACTGTAGAGATCCGACCGATCCAAGATCAATTTCCGAGCAATCTCGTCATCTACCCAACCGGTGCAGGGCGCAGGGATAAATGAATGAAGCGAGGGTCCAAACTTCCGGATCAAATGCACCGATTGCTTCATTAGAATGTCATATTTCACGTTAATGGTGTTGTAACTGGTAGGTGGCTTTCTTGTTAAGAGCACTTTTGAGTCGCTGGGAGCATGTGTTTATTTTGTGATAGATTCCCGTACACAGAGTGTGCTAAAAGTTCCAAACCACACTACTTTTGACCCACTCTGTGTGTATCTTCCAGGGCACCGGGCAATGTGATTAATATAAACCTAAACTACAGGTAGAGAGGACAATACAACTGCCCGTTTTTTGTTAATAGATGATCATTGCCATATTGCCATGGGAGAAGCGAGCGGTGTTGTTGCTTTGTTTTTGTTTTTGTTTTTGTTTTTGTTTTTGTTTTTGTTTTTTTTCTCTCTTTTTTGTTTTTTTTTTTTGTTTTTTTTTTGGGGGGGGGGGTGTTGCTCTGGTGCTAAGCAGTGTTCAAATTCCTCAAGCCACCACCACGCTGCAATATCTTCCAAGTATAACCAAAAACTGAAGGCATCATAGGGACGCGGGTGACACGTGCTGTTAAATCAAACAAGGAGCTTCTAGTTCGATGATATCTGTGAATAGGGAGAATTGAAACCATTTTTATAAAGACAAGAGCCACGTTGATAACACGTGTGTAAAGGAGCACACGCGTGTATCTAGGAAAGAAAGCATTTATTCTCGTAATCTGATTCCATGTAACTCAGTCCTGTCATTCATTATAATCTCAAAACATCAGATGATGATAGGTGGCATCGTTTCAAGTCGAGAGAGTAAATAATATATGGAGTATTTCAATTCCTTGTAAAGAAATCCTCGCTTCACTGTAATATGAACCGCTTTGTGTACAGGTATGTTGATTCAGTATCAACTGTAAGGATCCATAGTTTGTATTGTGAGCTCATTAAATTATGTACATTAGGAAACACAGGTCTCACAATTCAATGAAATTTATTAATAAAAAAGTATAATGTAATTATAAAAGGAGATCGAAATAACATAAATGGAACATGATTGTTTGTGTACAATGTTACACTAATGGATCGCATCGCTTTAGACATACATAGGGCGCACTACGCTGGCTCAGACATCGGTTTTAGCTTGCTTTTTATTCCTATTAGTATCCCTTTACTCGTATATAAACAATATAACTTATATTCCAAGAAATGCATGATATAAGACACGTCATAAAACCCGTTGAAGCATCCATGAAGCAGATCGTGGAATGATCAGCTGTTAACTCAAGCGAAAAGGGGCCTTGCTCAATCGGCTCTCTTTCTAAGAATTGCAAGCACTGAATGTCACTTCTAATGTAGCGAAATGAAACATATGAGACATTCGTTTCAGTCGTTATTGAAACGAGCCTTTGTCAGGTGTTTGATGATGTATACCTAAAGTCAATTGCGATCGGGTTTTGTCTTATGTCAGGTTGTCGATATCTAATATCGCTAGGTTGTATAGTTGTGGTGTAAGAATGGAGTGCGACCCGTTTATCTTCTATCTTTTTTATAGGAAAATTTATAATTTCAATCTGATGGCATAAATCACCATATAGAGCCTTTAGGTTTGGGTGTTTTTGCAATAGGCGCTGATCGTATCCGAAGCCCTGCATTGAAACCATACATATATAACGAACCTGCAGCAGGAAATCACAGTCGACTTGCTGTCCTCGTCGTAAATTTTCTCCTGTTGAGTTTATCGCCAATGGTCTCCTAAATGCACCTTACTTTAGTCTAGATATCGCAACAGGGCGTCTTTAGCAGAGATACTCTAAAGCATGGATTGATCGCTCACATTAATTGGTATAATGCTGCCGAAGTTCGTTATGGTAGCGACGAGATTCAAAGCGACAAAATACTTCCGATTATCAGTAATCATGGCTTAAAGAATAGGTCGAGATCGACAGCGACAACAAATTGTCAGATTTTTAGCAGCAAAGTGGGAATTATCAGTGACATGAATCTAAAACGTTTAGATGAAGTCATTTATGATTTTTTAGTGAAGATTTGGAGCACAAAGTACGACGAGATCTTTAAGAATCAGTTCTCATCTGCAGGAATTGATGCATTGAAGATAATTTTGGAACAAGGAGTAGCGATTTCCAGAGAACAGCAAAACTCAGTTTGATGTGTGCAATTAATGCTGATTATTTTTAACGTTATAATACATTACATTAAAACACGGTAATTAGAAATTATAGTACCAACACTTCATATAATTTGCAGCCAATAATAATAATTTATTGTTTTACTGCCGCTGATTCTATCATATTTCCTTTCAATGCAACACATCTCTGAGCTTCATAGATACTATTCGCCTTGGGAAAGCAAAGTAAAGCCAAGGAATTGCCATTTAAATGTTTTAATGTGAATTGCTTTTTAAAAAATTAATACAAAATCTCATAATCGCAGTAATTCATGAATACAATGTTTAATGAAATCACAAGAGCCTATGGATCTTGAACAAAGTGAAACTATGGAACCCCCGTGTGGAATGTTGCAGCTCACTTATAAAATTTTATTTCGTCCAGAATGTTTCAAAATAATAGAATAGTTGAAAATAAACTATAAGAAATGCTCGTGAAAGGAAAGACCTCCAAGAACAAAATTATTTACAGACAAAACAGTTTTAAATACTAAAAATAAAGCTGAAGGAACAATGACAAATATATATATGATACATGTATATACATATACACAAAAAAAAAACATATGTAAATATTAAAAATATGTAAGCACACAAATTATTTCCTTCTTTTCATTGGACTGGGTGGCAATGAGATACTGTCATTTTTCTTATTATGGCAACCACAGTGTTCCCACAAACTACTTGCAGTGCGGCAAGTGTTTTCCTGGTAACTGCGATTGGAAACAGTATTAAAAACATCACATTTCATTTCAGATCAAATTATAAATTTACCTTAACTGATATAAGTTTTTGTTGTCTGCTCTTCTCGCCCATATTAACATCTTCCATTCCTACAGGAGATCCAGAGAAGAATGGAGAGACTGCAGCACAATAACAAGATCAAATAATATTTCTGTGACCCATTATCATAATTACCGGTATAAGCACACCGAGGGAACAGATGAGCACATACTCCTACATACTTAAAAGCAAAAGATGATGCAATTTCATGACAATATAAATAATACCTGAACTAATTAATTAATGAGATTTGGTATTCTGCACCGTAATAGAGAGCTAGGTGGTTTTAGTTCTATGACTATTGCTAAGCATGTCATGATCTATGGAAGAATATGTTATGAGGAAAGTCATCACAAATATCGCTTTGAATTCATACTCACCAGTACACACAAGGCGGGCATATTGTCTTTCATTCCAGGAGCAAATACTCCTACAAGGAACAAGGTAAGTATTCTACATCTTATTTACGGTTATAAAAGATACCCCTGAAAATGCGATATTTTTCTTGCCTCAAGCACAAATAATATTTGAAATTATGATGATTTCATTGAGGTTTTTCGTCATGATTAACTGACTTCATAGTGTGAAGCATTAACAATTTAATGTGATCCTTATATCTGTGCATAGATGGCTTTATTCAATCTCCTCAATCATCATAGGCCTACATATGAGAACTGATGTTGAGATAGCGGTGCTAGGCAGCCAGAGTCCTAACAATTGATTCATTTTCAAGTGGTCAAGTGGATATCCATGAAAGGCCTGCTGGTCCTTGAAATTTCCAGCCAAGTCTGAGATCTAAATAATGAAATGAAAATGGAAGTCAGAAAACTAATAAAAGTATTACCATGCAGCACTGATCTTGCAAAGAAGTTGAATGTCTGAATAAAACACTTCATTGGAGAATGCAAATCGGAGACTGTCAATTGCACCTCATTATCTGCATGTTGATGTTGAATAGGATTTGGACAGTGTTCGGAAAGTCCGGATTAAAACACCAAATTCGATCTGTGATGATGAGATCTTGCTCTATTGTAGGATATGATGATGGTGAAAGATTCCAGTGGTCCTTTGAATTTGATGACCTGCTCACCATTTCATTCCACGATAGGAGAGACGTATCAGAAGTTCAGAAGAATGGAAGGTTTTTGTTCCGCATTTGCGATCAGTAAAGTCTATCAACCGGAAGAAATTTTCTCTTTAATCAGGGCGTTATGAATTTAGCGAACTTCTAGCGGCTTTTTCTGTGAGCGATCAATCTATGCTACAGAGTACCTCTGGTTTTAACTTGCCGGAAGTGAGTGAGTGAGTGGTGGGGTTTTACGGCTCCACCCAACCCATTCGGGTGATACGAGCGCCAGAACAGAAGGCCCGGGACCGGGGTTTCCCCCTACTCTTATTGATAAATCCCAAGGGTTTTTTTATCCTGCATACTACCATAGACAGTAGTACACAGCGCCCGGCCTTGTTACGCAGTTGGACAGCACTGCAGAATCACCGAAGAATTACAATTATAACGGATTACAATTATAATTCACAATCATAACGCCCGTGGCATGATCGGGTCTCGAACCCGGGACCTCGACCCCCACGGTCGGCATAGGATTGCAGACAGCGGTTTAACCCACTGTGCTATTCGGTGCCCCCTGCTTGCCGGAAGTCCCTTGTCTCTAATGTGGAAATCGGGGGTTTTGATCACCTCCTTCCTATATAGTTGCCCTCTTCTGGGGCCTGTTTTTCTTTCAACTTCAACTTGGACCGTGCAACCTTGTTTCGGCCCACTGAATAAGGAGGTCACAACCGAGAACCTGGAAGTCAGGGAACAGTTTCAGGTTCAGCTAAAGTCTCGCGAGTTTTGGCTGTTTACTTGTTATCTGGTTATGTATGCTAGAAATATGACACTTGACAATTGGGCGAGAAATCGTCTGAAGCATCGTTGAGCGTTCTTCATGCAACGTCCATCTCTGTTTGTTGTCTTTGATTCTTACTAGCTTTAAGTCTTTATTTTAATTGAGTTTGTGTCTCAAAGTTTGTGTCTCACCCGTTAGCTTAACAGCGTTGATTTTATGAGATACTTTTACCTTCCTTGTGACCACAAATGTTATGTTTCCTGTTAACCGTTGGAGGCACTAATATAATACTTTTTGTATCAAAGTGCCGTAAAACTCCACCCATACATGCAACGTATGTCTGGTCCAAAAATTTCTCTGGTTCTGACGTCACGGTCCAAATTAAAGTTGAAAGAAAAACAGGCCCAAGGCGAGCATATGCGTAAGTCCCGCGTTCAGAATAAGCGGGTGTTGTCGTAGGCCATCCACGCTTGGCTTCACACGGGAGCGAAAACGAATGTACTCGCTATGAAAACACAACTCAACTTCTAGTTTCCACTATTATAATAATAATTTCATCATTCTATTCGTGCCAAATGTTACATTCAGTCATGTGATAAATTCAAAGTTTGAAACATATAAAGAGCCTCAAGGTGGATTCCCCGACTGTATGCTATACATATATTGGGTTATTTGTCATTTTTTTTAAAGAGTAAGATTTTTATAGCTTACCAGATTAGAACACACTCATAAAAAAAATGTCCATCTCGTGCGTATACATGCATGAGTGGGCCAACACCGGGATTTCATCTTATCTCTACAATTAAACCTCAATGTATCCCGCATGTTAGCATTGGTCGAAGTTCATAGTGCCGGCCTAATTGTTACGCAGTTGGGCAGCACTGCAGAGTTACCGAAGAATCATAGTTATAACGAATTTCTATTATAACTCACAATCATAACGCCCGTGGTTCGATCGGGTCTCAAGCCCGGGACCTCGACCTCCACATGAGATTGCAGCCAGCCAGTCAAGCCGATCATTAGCTACCTCGTGCCCGTTGTCCATCTTATATACCATAAATCTCGCAACCAGATCGGTTTACAACTGCCAGCTGCTATTTTTTATCAAACGAAATCTTATATTTCGATCTTACGAATTTGCGGATGCATGCTCCCGTGATGATATAAGAAACGGGATTTCACAACGGGAAAACATAGAGAGCGGCCCAAAAACACGATATTGAGCAACACAGTTTCAAACAATGGATAGCTTCATGGCGATATTTTCCATTCCCATTGGATTGTTTGTCTTATTCAGCACATAATCTATAGCATGCAATCTTGGAGGAACCACATACAAATCGGGAGGATGACTCAAACCCTAAAACGAGCACACATATAACACGTCTAGAGTGACAGACAGGAGCCACTCTATTACAGTGCGTCCTTGAGCAACTGCTAATGGCCAAATAAAGAACAACAAAGATAGGTGACCAGAAACCGGAACATACACGATGCGTAGAATTGCCCAACGATGATCTACTGTGTTATCGAATAGTGTAAACCAACAGTGATGTTTGCATAAATATTTCTGCATCCGCACTATGTAAAAATAAAGTTAAAATTATTTTATAGTGTATGGTATTGTAATCTTACAATGACGTTCAGATTGTGGTTTTGAAATGAATCAGCTGTGACTTTAGCAAATGACATTGTAAGCAAAGGAGGAGTGTTGTGAACTTAGTGTTCCAGTTGGAAGTGCCTGTATTAATAATAAATGCAAAAATGATTATAAAAATAAGATATATTACAATAATTATGCAGCAGAACACACACAATATATGACGCAACCCTTAATTATCATATACAATCTGTATAATTTTAAAGTAACAAGCCAACACGGATTTTGTCACTGAATTTAGCCAAATGTGAATTTATAATCAGCCTCATGAGAAATGCATATTTTAAACAAGGTCACACGGAGGTCAATGTCACAGTAGTAACGAGAGGAACACGTTTCAGGAAGACGTATAATATATTAATATTGTGCGTGTCACACTCACCAATAATGACAAAGTAAACACTCCCCGCCCCCTCCAAAGGTGGAAGTCGGTTGAATATTGGCGAAAGAATTCTTTTATTAACAGTGGTCATGGTTATACCTCTACGCGTGACATCAAAATTCCTCAACCCTCGAATATCGAATGCAAGTCTGCTTCTCTTCTTAAATATTCGACTTTCCTTCCTCCATCCCCCTCCCTCCATCCCCCCAAACCTACACTTCCTCTATGTCCTACCTAAGTTGCCACTCCCAGTTGCGGATGCACCTGTAGAATTAGAATAGCCACCTCATCGCTAAAAGAAATGCAAGGCTGTGTGAGTGGCCTCAATTTTATTTGGATCTGTAAATTCTGTATACCACCGCGTGGTTATTTGAATGTCCTCTTTGATTTACGGGCGCCAGAACAGAAGGCCCGGGACCGGGGCTTCCCCTACTCTTATCGATAAATCCCGAATATTCTTTATCCTGTATATAGAATCACCGACTGAGCTACTCGGTGCCGCTTAAATTAATATGTAACACTCCAATATGCTCATGAAGATAAAGAGAAATGATGTTGAATGTAAAATGCAGTTTTACAATTCAACTTCATTTTCATCTGAATTCAGCATGTTAATCTCAATTTTCTGCAGTCTTATTTCCCAACTCCTCGTTCCCTAGACAACTATGTCACTGGTGGGGGGGGGGGGATATTGAGAACCTTGATAGAAATATTATATTAGTTCCTACTACTCATATCAACCAATGGTATTTTGGTAGTCTGTGAAACGTACGCGTCATCCTTTGCTAAGAAAAAGAAAAAAGAATTATTGATTTTGGAATTTTCTCCGATCACATCATGTCTGATAAATGTGGGAGGAGTTTACCATTTTACCCAAAAATTCCCTCTACTCGGTGATACGTCAAATAAATCGACCTTCATATTTTGTCTAGCTTTCGGAGAAATTTTTCTTTGGTTTTGATTACTTGCACGAGGATGTGAACTTTCAACTTTTCGATTGCTCTCTCTCTCTCTCTCATCCACGAATTTTGGCAAAAAGGTAAGTATAATTATGATCATTACGAGTAAACTCGGATATCACACAATTTTTTAAAGAAAATTATTAAATATATATTTTTCTTATGCTACTTGACGTGTTTTTCTTTCTTTCTTTTTTTCTATAAGTCCGTGAATGATATATTTTATGCGGCTTTGCGTGGAACTCCGTGAAGCGCAATTCAACAAATTTCAAATATGGATAGTACATGTCAATCTGCGAGTCTAATTAAAATTTATAGGTCAAAGGTCAAAGGTCAAGGTCACAGCGATTTTTTTTTAAGTTTTAAATTGGATTGCTTCTAGCTCATTCATTAATTGAGCTAGGGTCTTGCAACATACATCAAATGATCCAGTGCATTGATATGTACAACAATGCATGGCCCTATTACTGCTTTCAGATCCATAGTTTTTGCGTAATCTTGCATAATAGTAATTGATACTTTTTCAAATGCAAATATCTCGGTTGTTAAGCAGGTTGTGGCATTGCAATTAGCAGAGTATATTTCTAGTATAGACATATTACAAAATCATGAGTTGAAATTTTAATGAGGTTGTACTAAGGTCAAGGTCATAGCAGTAATTAAAGCATTTAATTGCATAAATTGATGATTATTATCAGTTTACAGAATTTTCATAATTTTATAAGTTGAGTAAACCGTGTGCTTTCAAATCCTTGAACGAAATTTGACATTTCAGAATATCAGTATGTTTTTGTCAAAATACCTTTTAGGAAACACTTAATAATAATAATAATAATAATAATAATAATAATAATAATAATAATAATAATAATAATAATAATAATAATAATAATAATAATAATAATAATAATAATAATAATAATAATAATAATAATAATAATAATAATAATAATAATAATAATAATAATAATAATAATAATAATAATAATAATAATAATAATAATAATAATAATAATAATAATAATAATAATAATAATAATAATAATAATAATATCGCTTTCATTAATCATTGTACATCAATATCCTTTTTCAAAATTTTCCTTGATCACATCTTCATTTTTTTTTTTTTTTTTTGGGGGGGGGGGAGTTCCCTGTACACCTTTTGGTCAACTGTCTCTCCGTAACTAACAAAGTTTCATCGTGCATTTTCACACGTCTATCAAGTTTGAAAATATCCGTGTCCGAAAGTATTTTGTAGGTCAAGGATAAAAGGGAAAGGTCACATTGACCATAAATAGATGGCAAGTTTGATTGCCTCTATCTCATTCAAAACTGATCATAACTTCTAATGTTTTCGTTATATTGTTCAATGTGTCATTTTCAACTGACACGCTCAGTTCCATTATTATTGCGTAATAGTCTAAATTGTGAAAATGTGATTATTCAAACTAATTTAACTTCTTCGTCAAGAACGATAGCAGGCTGGAATTGTCAGTGATAGTTGATAATATTATTGTTCTATTGAATTATAATTTTTAATTGTGTCATTTCTAGGTCAAGGTCGTTTTTGGCGTTTTTTCGCTTTTTCGCCTTATAAGGCATGATATCCATATATTTCAGTTAATTTAACACAAAACATTGAACTTACTGTCTGGTCTATCTATATCAATAATTCATTGCGCCCTTTCTTAATTATATTGTGTGACAATCTGTGAGTGTCCAAATATGGTCATAACCTAATTTAGCCTATATCTTGCTTCATGATGGTTAGTTTTGAAATCAAATTACACCAATGTGTAGATATAATATATAGACCAGTATTTATATAATTGACATATTTGGTGTCAGATCAATATTTTACATGATATATGCCATTAAAGATTGTTAATGCTTATAATACTTAAAACGTTATCATTTTCTTTCTGGTGTTTGCCTTAATATTGCCTTAATATCTCAAATTCAATCCTCAGTTGGTTCGTTTCCAAACTTTCTAATTACTCCCCCCCAAAAAAAATACCTGTTCACGTCTCTGACAGATTTCTTGTTGCTTTGTCAGCGCCTTTTGTTACTAAGCAAATATCTTTTTGGCCCAAAAAAGTGATATTTACTTATTATTATTTTCTTTCTTTCTTTATTATATATCATAGGCCAAATCGGATTACTGTGGCAGAGTCAACTCACGTTGGACACGTTTCAAGTTCGTTGAACTATTGCTCCTTTGATGTCACATGGCACTGTTTGAATTCACACTTCATATAATGGCTATCATCTTCGGGACTTTACCGCACTTCTTACTTCTCTCACTCCCAGGAAGAAGTGCATCAGAACTCTCAGAAACCTTCTCAACATTTCTCAACGCACGCATTCACGCTTTGTTGCACCACCAAAGATTTTATTAGGCATAACCAGATGTCATTTGCCAATCGAGATAACTCTAGCCACCTTGTAGACGGCGCCTGAACAATTGTCCACTCATAATAGGTTTGCAACAACTCATTTGTTTTGTGCTAGTCTCATGGTTGCATTCTGATTTTTTTTTTTTTTTTTTTTTTGGGGGGGGGGGGGAGCAGCTCTCTCTATTAACACCGTCTGAGAGGCGCGGAAATTGTTAACAGGCAGAGATCACGAGCTTGTTATCAAAAGATTCCTGGTACTATACTTGTCTTCTTTTTTCACGCACATTACGATCTCACAGTTAAATTGGTTTTAAGAGTTTTAACTTTCCTTTCATTGTGTTAAAATGGCTCAAATACCCTACTGAAATTAACTTTTAATCTATAATCATTCAACCGTAGCTAGAAATATAACATCTATCATGGTATTTCTCAAAATAGAATATCCAAGTGTTTTCATCATAATTATTGGTTACGGTTATCGACCAATTGATTAACAGAGAACACAAATGGTGATTTGCTATTCCAGCTGATTATTGATGTAAATATAATTGCAGAATTGTTATGAAGTCGTAATCACGAATTAATTTCGATTCCCCCCTACTATGAAGCTCCCTGTTCACTTAGTCTTCACCAAGTGAGTTATGCTGTTTGGTTTTTCAAAAAATCCATTGAATCTTATTAGATTATTATACTATATCATTCATTGCGTGAAATAAATTAATCCAAATAATCTCATAATAATATCTGATAAAATCTGAAGGAATGCATAATTATAAAACCTTTAAGCCCAGAAACCCACTCAAGAAGTTTCGTATACCAAAAACCAAATTATTCAATTTGAGATAGTAAAAGTTATGAAAGATTATAACGTAAGTCAACGTGTACTTCTAAAATCAAGAAGCGAAATAAAATGTCACATGATGTCACATGATGTCACATGATGTCACATGATGTCATATGGACAATGAAACCAGGGATACGTGTAGATTCATTCGTTCTTGGAAGCCAAAGAAGGATAAGGATTTGATAAACAAAACCTCTGACATTCAGAATGTATCTATCCTTCAATCTATTTGACAAATTTAGGCGTATTTCTTATAAAATACGTATGCATTTTCAATACGTACGTAGTGACTCTGATGTTAGCATATCATGACTTCAGTCATACTCAGTCAAATTCGGCTTTACGCTACAGGGGCCCAGATCACGACACAGTCAAAGGGCTGATTCACTAGTCCTCTGTATACGCTGCCTACTGGAGCGTTGCTGCTGACATATCTCATCAAAAGGGCATCAAACTGCAGCTTTAAATCATTCAGGTCAGTTCCTGGAGCCCCTCACTTAATGATTACGTGAAGCAAACTCTATGTTACCATGCTACTAGAAATCCACGGAAATATCAACCATTAATTTAGCCACTAAAGCGTTAATTTATGTTAATTTTTATTCATTTCCGTCTATTAATCATAGATAAGTTACGCTTGCGTTGAATTTTAGGGTTCAAGTCGTGCAGTCCTTTAATGAACTTGTTTTGCAGATGATGGGACAGTTCAAGGGTAGATGTGCATACTCATTCAATGCTCCGTTTTACATGTACTCTATTGCTGTTGGCTACTACATTCATGCAATGACCATTGATTGATATTTCAATTTAGGCTACACGAAAAGGAGTGAAAGCAAAAAAAAAAATTGGTTGATATTTACAATTCTAGACAATGGTGAATGTGTGATACAATTATTTTAACACGTAGCAATCAAAATTAATATATTATATTCCTTATAATAATTATAATGTGCTGGGTGAGCAAAATTTATGGTTAAACTACCTGAATGGTTTGATTTTTTATCTGGCAAGGAACATTTAGAATGACAATTATATGCAAGACATTACAATGCCGCGCAGGCACACCAAAAAAGGCAGAAGCCTATACAGGTGGGGTGTCCCATCCACAACAATGACAATGAATTTTGAAAAAAAAAAAAAGTACTTTTGCTAGAAAAGAATCGTGACAAAGGTAAGATTGACAAATGAAGATTTATGCAGCACTATTGCGTAACATGACATTGCACACTATTCATCAATAAATGATTCATTGATTGATAGCTGCTGAAATGCAAATATATTTTCCGGATGTAAGAACTGATGATAGCTAATCTGATTAATTTGTATACCCATCCCACTCATATGGAATATTCACAGTTCTCGGGAAAATGACACTGTAACAAATGGTTCCGCTCACAGGTGACAAAAAAAAAACTTATCTACAAATCAAGCGGGAAAATTGAGAACAATACAAAATCACGTAAACCCAAGAAGAGAATGCAACATTGCTCTCATCTACGTGTTGGCGTCATTCGTCCGAAATGCAATGGAATGTGGTGACACGAGGTCATTGACCTAAGTGACATGTCATCGCTGCCTTCATGCACGTACACCCAGGGAAGGGGAAGTAGTAAATTGGTGTCACAACATTAGGATTGGCTTTTTCTTCCTTTTACGAAAAAAAAAATCTCAAATATTTCGAAGTATTTACCATGAAGTTGCAATGAGGCGAGCTTAGGGTTAAACCGTAAATACCATCTGTAGTAATTGACTAATTATAGAGCAGTTACAAATCACCTTGCGTAGACACCATGTACCTTGAAATCATTAAGTTCGCATCGTGCTTATTATTTCAGAGATCCTGTTGTAAGCACATGTTATTAAATTTTCCAAACATAAAAATATAAAACTGAGACTAAATCTAATGTAAACAAAAATGATGAGATGAGCTTTCATAATTATTAATAATTGCAATAACCATATTCTTTCCTTTGATTTACACCCTGACGCAATAATAATAATATATAATTGCAAACTGCAAAGTATCAAACTTTCAAAATTAACCATATAGTATTGCATGCTCTAATCGGTTTTCTTGATGTAAAAATCATGTAATTATGAATTAACGATTAGTATTAACGAAAGGTATTGGCATTGAATCCGTAAATATTACTTGTATTGTGTATAAATAAGTTTACCCTTCATCCAATTTTAATTTCTCGTCGACTACGTTATGTTTTACAGCGTTAAACATATACAATTTCTGCGTGAATAGTAGTTAGTGCCTTTAAATGCTCAATTAGGATGCACTGCATGTCTAAAGATGTCAAATTAACAAGTACATACGAAGCGAGTACGAAGTTAGCCTATCATGCTCAACATTACTCATAATTACCGCCCAATCCACGTTGACCCAGTGAAGGGGTTTCTCGACGCCCACATCACGACACTTCCTGCTATGAAAATAAAGCAATGCCCTCCATAACGATTACTGAGCTGTCTACCTTTGTGTGCACTGGAGCACAACGAAAAGCATTTGTATATATAAAGGCAGCGATTGCTCCTTTACTTTACAGGCAACCTAAGTATTCAAGTACTTAATCAGATATAAATTAATCAGATAATTTATTATAGGCCTACAAACAAAGTAAGTTATCCACCTATGTAAACTATTCACATTTTATTAAATTTTATTTACTTTTCTCAGATCTGCCATGGCAAAATTTTCCCCAGAGCTCAGCGTGTCGGTCATAGGAACAGGAGACTTCGGACGCGCTCTTGCTGGGCGCCTTATCCAGGGTGGTTACACAATTCACATGGGCAGTCAAGATCCCGGTGGCCGACGAGAATTCCTCGAGGCCGTCAGTCCAGCCCTGGTTGGAGTGTCCATCGTCAAGATCAGAGAAGCCATTCAGCTCTCTAATGTCATCCTCCTGGCTATAAACTCAGACAAACACGAGTCTCTGAAGCAGTATTCAGATATACTCAACGAGAAAATCCTCATCGATGTCAGCAACCCTGACCGACCATCAAAGACAACCAGCGCAGCTGAGAAGCTCCAAGCAATGCTACCAACGACTTACGTCTGCAAAGCCTTCAACACATCGTCTGCTTACGTGCTGTCTGCTAGTAGCTCCATTAGCAACAAGACCGTCAACGTCTGCGCCAATGATATCGAGGTACGTACCATCGTCAAGAGAATGGCGACAGATATGGGTTTACAGGCGGTCGACGCTGGCGGCCTACAAAGCGCCAGGCAATTGGAGCAACAGCAGCAAACCCTCTGCCTGGGGTGGGGATGGGCCACGGTCGTCACGGGGGTTTGGCTTGCTCTGTGGATCCTGTACGTCGGATGCGAGAAGTTTGTGTTCGGCAATCACAGTGTTGACTCTGACTCGCTGTGGCCGCTGACTGCCTTCAACGTCGTCCTAGCCAGCATGGCCATCAACCAGCTAGCGCTGTGCTATCTACCTGGATGCCTCGCTGCTTTCATCCAAATTGCAAAGGGCACCAAGTACAAAGCCTTCCCTCGATGGTTAGATCTCTGGCTGAAGATGCGAAAGCAGCTCGGTCTCTACGGCCTCATCTTCGCCATTATGCACGCGTGTGTCTCCCTCATTGTATTTAGCCACCGCCGCCACAGAGGTCCCCCAAGGCAAGGCGGCTCCCCACAGATCATTGCAGTCCTGGCGACGCTCTTCTACATCATCCTGGGCATCACATCCCTTCCATCAGTCGGTGCTCTGCTCAATTGGAGGGAGTGGAGGTTTGTGCAGAGCTACCTGGGACACCTCTGCCTACTACTCTCCTGTGTACACGCGTGTCTGCTCAAGTTCGAGTTCTTTCATCGCCTTGGGAGTTTCATGATCATCATTCAGCAGCCTGAGGTCTTGTGCCAACTACTCGCTTTCGCTGCTCTGGCGCTTCGACTTATTCTATGGATGCCCTGCATCAGTTCTTACGTCTGGAAGATCCGAAAGGGTTACGTAAGAGGGGGCACCAGGAAAGATCCCGAGCAGGGCAAGGCAGCCAATGGACATACGAATGAGACATACCAAGAGGAAATCCAACCGGGGAACACAATCGAGGTATTCCAGGTCAAAGGTGACGTTGAACAAAAGAAGAACGAGGCGGAACAGCACACAGAAGCAGCTTGTCATATGAACACAGATTTATAGACATTCTTTATAAGATTTGTCTTATTTTATTGCTATAATTATTTATTTATGATTTTTTTCCCAATCCGCGATGCTTCTCAGTACCTCAGTAACTTTTTGTTGAGCTTGATTGCTTCTGTGCAGCATATTTCAAAAACTTTATAGTTATAATAAAATTATCGATAACAATTATTATATATTTTTTTAACATTCCTTTCTTCCATTGAATTGAAATCGTAATGTTGGATTAGAACACCACAATCAGGCCCAATGCAACGATTGTAACCGCACAAATGCACTTTTGTAAATTGAAAACACATACATCACAAAACAAGCATCCCATAAATCACACAGGAAAGAATTCCCATTGTTGCTAACGGCTGAAAGCAAAAAGAAGCAGATCTGGATGATGGATGAGACGATTGCTCATCTGGGCATCGAGACCCAAGTCTCTCGATGAATCAATTTAGAAGACCTGACACAAATACAGGATGAGATATATTCGAGAACAAAAATCAAAACGAAACATTCGAAAGGTCAATAAACTCTTGTGATCTCTTTGTACCAATTGATGATGCTATGAATACAATCATCGAAGGCATATAAATGGAATTAATAATATAGGTTGCAGTGCATTTGTCTGCCTGGTTTAATACGACATCTTAAAGTTGGCAGGTACAAAGTAAAGTAGCACAATATATAGCGACTGAGGCAGGACGAACCGCTGCAAAGCATCTTCGCTGAGATTATTAGTTCCTGCTACCAAGAGGCCTTCACTTCATTAGACCTCCTACTTGCTCTAAGCCTCCATCCGGTCACTAATCGGTGTGCTCTTATTAGGAGTATTGTGCACAGCATTACTTTTGACAGTCGGTTCACGTGTCACAATTTTGAAAGTACGTTACTCCATCTCACCATTCTGTGCTTGGGAGTCCTTCCTTTCTCCTCTTGCATCCACCGTGCAGCACCCCACGTGTTGCATTAATTATTACAAACCACTGATTGCTGAGCCTCTCAAGGTATAACTTTAAACAAACGTTTTAATCACGTTTTTGTTATCGCATTAACGGGTGACATGTGACAAGACTGTATAATTCTGCATTTTACAATTGTATTCCTATTTACAAAACCCTGGTCGAGATATGTAAAATATTCGGATTTAATTATAACATTGACGTCCGTTCAAGCATGACCTCATCATACTAACGCATGCACATGTTACAGTAACAAACACTAATTGAAAGCGAAGGAGTATAATTTACAACCATTGGCAGAGTATATGTACGGATATACATGATATGTGTGTATCTCGTGATATGTATTTAATACCAGTAACGTGCTTTGCAGAGGAATTAAAGGTAGCATATAGACACTAGCATCACGTATATCATAACGCAGACCCGTTGCATTAAGATGAAAAGCTCAGCAGTTGTCTGCTCCTCAAAGAGCGCCACTTGTTGCCCTCCAGGGTGGCACTCTAAGAAGAGTTTTGCTGTAATTGTGCTTCAAGTTAATTTGACATCACGAACCCAACACAAAACATTGATGGTTGAAATGAGGGCGACATGGAAGTCATGACGACGCAAAAAAGATGTGCAAAACATTTTCAGAGCTTTGATGAAACTTGTGACCGCAAATTTTGCATAATCTGAAATATGGAGCACGCACGTGGCCCTATGCGGCTGTGGAAATGGATTGACATTAGACTTGTGGCATCCGAATGTGGAGCCATTGTTCATTTTGCACCAATAAAGTCGATTTTGGACAATAGACTGTCACGCCATGAAGCTCTAAGGCAGACCGAACATCAATGTAAAATGTCAAGCAGTCTGAATGTGCTTTTTAGGAGTCTTCAATTGCAATACATCTAAAAGCTAGACCGTCACTTTTGCACGGATCTTCACGTTCACCAACCCCACTAAAGTCATACCAGTAGGATTGAATTATTACTCCAAAATTTGATTGATGGAGAATCATGAAAATCTGAAAGGGAAAGTGTTTTTTTTTTTTTTTTTTTTTTTTTTTTTTTTTTTTTGACAAAGAGCTTTAAATGGGTCATGAGTTAAAATCTACACACTTATCCGCAACGACGCAAACAATGTAAGAATAACAGGATAACACTAGGATTAAGTTCGTTGAGTTCTAATTAGCATTCATAAATTATAAATGCTCTATTTAAGACAAAGTTTAGATATTTTATAATACTTTTACACGTTATAAATCACAAGATGGGCCATAAACCGATCGTGCTTCGTTAGATATGATGGCCGTAAAATAATTTTAACAAACATCTCGCTGATAAAATTGTACTCATTCGGTTAGATTACACTCCCTGGCCTTTCAAACTTACATACTCACACGTCATATAATATACATATACATGTACTTTAGTTGCCATATTTTGTAGTGCTTTCCTAAATCAGGCAATATCCGAGCCGAAATGCGCGGATGCAGTTCGATCTCATTGGCTCCCTGAGCGAAACTTTAACTAGAAGATAGCCTCTATGGCCAATTCAATAAACTTACTCATAAATTGAAGGGCCTGTTTCTTACGTCATGTGTTTTTATTTTTTCTGATTTTTTTTTTTTTTTTTTTTTTTTTTTCATACAGTTATGTATATTATTTCAATTTAAAATATATAATGCTGATTAGCCGATGGAATTGAACATCCGGAATGAATATTCAATTTTGCTAATTGAAATCTCCTGAGTTCTGTTTATACTTTGATTTCCTATATTTTGTGTGCGAAGTGTTAAGAGGTGAGAGGGTGGGTTAGGGTGAAACCGCCGCACAATGCACCATGCTACTCATGCGCAGTAAGATGTCTAAAACTCCAGATCTTATAAAAATGTTTTTATCCTTTATCATCATTAAATAACAGCAACAAAAACTAGCTGAGCAAGTCAGGTTGGTGTCCCAAGAATGCAACCTTGAGCAGCAGAAAAACAAAGCGAACTAATTATCGCAGCCTCGTATCAATGTTTTCCCTACGTCCGCTCAGTCGGGTGGCCTCTGATGTACGCCACTGGGTTGACAACATACGCAGTTTTGCTGGCAATAAGAACCCTTTGAAGCTGAAGCATTATCCTGAAAAATGTCCACGTCCAATTTGCGGATAGAAACATTAGGATACAGATAAAACTACACATGCGTTAAAACCGACAGCAGTCATTTGGCCTCTACCTAATTGCATGTTTTCTGATCCATACACTCTGATATTTGTCACATTCAGTAACACAATTGGACAATGGTGGGATGTTTTGTCACAGATGGTATCCATTTCAGTAGGGGTGCACGGGTAGTGCCAAGTTCCGGAATCTCGAATAACGGATATCCGTGCAGCCTTACATGTGAGGACAAGCGTCAGCTTATAGGGAGAACTCTATCCAGAAGTGTCTTTGATTATTCGGGCAAAAAAAAAGAAACGCTCAAGGCGGTTCAAGCAGCGTCCTTGAGATGCTGGTAATAGGTTGTCACGTGATAAGGACAGAGAAGAGAACAAAGTATATGAAGTTGAAGCTGTCTTGCCTGAAGGCGTATTGCAGACTCCACCTAAATCTATGAATATTCATGATGCTATACACCTGATGTATTTCCCAAGTGCTAATTATTTGAGAATTAGGATCCTTCGTTTATCCTGCTGGAAAATGTACTCTAGAGAAACTGAGACGAGGATCAAAAGAGTTTAAACCCTAAAGTCATGCGATATTTAAAAGGTGCTTTAAGCAGACGATTCTCTGTCGTGATAACCAATTGGATTTGAAGATGTCGCCTCTACTTCTGCAAATGTCCCAAGAGATCCCCTCGTCATTTGAGTCTATATAGAGGTGATTTGAAGAATGGATGACCTTCACAGATCCGAAAGGCCAAAGACAATGATAAACTGCACTCACACTTATCATGTGCGTTACAACAGACATATAATAAAACTAAGAATGCCCTTTTGATCGCCCACTCAGCATTCTTCCCCCGCAATCATGTTGGATTCACGTTGGCGTAAATGCTGCAAATACGTATCATTGGCCTTTTAAGCCTTACCTGTCAAATTCAAGGTATCGTATTCGTTTGCAATCTTTGGTCTGCATTGGCTCTATTGACAACACTGATCATATGTAATAACAGATCACAAGCATTTGTTGCCCTTCCGATTTTGTTTTTCTTTCGAAATTCTTTCAGAATCTTCTGATTGGGCCATTTGAGTCTCAATGTGCAGTTGAGCAATCTTCTCTTCCATTTGCATTCAGTCGTTATCAGCAATCTTGCATGATGCCGAAATCCGAATAATTTATACTGACAATAAAAAAAAATCCATTTGGTTATAATAATGAATCATTTAATTAAGGCCGGGGCGGTTCGTTTTCCAGAATTTAATGGAGCATAGAAATATAACCACGAAGAAAATAAACAAACAAAACATGAGAACAACGGTATAATAAATTAAACAGCGATAAATAAATTCCACTATCTTCCTATATGGCGTACTTGATACAACATGCTGTACGCATGCTAATATTATACAGAACCCTTGCATTAAATAACCTTTAATTAAGTAGTTAAAACAAGGAGAGCACAAGACCCTGCCAATCCTGCATTTAAATCCTATCAGATAAACTATAGATAAGATAAGATAGATTATCAGATGACAAGAATTGGCAGGGCAAAACCGGGGAGAAGACCCAGAAAAAGTAGGTTTGGTTTGGGAAATCGTTGCATGCAGATGTTTGGATCCATGGGGACTTTTGCCCAAAACTCAAGAACTTGTGATTTTAGATGAACTTTGATGATCATACCAATAATACAATTTATTCGTGCACTGATGGTCTGTGTTGACAGATTTAACAATAATAGTAGTCACCCATCGTCTTCAAACGCAAGTATATCGCTTCTGGATCATTTGTACTTTCATGTTGCAAAACCGAAGCTCAACTGACTGAGCTAACAAGGACGATATAACTTCCGTTTAATAGTATCCGTTAGAAGAAATGATTCTTGTTTCGCTCTCTTCGTCTTGTTAATCATTCAATTTGATCAGATCTATCATTGATGAGAGTTTCAATGAAACATCAAACCAGACAGGAAGGAAAGATTGTATACCTTACATATGGCTACAAGACTGTTGTCTTTATGCCTGAGTAGGGAGGTGGCTGCTCAATTAATTTTCTGTGTGAAATGCATGTGCACTAAAAAAGTATTATGTAAGGCCAGTAAGGGACACGCACAAGACAAACATGTTCCATGTCAACTCAAACCATTCCATGCAGTTAGATTACGCCAGCATTTGTATCAAGATCCTCTAACCGGGTGCATAATTTGAATGTGCAAGGGACTAGTGGCTACAGTCAGTTTAATCCAAATGCCTCACCCATCAGCATATCAATTGCTGACTTCCTCGTCTAAGAGATTACTGGATATATGAAACCGTCAAATAAGCAAATTGTCATACCTGGAGTATTGTCACCTCTGTTGGGGTCATTGTGGACTCCTTTTCTTTCCTTGTGTTGAATTTCTTTCAGAAAAACACAGTCGTTTACCATTTAGTGCAATGCACAGGTGAGAGTAGTGCGCGTGTCAATTGAAGCCAGGTAACTAAAGGACCCCGGGTCAATTAAATGAATTGCCAATTTAATTATCGATTAATCGGGTGTCATTTGGCACAGCAATTGGATCGAGCAATGGCCTTAATAGTTATTACATACAGTGCACCAGAATATAATTATTCTATTGTGGTCATTTCCATGCCTAAATTTCTTGCAGTGACGCCCATTTGGGAGCATTGATGTGATGCAAACAAAATTTCTACATTCGATCCTTCGGAAATCACGCATATTACAGCATCAGCGTGGCCAGCGTGCTATCAAGTGGAAAGAGTTCGCGATTGGTTTTGAACTTACCGGAAGAAAAAAAAGGAAAAAAACAAAACGAATCTATACCCCTGGATGCGCTTGGTATATTCTTGGAAATCGCAAATGTGTCCGATTTTAATCAGATTGAAACTGTATAGAGAAATAATCGAGACGAAGGCAATAAATATTCGATAGGAACAAACTGTGATTGTGTTAAAAAGATTATTTGGCTTAAATATCTAGGATGGCGTTTCTAAAGGATGCTGCCAATGACATAAATCCAATAATATGTTGTTAATTAGCACAATATCACTATGTCATTAATTATCTAGAGTAATGTAATCCTGGTAATTACGTTACATCGCATGACTCAGTCGAAACAGAGTTTAGACACCTAAATGGCAATGACTTCTTAAAGGCAACGAAAATTCCAGTCAAAACGAACACTTCCGCCAATTCTCGAGATTCAATTCAGCACATTAGGTGAAGATTTCCCGGTTAAGCGTCACCTTTTTTGTTGAATATATTTGTGCCCATAAAATCCGCTCAAAGACGCAGTTCCATCCGGGCCATCAAAAGAAAGAGTGTTTGAATAAGCATTCAGGTGAAGGCCCTGAATATGGAGAAGATGGCTCTGCTTCGCTGTGGGGGGGATGAATCGAGCAATTTTCGTGAATACCTTGTACATATAAATTGACCCTGTGCTTGATTTGGCACTGTAGCCTTCCTGTCTGAAGATGTCGGTCGTCTGAGGTCCTTAATTGTGTTACACTGACCCAGTAACACACACACAAAAATTACTTCCGTAATTATACTATACTTTTAATTAACTATACTTTTTACTCCATTATTACGAAGACTAATTGAAAGAAGCTTTAAATGTTTAAACAAGCAAGCGGCACTAGGTCAAAAGTGGAAGCGAACAAAAATTGCATATGAAGTCATGGAGACAAATGGGACTTCTGGGTCGACATAATTGACGCGATTGTATAATTTGGTCTATTTGATAAATTATACATTGACGGAAAGCTCAACATGATTACTGATTGATTAATTGTTGTTGGATCTTTTTGGTTTTCCTTTTATCTCTTAATTGGAGAATTTTCTGCAATATAGAAAGATGATGACGACGACGACGACGAAAATGACGACGACGACGAAGATGACGACGACGACGACGACGACGACGATGACGATGACGATGATGATGATGATGATGATGATGATGATGATGATGATGATGATGATGATGATGATGATGATGATGATGATGATGATGATGATATATCATATATGATGATGGTGACATGTATCCACAAAAAAAATAGGAGGCTCTTCGGTCCATCTGCTATAATGTATCTTATGATGAAATGATAATGAATTGGTCACTGAAATGAATCCGAAATTGACACGAGGTGTTGAAACCCATAGGTAGAAGTTGTAATATGAAAATTGGTCATGAAATAATATCAGATCTGAGAAAAACTGATGACTTTCTAACAGATATACGTGTCCCCGTCGCAAGCCCTTATTGCATCATCCCCAATGTATCCACTTTCGTGTTACCATGAATCGAATTAGTCTAATGTTGCGAAAACTATCCAGTCTTTTTCCACTCAGGAAATTAAATTTAAGGAAAATAGCGTTTGATTTCCAGTTCATTATCTAATTGTTACAATTAATTAAAATTGCCTGCTAATGATAACTGGAAAGGTACCGTACATTGTGTCATATATAAGCAGTAGACGTTGCCAGACACACAAACTAAGAGCTGATCCAATTATAATTTTAATCTAGATGTTTCCGTTTTGTCGAGATTCCTCTTCGTATTCGATATGCGTGGTCGGAGGAAGGAGCGAGTGTAATAAGAAGGTTCGTCTTCTCTTCTAGTTCCGATATTTGATATTTTTGGGAATACAGGAATGGAAGGGGAGAAAGGTTCTTTAAAGAATGCCATCAAAATCCAGCAACTAGGCCAGGGGTCCCCGAACTCAGCCGAGAGGCCACTCAGGGTGGCCCGCGGCCTCTCCAATGTTTCACTATTAAATCTGGCCGCGGGAAACTCTGCAAATGAAAAAACAATCCCCTTAAAATTTATTTTCTATCCCCACTGGAGCACAGGCCAGATTCATCCGAGATAATGCTGCGTAGAAGCGACACTGTCAGCGACATTGTCACGTTTTGATCGATGCCTACTTCAAGATCCTCAACCACAATATCAATTATTGTCTAGCTGTGTTCAAATCAAATCATTCTTTGCATGTTTTAGCCAAATAAATTGAGACTCGATTAATGAAAAGTCACTATTTCTAGTAATTTGCTATTACAGTCAGACCCGTTAATCCGCCGTCATGTAATCCGCCCTTTACGTAATCCGCCCTAAAATCTCAGGAACGAATCGTTTGCAATGTTAATTGTGTCATGTAATCCGTCCTTTTCGTTAATCCGACTCCGACCACGATTCTAGGGAACGAATCTACACTTTACCATTGTAAATAGCACATGTAATCCGCCCCCAAATATAGCATGTCGAAAACAAACATCAGCCAAGACATCAATTGTCGGCGATTTCTTTGAAGTCGGGTCAGTTTAACAACAAATGGCGCCTCCCCGTTTGTTTAACGCTTAACAAGTTAATTAAACAAAGCGAATCAATCGTAGGCGAACATTCTTAGTCTTTCATTTAATTGGTCGCTGGGTTAAGCGATGTTCAGGAGCGGAACAAACGAGATAACAAAGTTGTGAATGGAGATCAATCGAGCGGAGAAGCGAGTGGATCTGAGCCCGCAAAGGAATTCTTGGTGGGGGGAATCGAGGCAGCACGAGCACGCGCATTAATGCTATATTTCAAGAGATTCGAGGAGTCGGAGGCAGCGAAGCAAGAAAATAGAGATGAACTACACAGATTGGGCGTGGTGGAACGGCTTATCACAAGCAGACAACCATCACTGATTTTTTCAAAAATAAAAATCTTTTACTGACCTCATGTGATCGCTTTAAACCTAATGGTATATGCCACTATGTTAATGCATCACATGGATTTTGGGGGTTTTAGAATGACACACAATTTTCATCAATTTGTGGTCTGAAATGTAATCCGCCCTTTTCGTTAATCCGTCAGTTTCCTTGGGAACGGAGGAGGGCGGATTAACGGGGTCTGACTGTAGTGTAAAACTACATGAAAAATACATTTTT
>KB296425.1:277374-298857 GCA_000328365.1 Capitella teleta
TCATTTTTATATGATACATTCAATTGACTGTATGTTGCATGCTCTCAAAATATCAAGGCCAACGGAAATGGAAAAAAACTTATATTGTCATAAAGCAGATCGAAATGTAATAGCATTCATCAATATTCAAGGGCTCTGCTTTTGTAATATAATGAGCAAATAATGACAATGGGACAAACGTTAATGAGACCGGAAACCGAATGAACCCTTTCATTGCATCGGCCAGCAAGTGTCATGATTGGCAGGCACTGTGCTGTGTTCTGCTCGTTAGGGCAGACCCTTCCTCAATGGAGAGACCTTGAATTAAGAACTGCGCTGCTTCGGGTGCTGCTTTCGGGTAGCATTCAATGTGAGAGAATCCTTCAAGAACACTTTACTCTTTCAGATTCAGGCATATAAGATGTGGTGCATTTTTACAACCACACACTCTGTTCAGCTAGAATAGCATAACTTCGCACGGAAACAGGCCAAAGATGCCTGAGGCTGCAATTCGGATTGAAAGACAGCGATGCAAATGTCAGAACTAGCAAATAAGGAGATAATATTGGATCAGAGGATGTCAGCAGCACACACTTGCCGTTCTAAGAATTCAAAACCGTGTACTTCGTGAGATATCGTATACCTGATATCAGAATATTCGTATCCAGTAGGATACGCATATTTTGTATCGTAAAATAATGCTCAATAATGTCAAATGCGCTTTCAAAACTACAATCTACCAGTCGTATCACACATCATATCACGTTATTTTACCCAATTAACTCGTAATCACGCAACTGATGATATGAAAAGTAAAAAAAATGAATTGTTGTTTTCAGAACAACACAGAGACAGCACTGCACTGGAGAGGGAATGTAGGTCAAGCATTGACCTCTCAGGCCATACTCTGGAAACATGACCATCCGTCGAGATTTAAAATCCATCCAATAAGTATACGCTGTGTTCTGACCCGTGAGAATTAAACTTTGATATTCAATCGGATGCTCTGCTTGCCTTAAGGATTTTTTTAATGAATTATAAACACATGTAAATGTTCAGTTACTAACGAAGCGTATTAGAGAGGGAGAGAGATATTGAAATAGTGAAAGGATAATTCAGACCTGTTATATATGTAAATGGGAAAGAATAGCCATTTGTTTGTATAAAAAAAATTGTCTGAATTGCACTCGACTGCTGCGCACGCAAACCCCAGCGAGAGCTGCACCTGGTTTTTCATCACGGAAGAAGGTGTTGGAGCAACGGCTCACTGCTGATCACAATAGTTAGAATGCAAGACAAAGACCTCTTGGGATCTGCTGATTGCTCTGAAAAAAAAAAAGAAGAATAAGGTCACACTCCAAAATCACACCTCCATCTTATGTGTGAGATTTCCTTGTCTGCCGCATTTGGGCTGTGCAAAGCGATCAATGCATCATGGGATAGCATTAATGTGCTGTGAGTTAATTGGGAGAGATGAAACACAAAACCTTGTGTCTAATTTCAATTTGGAATTTGACAAAATTTCCTAATCAAAATCGCGTGTTTTCATTTTGTGTTCACTTAGTCTACACACGAATAGGAAATTTGTGCGAAATTCGTGAAAAGAATCTGGCAGCCAGACCTAAAAGAAAACGGTACTGCTGAGAAATACTGCTTTTTATGATATGATTAGATCACGAATGTGTCCCAGATCTACACGTAACCCGCAAGGCAAAGCTTTTGAAAACTTGCACACATTCTAATTCATGATTTCATAAAATCCCCAATCTTCAATAATTAAATGTCGACCACTGACGCCTCACCAGATTAAATTGCACACATTCATGCTTAATTCTTTCTTATATGTGTAAATAGTGAGATGTCAGGGAGATATATTAAAATGTTTCCCTCTGGGTACCCTGAGTGACCAAGAATTAGCGCGATGCTCATATCACATTTATTCCGACCCTTCGTGTTTCTTCTTTCGGTCATCGCGTGGTTTAATGATGTCCAATTGAGTAAATGACTCCAAAAGAGCTGAGATGACCATTCTGGTGTTACCCTTGAGTGGGACATTGAATCGCAGATCAACGTCCGTATTTATTTTAAATGATTCGGTGCGACAAAAGTGCAAACAACAACTTAGTTCTATACATTGATGTACAATTGTAAAGAACTAGTTACTAGCCAATATTCCAACCTCTCTTGCAAAATCCTACAAGTCATTCAAATGATTATAGCATTCATTTTATACCAGTAACTCACTTTAAGCTTTGAACTTTGAATAATAACCAAGTTGATTGCATATACTGGACTGAAACTTCTCCTTCCAGCCTGAGCGAGTTGCTTTGCTAATAAATCCGCCCGCATCCGAGCAATTGGAATTCAAGATGCTTACAACATATCATTCGAGATGGGTGCTATCGCCATTGACAACGAGGAGGGCACACCCAGAATAGGGCAAAACAAATTCTGTTATTGTGTTACTCAGCATGTCTATACTTTCTTTCTTACTATCTTTTCGATCACAAAATCATTGTTACTGGTAGTTATTACGCTATGACAAATATGAAAACCGGTGACAACATACAACGTACTTGTTATCACTTTGAACTGGTCGACCTGACCATCATGTGTTTTCAAAACAAATTCAAATGATTGCAGTTGTAAACAAACCAATAGGGTTAATTTTTGTCGAACAGCCTCTCTTATTCGTCAAGTTTACGCAAGCGGATCTCCGCACGACGTCCTTTTAAGAGATCCCTATTTGTCCTATTTCAACGGCCTACACGTCCTCGGTGTACACAATTGAGGGCTTGTCGAGTATCATCTTCAGCATCCGCAATCATATGTCAACTTTTCTCAGAATTAGGACAAATTTGATGAGTGTCCTATGGAAGGAATGAGCTATGCTTCGACATGATATGATTCGCACACTAATACGCAGCATTGAAATAGCGTCGTCTACAAGTATATTAAATATAAGGGATCTTATTCCATACCATTTTTAGGCATTTTAATTTAATATCATCATCACCCTATCTCCGTGTGATTCTGCAATTGATGCCATAGCACATTATAGTTACCTTCTATACGATTCCACGTTACTGATATAGAAACCATAAAGTCATGTCAATTGATGGATGCATCGCTCGCATGTATTGTGTCTCATATCCAATATTTCACGCCTCTGAAGACGAATCCAGGAAACGTCTCCCATGTCCGATAACTCTCGCTCTAAAAGTAGCTTAGCAGGATTTCCGGACCAAATAAACGCCCGGAACTGCTTACGGCACCTCAAGAGGCGTCTCTGAGTTGTGTTCACGACTCACAAGAACTCGAAGCAAATGAGCACAATGGACAAACACGTATTTGTGCAATCTTTTTACATCTATGCAGCGCAACTGAACATTCATGGAATGGATTTTATGGCGCTATACAAATAAATTTTATTATTATTATTATTATTATTATTATTATTATTATTATTATTATTATTATTATTATTATTATTATTATTATTATTATTATTATTATTATTATTATTATTATTATTATTATTATTATTATTATTATTATTATCATTATTAGTATGCGCGATCAAAACGAAGGCCGTCTGCCCCAATTGAATATTTCTCTATTATGCATCGCATTCGCTTCCATTTTGAAATTTTGGCGTCATATACGTGCGTCATGTTCAGTTGTATCAAAAAGTAATAATTACTCAGTACTATTATTAGCCATAACGATAGTATCAAAAGTCTTAAATTATTAAATAGAGATAGGTGTGTTTCTATTAAAATGATCGCATCTTCTCCTTGACGAAAGGTGTCAACAAAATCTACGTACTATTTTCTATTACTTAAAAATCCGGATCTGGAATCCAACCTCGATCATCCGGCATATTAACATGATCCGAAATCCGATTTTTTTTTTTTTTTTTTTTTTTTTTTACGTCTTTGTTCCTTCCGATTCCCAAACCAATATTTTTTTACCTTTTTTTGTTCTTTTAGATTCCCAAACCAAGAATTTTTTTACGTTTTTATTCCTTCAGATTCCCAAACCAAGATTTTTTTTATTTTCTTTTACGTTTTTGTTCCTTTAGATTCCCAAACAAAGATTGTCTTCTCTTTTTTTTCTTCTTTTTTTTTTTTTTCTTTTTTGCTTTCTGTGTCACGATCTATTATACATTTTCGCGCCCAGAAATATCATAGTACTTCTATGGTATCAAGCCATAATTTATTTGTACAGAATAGGAGATGGGTGTTATCACCATGCATAATTAGCGTTGAATTTTACTCCGGAATATGGTACAAAAACTCCTTAGCACGGTAAAAATAATGATTCGGAGTTTCTAGGTTTCTATTACTATTCCCTCTGCGAGGTAATCTGCGATAGGATTATAATACTAGCTTATGTTAGCAACATTTATTTTATTGTAGTATTATTAGCAATAATGCTTTAGTAACATGCTTTCTGTGATCCGCATTCGCTTAAATACTTTCCTGTGGACTTGTGAGGGAATTATATCGAAATAGTATCATCAGGAAGGTGCCCATTAAACATCATTATCACAAAGCATCTTGGAGTGTTTGTGTTTGTGTGTGCATGCTCTGCATTGCTCCAATCACTTGTGAGTCGCAGCAAAGAAATGACTTCATCGCTATCCTTCCCGGACCTGAACCTTGCGTTTCTGATCTGAAATCATCGATTTCAACACACAAACTTGATGGCTTCCTCCATCAATTCCTCCTTGGTGCATTTTTTTGAGATATTCTTGGGAAAATAAACTTTAATCATTTCACAATTCTCTCGCGATTGACAAAAACCTGTCCCCTATCTGAGATACACTAACTCATCGAAGGAATCTTCAGCGTTGATGTCCTTGAAGACACTCCGACTCTTGCCCAACCCTTGTTTGTTAAATCCGAACAATACCACAATGCAAGACAATCAATTGAAGCTTTAAAGAAGACCTTTCCTTGGGGTGCTGCGTGTGAGTGTGTCTTGGTGATTGTCATGTTTTGATGTCGGTCAAGGCTATTTTCCAGCATTACATGTCACAATTCACAATTATCGTGTCCAATTGTCGTGAAGACTCAGCTGTAAACAGCTCGTTTTTCCCAGTAGAATAGCTAAACAAATTTAAAAATCAAAACCAATTGTGCATGTATAGCGTTAAACTTGAATACTCATTGTGCTTTGACAACAATGCGAAGTCGTTACTGATTGAGATGCTCCATGCAGACTAGACAGGGCTGAGCGAGAGAGGAAGCGAAAGAAAGTCAAGGTCAGCAATATTGCTGATGGGAGTCGATGTCGTCGTTGATTCGATGTCAACAGCTTCTAGAAGGGGAAACACAATCACTCGTTCCTGGTTGTCATGGAATCGACTTTCCTCAACAAGAACTGAATCAATTTCTTCCAAGTTTCATTTCTCTTCTCAATGTCTGCCAATAGCAATTTGTCATGATTAGCTAACGAAATTGCTCAATAGGATCAGAAGGGGTAAGCATTGCTCCACAATATAATATTATTTCGACTTCTTGTTTAAAAAAAAAATATATATATATGTATATAACTGAAAGTGTGCTCGAGAGAGAGAGCGAAGGCGAGAGGCGCCTCATTAGACATCTGAACGTAAAAGTTTTATTCCCAAAAAAGCAGACGCACTTATATCCAGAAATACATTCTCAGAAAATTACCTTTGCACTACATTTTTGGGGTTTCAATGCGTGACATATTTGTCACCAGGGATGACCAAACCAGTGAGAAGGGAACTCATAAAAGTGACCCATCAGATATGGTGAAATGGACATTTTGAATAGAACACAAAATTAATTAAACTCAAGAGAGGCAATGAAGACTAGCTACAACACGAATTATTCAGCAGATACACTTGAGATTATTATTTTGAGACATTAGTTGTATCGATCCATCGAAGAACTCTCATTGTTTCCATTATAGAATTCACTTTTCTGTGAATTATTCTCAAATGAGCTATAACTAGTCCAGTAAATGTAGCCAAAGTAGGCTTTAAACTCGGGCACATAAGTGCAACATAAGTCAATTTGATATTGCCAATTATTCCAGTCACTAACTATTCTCTTCCTTTTCGGCAAATTTTAAGAGCACATCGACAGGGGAGTCTTTAACCACACGACAATAATCGTGCGATTGGGCTTTCTTCATCTTCCATAAGAAGTCAATTGGCTGAGCTCAACCAATCAGCGAGGCTGTCACACTTTCACAAGGACTGTGAGCCAATCAAATCCGCGTACTAAAACGCAACCTCTGACTTCATAAATACATTTCAGCCTATTTGTCAGACGATCCTTGTTTTGATCTTTTCCAAATGGCTACTTTCCTCTGATATTATTTCTGTGTCGTTCGGAGATAATACGGATATTATGCCTTATAGAATTGCGTCTTATCAGATTTAAAGCGCTCCCAAGGTCAAATCCTTCGCCCTTGGCTCATGACTCACATCATGCATCTGACCTCAGAAGAGTAAAATTTTATATAATCCTATCCTAGAAGGCATTATATTATCCATACATAGAGCTCATAAAAGCCCGTCCAAATATGCCATTCAGTTCCCATGGAAACTAATACTATTTGATTTTTCACTGGATTGAACATCGTTAACTTTTGTTTGCTAGAATATATCATGCATTGACACCAGATCAACCAGGTCAACATTTAGAGGCAATAGCCCCAAGTTGCGATTTACATACATGATGGGAATGCATTATTCATCCCCGAAGGAAGGATGTAGGCGTTTCGCGCAGTTGAAAGAAACTTTTTATTTCTTTCTTTCTTTCTTTCTTTCCTTCTTTTTTTTGGGGGGTGGGGGGTTCAATTTTGTCTTGCTGTGAACAAATTGTAATGAAAAACATGCGATGTCATGAACTCCTGAAGGGAAATCAATCTTCACGCTCAATTGACATTTACACGTGGAAGGGAACTTCCAGCGATCCGTCCTTCAGTGTATCAAAGGGGATGACGTAATTATACCAAGGGACGACTGGCAAATATAGGCCCATTGTCGATTTCGTCGTAAAAAGTAGAGCTATTGTCCACCGCGCCACAATAAAGCTTTTTTTCTGTCTACAATACACTGACATTCCGGAAGGTGAGCACGTGTTGTTGATGTCAGATTTTATGAACCCAGAGAAAACATCCGAAGCTTTAGAATTGACAAATGGATTGTTGTTTCATGGCAATCCCTCGAAAGTTGGATGAAAATTTGTGGTTTTGTGGGTGTTGGCTATCGTGTCAATTCGTTGTTGGCATCAGCTCTCAATTTAATATTATGCTATTTAGAAATTAGTCAAAATACCTCTTACTCACAATTTCTTCTTGATAGTGTCAGAGTTTTAAAATGTGTGTGAAGTTTTCAAAGCACTTATCAGTTGTCTTCCATGCCACCACATCTTTCATATAACATACTGAAGTAGGCGGGTGAAGTTTTTAATAAACTGTTTATTGCAGCATGGGGAATTTAACAAGTCGTACAATATCCCCTGCAATGATTCTTCTCTCTGGTGTGCCTGAAACAGACATTTTTTTTCAATTCGACATATTCCAAAACAAAAATCATTGAAATCGGTCAGCATGATTGACTTACGTAAGACATCATTTATATTTCGCAACTTTATGTAGACTGGCTATTAATTTTACTCCCGTTCCAAATTATCTTATTCCAAATTATTATATTCCAAATAATCTTATTCCAATGAGTTGCCTTAGGATTATCACGAGCGAAAGTACTGAAAGTTCAATTGTGTGTCGTCACCAAGAAAGAAGTATTTTAATTACACTTAGTGCTCCAATTAAAATGATATGTTTTTCCAATTCTTCCCTTCTTCATTTTACTTCTCTCGTTTGCAACGTATGTTGACCATCTCATTGAACACGTATACACTATCAAAGGAAATACAATTACTTAGGCTTCTAGTTGATATTATGCATTCATTTCTCCACGGGAGGAATGAACTGCGTGCTGTACCACAAGCCCTCTGATCAAAGATTTTTTGGAATACTAGAAAAATGTCAGCTTCCTCACGTTCGTTGCCCGAATGGTCCCAGGGGTTTGATACATTGCTATTAAGGAAACATTGTCCAGGGCCCGATACCATGAACGTAGTATAGTTCTGTTTAACCATATATTAAGCTGATCCTTAAAAGGACTAATGATTGGCCCACCCAAATCCTTCTCCATGGAGAATAAAACAGAGATGGCGACCTGTGGTGAAATGGAATTTCGGCAGCCTCAATTCCAATCCATCTCTCTCTTTACGACCTATAATCCTGTCCTTTCCTATAAGGGTCTTAATCGACAAATGAGCTGTAATTGATGGATGTGAATTTCAACCATACACTTCTAATGCTGTTTGACATGGAAACTGCGAAGCATTAAAACATACGGACATTGCTGCAATAGAATAAGTATCTATCAAAGCCTAGTCTTTTGAGATATCCGCCCAAATGTGAACAGCACGTGTCTCTTAGGAGGCCTAAGTAAGAACACAAGTCCAAGGAAATATCCTATATGCTAATCTGACATGTTTTATTTCGCTTGTGGAATGGGACCAAATGACATATTGCGTCCCCCAAACGGGTTGCCAGCACGTGGTCAATTTTATAGGCATCTTTTATGTGACAGTGAACATTCAATAAAGTCTAAGAGGGGTCCTCTGTTACAGTGATCTCAATAAGAGGAACCCCAGTGCATCAACTCAGTTGATTCTCTAATAAATTTCCAGTTTTATTTATAATATGTTGGATATCTACCAATACCAGCCCCGATGTGCGATTATCCGGATGATATTTCATTATAATATAGATACATATTTATTCATGTATTTTCTGGATACAAATAAAATGACAAGCAAGGAGATAGATATAGTGCATAAAATTTGATATACAAATTATAAACGTATAATACTGTATAGGAAAAAAATAAAAACTTCTAAAACTATGTATGTGAACACCTTGTTGCCATGATGCAAACACAATATTTGCGCTTGTATTCACAGACTGATTTGTTCTGATCGTTTCGAGGAATCCAGGAAGTATAAATGCGCAGTTATTGGTGTTGTTGTTGTTACTATAGTGGGTGGGTGTTTAGAGTCGTTCAGAGGGTGTTGGGAATTTCATTCAGCCCCCCTGAGTTATGTTCTAATTATTTGACCCTGGACAAAATTGTCAATCATTGATATCGTTTTTGTTTGGATCCTGTTTTTTTTTTCTACCTTATGTGTGGCATTCCATGGCTATCTCATCGAACCATTCGATATTGACTATAATTTCCATGGAGTTTCTTGGTCTGATTGATTGTAGAATGTGTCCTTGGTGGTATTTCATGGACTCACTTCTGAACAATGGTACGAGCCAAGAAACCCACAACATGCATCAATCGGCCGGTTCTAAATGACCCCAGGTCAGCTAAGGCCCCGTGAATTGCATGAAAAACGCGCCCTAGGCCTCATGGAGTCATAAAGTATGGTCCTTTTATAATGGATTGGCGAGATTATGATGTAGGAGAGGTATCAATAATTAAGTTACTTCTTTAGTGCAACCGGTGGATGCATGCTTTGATGTTTTCTGACTTGAAAGTATTTGGACGCCAACTAAAGGCAGATCACGTCGAAGAAGACAAGTTTATCAGTCGCATTATTCAATGAGCATATGATAATATCAGGTGAGTTTAAATTTATTAAGTTGATAGGTGTGAAATGATTATTTGGAGACACGAATGCCAAGAGAAGTAAAAATTGAAATTATAAATTGGCAGAAAAGTAGTGAAATACTCAGAATCACTGCGCTTATCAGTTATCAGTTACAAAACACTGACGCAAAATGTTCCATCAAAACATTATAATAATCTTGTTGCATGTGAACGTCGTCGACTTTCATGGAGCTCAGCGGAATGGTTAGCGCATATTCATCATAAAAACCATGCCAAGGGTGAGAATCATTCACAAATTGATATTCCAGTTGGTCAAAAAGTATGTGGTTCAATTTCAGCAGTTTGTGGTTGTTCTTCGCTTTCTTACCAAAGACGCATGCCGCTGGAAACCAAACAACGTCGGTCGTACGTGGGACTAGTTTGTTAAACATCGTGATCAAATCAAACAAGCGAGCGATGGTTCTATTCACAGGTTCTGCAATTTCATGGATGAAGGTCGGTCCATAAAGGAAGAGATCTGGCGGATCATTCGCCAGATACTTCTTGAAATAGAAGTCTAAATTATTATTGAACTTCGGAGGCAGCGTAACGGACGCATCCGCCAAACGGGGCATTGGAAGTTGCTCCAGCTCGATGACCGAATTTCCGTAAACACACCTCGAGAATCGTCCTCCGCACGAGAAGCAAGGCCTTCCTGTCACCTGTAGCTTCATGCCGGGATATTTATCCAAATAATACTGAGGATCAGTAGGCCAGCCACCCCTAACTTTCGGGGTAATATTCTCAGCCCTGAGAAGAGTGCAATTGTAGCCATTACCTTCCAATGCAGAGATCAGCCCCAAGAGATGTCTATTCGCGATCGAATCCCCTATCGTTAGAATTCGTTTCCATTTCCGTTTTGCGAAACACTCCGAAATTGGTAACACGCTATGTCTGTTTAAGTAACAGTAATCTGGAATGAAGTTCACTTCTGGGAATCCGTTTCTCGGCAACTGCCAGCGTCCACGGCTAGGGAAGTATCCATCTGCAAGCATTGTGGCTCTGAAATTGGCCTGTGAACATATTCCAACTCCTCTGGGGTTGCGCGAGTCAAATTGTTCCACAAAAACAGAAATATTCCGCCGGATAGGCAACGAAACCAATGTCTGACGTTGGTTTCCGTATAAGTAAATAATGCTCACAACATACACAGATGCGGTTGCTCCAATTAGAAAGTATTTCCACCAATAATCTTCGAGCATCTTGAAAGTGAACTGATTGTCAAGAATTCAACGATTGATTGATTTGTAGAATGGTTACATTCATTTTATTGTTTATGTGTACATCATTTGATTTTTCTTTGACATGTTCCCAAGATCCATTAAGGCTTAAGCGATGGTATCGGGAAAATTAGAATTCGGTGGAAAGATAGGACAGATAAAATTTACTACACTATATCGACTCTCAATATCGCATGCAAGTAAACTATAACATTGAAGAGTCGAGTTCAAGGTTGATGGTGTGACTGGTTTCGTTGATCTAGGAAGGAACAGTTAACATATTTCATCATCCTTTTTGGTCATTCCACTTATTGCTCTAAAACATTGAACCAATATCCAATTCTGCGTGGGCTTGCAAGTATATACAATATCCATCAGTTATTGTGTCAATATTAAAGTAATGAATAAGATAAAATCAATACCTAGGAAATAGATATCAATTTCCTATCATTATCGTCGCTTTTCATTTCAAACTACGCGTATTTCATCGGGGAATATGTTTATCCGTGCTTCTTATTACAAGTGCTTTGTTGTCGATAATGTAAGATAAACCTCAAGCCTTGGTTATAAATTAGAATTATAATCGGTGAGTTGTTGGTGTTTTAACCACTCAGGGATAGAATGTATTAATACTGTAGCGAGATGAAATCAACGAGATTATGCAATACAGCAATTTAAAATAACTCAACACAATAGCATATGGCGCATGCTTTCCTGTTCCCCCATTAATAGTGCATAATTCGTAGAATTTTGATGAAAATCATATTTTTATTATTATCGAATTATTTGCATTTGAGAAATGTTCAGGACATAGGGGTTGCTAAAAGCAAACTGCTATTCAAATGCGTCACTAGGACGACATTATGAAGCTGTAATGTGATGGCGAGGATATCTTAATTTAGATTTCCTTTGTATTATTTAAAGGAGATTTCGATATTGATTCCGAGTGAGGGATGAAGTCCGCTGTATGTCGGTATATTCGGTCGTCGGGTGGTGTGGTTGTCTCTGGTGTCCAAATTGTATGGAGATTTTTTTTTTTTTTTTTTTTTTTTTTTGTAGAAGCTTGAGGAGGTGAATGGAAATGGTACGTGATGGAATTATTTTCACCAGTTGTTCAGTGGAGGATGATGTATGCGCTTGACACGTCGATCGCTGGAGTTTTTTCAGAGCGCCCCATTGTCCGTTCTTCAGTTCACTTCATGCTAGAGATGCATATCTGAAAGCTAAGTCGAATTAATGCAATTTCAGTCTTCGATCACCAGGCTACAATAGACCAGCTGAAATATAATTTACAGTAACCAATTCAAAGTATTTCAAACCAATTGCAATTAGAATCATATCGCATTCTTTGCTCAACAGGAAATGAAACACCCTCCTCTTTCTCATCGTCTGTTACGTCATCTAAGGCAGTGATCACCCTTCTTCGTTGTATGCGGATTGATCAACCCCATTTAAAGCATAACACAGCTTGGAATTTGGCCAATCAAAGACTGATTCTCACAATTTCAATTGCTGCTAAATATTATTTGTAGACAAATACACTTAAGCAAAAACAAGAATTTTTATTCCAAAGCTTTCGTTTCACATCAACAACTAAATGCTTACTTCTCTTAAATAAAAGCTTCTTACAGGAAGGGACAGACAGCGCAAAGAAGCATAAAAGAGCAGAATAAATCAATTATGCCAAAAGAATTGACAGGGAGTTGACGTCAAAAATATTTACTAAGAAATAATATATTATTCAGTTTTGATTTAGGCTCAGCGTTTGTTGGCAAATGGCTTCTTGTACATCAGATTGATGAATGATGACTGAGCTCTCTTCTCAAGGTCAGCCAAGTCCTTGACGGCAGGCGCCAAAATGTCCACGTGCCCCTTGTAACCACTTCCTGTATGACAAAATAATATTTCATGTTGATTCACTGATTTTTATTTTTATTTTTTTTTTTCACCTCCAAATTTTCTCTTTTGACCATAGGAGACTTTTCCGTCAAATTCGTTGACGGGAACTTTCAGAGCTGCGTCCACTTGGTCAATGGTCACTCCAAGATGCTCCTCGATATCGGCCAAGTACTAAGAGTTAATTAATTAATATGCTCATTAATTAAGCGAGTCGCTTTGAACTAACCTGTGGTTCGTTATACCAAATACAACAACCGCCAACATCGGTTAAATTCGTGTTATAACAACCCTTGCCGCGATTGTTGCAATTGGAGTGATACCACACCTGAAATCAATAAACATAATAAAATATTCCAAAATTAAAACTTTTCAAACCTTCTCTTTAACAGCTGACGAGAAAGAAATTGCTAAACCCATTCTGAAAAGGGCAAAAATCAACGTCAGATTCTGATTATTTTCACAATTAACTTTCACCTCTCAGCTCTTCCTACGCGTCCAATTCGATGAACGTAATTCTGCTTCTCATCTGGCAGGGTCACGTTGATAACTAGAGATAAAAAATAACAAATGAAAACAGCAAGAAAAGAACAGACCCCTCACTCACCGTACGGCAATCCAGACACATCGATACCACGGGCAGCAACGTCCGTGCAGATGAGGAACTTGACCTCTCCGCGCTGAAATAAAAATCTATTTCAATTAAAAGAGAACAACGCGTTGAGGTTTTGTGCCAGTTGCCTTGAATTTCTCCAGATTGCTTTTTCTCTCTTGAGGCCTTCGGTCGCCGTGCAGACACACACACGAAAGGGCATGGTCGCGACCTTTACCTATTCCGAGAAATGAAAGAAAAATACAGCACGACCTTCTGATTAGCAACACGGTAGGACGAATCGCTGCAATTACTCTGTGTTCATATTATTCACAGTAAACCGAAGAAAAAAAAAGCAATTAATAAGCCAAAAATCCTTTATTCGTCCTCTAGGCCACACTGGATTAAATGCTGCTTACTCACCCGCCCCCTTCTTGTTGAAGTATTCCTCCATGTTGTCACAATCAACTTTAGTTCGGCAAAAGACGAGCGCTTTGTCCATCTTGTGCTCATGAATGGCGCGAATCGTGTATTCTCCCTTGAGAATCTTCACTGCTTCTGACATCATTTCTGAGAAGAACAAAAGGCCAATTAATTAATTCTGCAAATCTTGAATTGAGAAACTGGCAACAAGAGCGTGACTCATAGGTGCATTATGATGTGTCACAAACATGATCCTGTCACAAAATACACACATGTGAAATGCAATGTTTCCCAGAATTTAAACTCCAAATACACGACATTTGCCCTGATGCTCCAAGGTCAATGAATAATTTATATTATGAGTGCTTACTATTGATACCACATTCAAATGAATGAGCAGATTTTTGAGATGTGATCCTCACTAATGTGCATTACGATTCAGTTTTAGAGGAACGTTATGAATGAACGATAAATACGTTATGATTTTGATCCAGAGTGGGGATGGCAAGACAAAATCATAACGCACTTTTTCATTCTCTCAAAAACAGAAGAATTTCAGAGCATGTAAATTTCACAATATAGAGCACAAAATTGCATGTCTGAAAAGTTCACAATCGAGCTCAAGTTACATTTGAAATTCAGTGTTATTTCGCACACGTAAATTTATCGTGATTCTCCAGTTCAAAGAGTTTGACTAATTCACAGCAGTAAGAACAAACCTGCAGTTTCAATGCCGTAATTCAGCCTGTCTTTGGCGTGCACACCGTCCGTCTTAAGATGAGTCTTCAACTCCTTCCAACTCGTGTCTTTCCTTGGATCCACTTGCAAAACCTAACAATCAGGAGATAGGTATCAATGAATGCCATCAAAACATTTCAGTATTTTTTTATCACTGATAAAATCAGTGATCTAGTGAAAAATATTGACGCCAAAAACAGCTTGATCAGTCATGTGAAACATCCACACATTCGCTGTTATTTCGCTGAGGGTGAATGAAGGAACTCATAAACGGACATACCACATGATGCACGGTCTCAGGAACACTGTCCTGACCTTTGAGGTCAATCCATGTTGGGAAACTCATCAATTTTTCCTAATAAAAATCATCGAAATAAAACAAAATCAATATATCAGTATGAATGGCTCACCGCCATTTTCTTCACGTCAAACGAGTGTAACGTGGCAGAGCACACGATCATCTGAAGTCGTTTCCCGTCAAAAGTCACTTTAGGAATTTGGTTGTGGATTCTTGAGATGAGATCACCGTAACCAGCAGATAGAAGGCCATCCTAGCAACAAAATCAAGAAATCAGAAATAGTCGACAATTGTGACCCTCCACAACAAAATTAGTCTTAAGTCGCATAACGAGCTGCCAATTACCTTTAATATAATGTAAAAAATAAATAAATACCTTTTCTTGTTAATTATGAGCATATGAACTATGCAACTGTCACGATGTCAAAATGCATGAAAACACGATCGAACATTGCTGAGAATTTTTATCACGCACGTGTGTCGTCATGGTAACGGAGCGTCTTTCAGAGTTGACAGCATAACCCGAACTATGACCCCTTGTAAATGCCATCCAATGGCTACACTTGTAAACACAGGATCTCATGAAAAATATTAGTAGAAAGTTCTGTTGTTGCACTTTGAATTTAAGATGTTCATCTACGAAATACAGTGAAATCCGAAAATTAAAATTTTTTCGCCTCGAGCAGTTTTATACCTATAGTGCGACTTTAGACTGATTTCGTTGTGGTGAATCACAATGGAAGAATCAAAATACTTACACATTCATCCAGAATGAAAAATCTGCATGCTGACAGATCCAATTTTCCCGTTGAGATCAGATCTTCGAGTCTTCCTGGAGTTGCTACCACAATTTCAACCTGTAATTGCAAAGAAAAATAAGGTGTGTCGAGTCAAAAGAAATTCCTCGAACCCCGTTCATGAGTGCTTCCACCTGGTCTTTAGCGCTGGAACCTCCCATGACTAAGAGCTCCCTTAGAAAGATAAAATATTTATTTATTTCAACAACAAAGAAAGAAGTTATTTACCTTATTTTGGGGTTGGTCAAATGTTTATTAAACTTCTGCACTTGAGTGTAAGTCTAAAAACAATGTAGAAAAGAAAATTCAAATTTTAAATACAAATCAAATATAAAAGTTCATTCTGACCTGCTCAGCTAACTCTCTGGAAGGCTGTGAGAGAAAATTCAGAATTAATAAAAATTAATCCGCTTATAAAAGAAATTCTCACTTCAATGATGATAGCGTAGGGTGCGTTCGGCTTGGGCGCTTTCTGCACGCTCTGTGTATTTCCTGTCGTGCATAAATTAACATAAATATACATATATTTGCATGGTCTCTCACCACCAGCAGTGGACTGTGTGACCAGATCAGCTGGAGCTTCAGCAAGAGCTTTGTAGCCGCCTTGCGGGGGGTAGGCGAATTTGGAGGCTCCAAAATTAAATTTCACCTCAGCATTCTTCAAAGCATAATGAATGAAATAAAAACACAAACACTTTCTAATCTTTCACGGAACCTTTAAGCAGATGGCAGGGAAAAAAACTGAGTTTCGTAGATGTGCGGATATATCAAAAGCCTTTCCATAATCCACACCTGATGAAAACAAAAGTAATGCGAGAATATTCCTCGTGTAAATCCCACCGTTGCGTGACCATTTGATTGTCATTGTGTCCAGATCGATGTAATTTCCGATCACATCGTCCAAACCAAACGGCTGAAGATACACGAGCGTTATCAAAATCCACGCGTAGCATCAACGCTTACCTCTCCGTAAGTATCAAACTGTCGGCTGAAGGATTTCTTGCCAGTACCCCCAAAACCATAGCCTTCTTTGTCTGTCCCAAGGTCAAATTTAGCTTTCACCGTCGACCAACCAACGCGACATAAACCTTCATCCGTCACACGAATTTCAAAGTAATAACGACCTGAAAATAATATAATTATACAATGAACCAATTTCAAACAACTGGGTTCCACAACCTTTTGAAGAAACTCCTTTGTTGCACCTGGCACCATGCCAAACCTGCTGGTCACGACTCTGACAGAGTAAACCGTCATCGGCATCAATAGCTGTGGAGATAATTATAAAATTAAAAGGATTCCACGTCGCGTAAGTGATGTACCCATCGTATCAGTTCGGTCAAACATGTTCATTTTCCAAGCATTCGATCCTAAAAATCAAAAATATACTTTCTCAAATAAATTAACATAATTTATGTTGAATAATCACCCTTGGACATGCCACCCGAGCCTTTCTTTCCCTTTCCTTCTTGTAAATCTTTCATCGTTTCGTGCACGATTTGAATGACAGGCAAACAGAACGCCTACAAGTAAAAGGACGCTCAAGAGTGAGAAAAGGGAGCGATGCACGCACCCCAGTCTTTCCGCTGCCAGTTTCCGCAGCCATCAGCACATCACCACCGCCCAGGATCATGGGAATACCCTCCGCCTGGATGTCTGTGGGCAGACTGAAAGACACTTTCAACGTTTGAATCGCGGTCATTGTCTCACCCCCAGTCCATCTCCTCCACCGCTTGTGCTATCTCCGGCATGACGCCCATTTCTGAAATTAACATTTCAACATGCATTAATTAACATCTTGTAAACCATACTGCGACAGGTTTTTATGTCTCAGGAGTCAGGACCCATGGGCATGTCACCATTCAAGGCCAGAATCATAGGTTTGCATTTCAATCAATATAATTGCATATCAGATTTTTACACAATTCCACTCAGCTGTAACCACAAAAATACCTGTTCTGTCCTAGTTATGAGTAGGGCTGGGCGAATATCCGTATCCGTGATCCGTCGGATATTGGGTGTGTTCAGTACTATACGTTATCCGTGTTTCAGCATAGATAGGTAAAACATGGATAGTGTAAAATTGAAGTGCCCGTTTTGAGCACACAGTGAGCATAGCACACAGCCATACCTCACACAAACGCTGCTCACTGAAGCTGAGCGATGTCAATTACAATAACTAAATGATAACACCCACACGATGTCAACAATGCACTCATTCTGCCTTTGTTTCAACTTTGAAGTAAACAAAATTCTATGCCCCTGAATCTCCTCAGTAATCATGCAAAAGTCATGTAACCACAAGTTGTTGACTATCTCCTTTAGTGCTTATTTTTTAACATGTGACAGCTTTATGTTAATTGCAGTTTTCCTATGAACCACAAACATCACTACATTTCATCACTTTCTCATCCTTTAACTATGTTTGAAATTGATTAGACATGTACAGTTAATAGTATATATGCACTTGGCGATCTAGTCACTTGAATCATTGCAAACTTTGTATACAACAATTGCTATGAACTGACTTGCACCTCATGAAGTTACTAAGTTTGTACATTTCCAAATCATGTTTGTTGAAAGTGTACACTGTAGCACATAATGTATGTTACTGTCCTTGTATCTTGGGCTTATAATCCGCGACTAGTGCAGTTGGGGAAAACTATTTAAAATAGCCTTATTTTAAATATTTTTTCCCAACTGCACTAGTCGCGGATTAGGAATTCACCTCTGTGAAATCGACAGGCAAGCAAGCTGTCTGCAAGTGCAATGCCTCTTGAAACTTATTCTGAATGTTTTGATAAAAGAAATGTACAAAAAGCAAGAAAATTGACAGCAGTATGTCTGCAGGCAGAGCGTGGCTTTAGCTCTCACAGCGTGTGCCAGGCGATGGGGCATTACGCTGCAGGTGCATGCTCCCGTGTTAGGCATAACCATCTGTGTCCGTATCCGTGTCCGTCGGATATTAGTAACACAGATATCCGTTATCTGTCATCTGTGTATCTCCGTTGAAGCACTATTCGCCCAGCTCTACTCATGTCATCTGAACTAGAAGAAGTACTTAGAAATTTTTAGCATCATATTGATTGAAGATAATTGGCAGTTCTTGCTGAATAAACCAGAAGGTCAAAAATTTACTTTTGCGATTCCTGATTTTGTTGTGGTGGGTCAGAATCGTGAATCGAGTCAATTCAGTGCGCTATTATCGCCCATTAGAGGCTTTAGGCACACATAGGAAATTAGGCATACATAGGAAATAACTATGAATAGTGACTGGAAGTGGTACGGTATGCTAACTTAATTAACCTTCAAACGCTGTCATTTCGAAATAGTCTGATCCTTCGCCGAAATCTCAGCAGAAAAAAAATAATAATATTATGACACGGCGACAGAACCGGAAGCGGTTTGGAAATGTCCAACGGTGTTGTTTTTGAGCACAAAAAATTATGAACAAATTGGTAGACCCATTCACCATTGAAGAAAGTACCAACTCAACGCAGTGAGAGCAAGGGACCTATCATTATCTTAAATAAATATAATTTATACCCTACTTGAAGATCAACAAGATATTACAGTAATATGATAATGAAATGGCACTATTTGAAAGTAATCATGCCATAAAATGTATTGGTGGACTTTTAACGTTTCTCACATGGCCATCGCACTCAACTAGTCGCAATATGTTTTGCTTCTGCAAGGTTCAAATTCTTCCAAGGTCCAAAGCATTAAATACCAGGCTGTATTCACAAACTGTCGACACTAATAATCTCCATGATAGACATCGTTTTAAAGGCCTACGAAAGATAAATAGTCGGGAACAAAATTGACCACAAAATCAATAACTGATACCTTTCCAGTTTGCACATTGACATCCCCTTGACATCATTTCTAGGTCATACTCTGATGTGTGTCATTTTTAGTTGGAAGTGAAACACTTTTTCATGTCGTACCGACAACAGAATTTCGACGTCATGTCGACGTCATTTTCAGGTCATTCCAACGTCGGATTGACCTGAAAATGATGTCGACACGACAGCGGTATATGACCTAGAAGTGACTACTTTCCTGAAAAAATATCTATAAAAAATCACTTGAAAATGTTTTTCTTTTATTGAAAATGTTTATTGGTCAAAAGATAAAACATGTGGAGCTAGAAGACGACTTCCACCTCCTCGCTTTTGAGGCATGTATTTGAGATGGAGGTGATCTTGTTTTCGAATACCTTCTCTGACGTCCCTCCAAAGGCCATCAAAACGATATCTGCGATAAAAAAAATATTTAGTCCATATAATTTACATACTAGATAAATTGGAGACCATGCAAATTATTTCTTTAGCACCAAACCAGTGTGTAAAGTGATAAATTATACGTGTATGGAATAAAAAATAAAATAAAATTTTATTTTATAAGCGTAAAATCACACACAAAGACTGCTCAAAACACTGAGCAGTAAAAACAGAGAATCACATGGTAAAATCAGATAAAATATTACATAAAAAGAAGCGTTTTCAATTTATCTTTTAAAACAGATATTGAGTCAACCAGTCTAAGCCAGTCTGGTAATGTGTTCCATATTTCAGGCGTGTGTCTTTCAAATGCTCCACTTTGCACAGAGTTGGTGGAGCGCTGAAATCTTAGTAGATGGTGTTGGTTGGAAGAACGGAGAACTCGCATTGGTGAGGCGCTGTGTATCAGCTCACACAAATTACTGGGTGCCATGTTATGGACACACTTGAAAATTAACAGTGCAATTTTGAATTTAATCCGTTGAGCAAAAGGCAGCCAATGCAGATCCATCAGAACCGGCGAGATGTGTTGGCGAGTTTTCACGATCGAAAGCTTTGCTAAAAACCAAAAACAACATGTCGACTTGGCCTCCATTATCTAAAATCTGACTAACAGTATTGTAAACTTTTAACAATTGTGTTGTACTCGACCTCTTTTTAACAAACCCATGCTGCAGATCATGCAAGAAAGATGAAACATATGGATATATATGGTTTACAACACACCTCTCTAATACTTTTGAAGAGCACGGCAATAATGATATGTTTCGATAGTTCTGTGCATCAGATTTATCGCCTTTCTTAAAAACAGGGACTACGTTAACATTTTTCCATTGTGTGGGCACTTTACTCAAACGAATACTTGCATTAAAAATTTGAGTGAGAGGTTTTGCTATTTGCTGAGAGCAGTTCTTGAGCACAAAAGACGGAATGTCATTGAGTGCATTGGCCTTATTAATGTTTATGTTTTGTAACACTGACGTAACTTGCTCGACAGTAAACGAGGGCACTGGAACAGAGGTTAAGGAATCAGTTGTTGTAGGTAATAAAACGAAATCAACACGTGGCGTGAAAACTGAACAAAAATAATCAATAAATAGTTCTGCTTTACCCTTAGCGTCAGAGCATTCAATTTGATCTCTCTTTAATGATTTCGGTATGTTGCTACTTTAGGTTTTGGTTCGAAAAAACGACCAAAACCTTTTGGGATTTGCAGAACAGAGACGGCCAAGCGATTCAATGTAGAACTCATGTTTACCTCTTAATACACTGCGAACTCGATTATTCAGAGTTTTATATCGTTTCCAAGCATTAACAGTATTAACCCGCTTAGCTTTCCTCCACAGAGTTCGTTTTTAGTTGACTAGATGTCGCGCTTCAGAGTCAAACCAAGGGGGGTCATTACTTGATCTAACTCTGACCTTCGGAATACACTGTTTGCTAATCTCGAGCACATCGTCATTCCAGGATGTCCACACAGATATATCATCGAGATCCTCATTGANACACTCCGATAACCGATTTATCTTACTTTGTAACATC
>KB296425.1:302543-312915 GCA_000328365.1 Capitella teleta
CGGTTCGATCTGGTTGTTTCGATCGACTCAGAAAAGAATTTTTCAGAAATTATCAGCTCAGTTTCTATAATATAGTTCTGTTTTCTTCCAGGTGAGGGCTGGCGCATTGAAATCATAACAAACCAAGAGTGACGTTATGGTTGGAATTCATATATCGCGTGGGCGACGAGCACACAAAAGCAACATAACAGTGGGGTTGTTTAAAGCGTAATTAACAATGTTGAAGTAATTTATAGAATTTCAACAATATTATTAGTATGTTAATGAGGGTTTAATCAATTCAAAAATGTTAATTTCAAACCAGAAAGCGCTCGAAATTATTGATTTATTGTCACTCAAAAAGTATAGATTTCGGGAATTTTCAAGGAACAGTTCGAATTCGGCGTTATGATTTTATCGATTCTCGCGTCGATTCACTTTATGATTACGAGAGTTAAAAATTGCGAATGGGCCCAAAAGTATTTTTTCTCGATGAAGAAATATCTAAGGAAGAGATAACAGTCAGTTTTGAAGGTTTTCATGCACGATTGGCGAAGTTATACTGAATTTACTGCAGTTGGGTGTGATTTTCCCATGTTAAAAGATAGCGGAGGCTCTGTTTCTAAGAAACAAAATGGCGTTCAAATCTCACTTTGCGCTACTCTCTTTAGCATAATTATAGATACTACTTATCCCCATTAGACCGATTTCAACTCTTCTTTCTCGTATGGGTCACCATACTTTTGTGCGTTGTCTTTAATGAAGCGATTTCGTTTCGCTGCTTTTATCGTTCTTTATTTATTTGATTTGATTCGGGTTAGACATTGTAGGTATTATCTATTAGTGAAAAGCGCATTGTGACATGAAAATTTCAACGTCATTTTTCAATCTGTTCCGTTGATTCATTACTCAATCTTCAAGTTGAGTTCAACATCTTAAGGTAGTTAAGATCTTTCAGCCTCTACAGTTACTGAGTTAGTCTACAGTTGAGTCTACAGTCTACTCTAGTCTCTAGTCTGAGAAACTCTATGTACTGTCACTTGTTCAACTATTGACACCCCTCATCGTGTGACCATAGCTCGTGTTTCAGTTCAGTTCAGTTCAGTTTTTTTTTATTCAGAACTAAAATCTTGTTGCGTGGTTCAGATGATTTCACTCAATCTTGCCAATGGGTGAATGGCCTGAATATGTTATTTTACCTTCAAACTTTGCTAGACAGTACACTCAAGTGTAGACACCTGATGGTAATTATTCATATAACTTTTTTTTTCCAGCTTTCAAAAATGTCTTCGCCTGAAGTCGAAAGATTTGAAATTACAGAGGAAGATCTCCAGAATGAATTTAACATCAATCGGCCGCAGTTCCGGCAAACAAAACACTCGGCCACTTATGGTGAGCACAACTGAACTTTCTTAAATCACGCTCATGGCCTCTCTCTCAGGCATCTGGGCCGATCCTGATAGCGACGATGACAGACCTATGACTGGATTTGGTCAGAAGAAAAAAACTCGCAAGAATTTCACAGCTCCCATGAGTTTCGTCAGCGGAGGGGTTAAAGTAGGTGACAAGGTCACAAAAGAAGAAGATGAACCGAAGGACTCCGTATGTGTCTCATAATTTGATTTATTTGACTAATTATTTTATTACATCCGATTCAAGGAATCAGATGATGAAACTGAGAAACCAGCAAGGCCGTTTGCTCAGAAGCAACCTGCAAGGCCTCGTGCGCCTTACATACCAAAGCAACAGCAGCAAGGAGAGTGAGTATGCAAGACGTTATTGGATGCCTTGTACTTACTTTTGAAATGATGTTAGTTCGATTGGAACTTGGGAGAAACACACAAAAGGAATTGGAGCAAAGCTCTTGGGGAAATATGGTCACGTACCCGGGAAAGGACTCGGGAAGAAGGCACAGGGTATCAGCACTCCCGTTGAGGCGTTCCAGCGCAAGGGTAAAGCGGCCCTTGGGTTCTATGGTGCGGAGAGAACCGGGAGGTCGTTGGTCGACTTCCCGGAACGCAAGGACGAAGATGAGAAGGAAGCAGAAACATTTCAACGGCAGTTGCATCAGTGGAAGAAAAAAGACGTGCGCTTGTTTTATTTTTATTTTCAGTTTTTATTTTAAATCTTTTGCTTAGGGATCTGAGAAAAAGGCACCCAAGTATGTTTACAAAACAGCTGACGAAATCATCGCTCAGGGCAAGAACAAGAAATCAAAAAGAGCTCCGCAATCGAATAAAGATTCCGATGGCCTCCATAAGGTCAAGGTAATTGATATGACCGGTAAAGAGCAGAGAATTCTATCAGGTCAGTTGGTCATTTCCTCACTGCCTTCCTCCTCCTTCCTCGTAAATACTGACCACTAGCTTAGTGGACGCTTAACTTGCTCTTCTCTTGCAACAAGAGAAATGAAATATCTTCAAAGATTACACTTTTTCATTTTGGAACCTTAGTTTATTCTGTTTGAAATCTATTTTTTTTCTATTTTTGTTGTTGACAATGGCTTTTTTTTCCAGGATACGAAGCCATCAGTCACAAACACGATCTCCCGGATGATGACGAAGGTTATGTCACCACCCAGGAGAAGAAGCACTTTGACATGCCTGAACTGCTGCATAACCTTGACCTCCTGGTCGATATGGCAATGGACGATTTGGTCGACAACGATCGCAAGTAAGTTTTGATCAATCAAATACCAATATAGGATTTTTATTTTATTTTCATTTTTAATTTCACAGGTTGAAATACGAGAAGGACGTAGAGGTTAACTTGACTTATGAAATTGAGAAAACTCAAGCGATATGCAAACAAGAAGAGCAGCAAATTGGCCGAATCAGAGAAATTATGCAGATAATTGAGAGGTTGGTAGTTATGGCATTCATCACTTGACTAAACCCCAAAAATTATGCGGAATACATTAAAAAAATGAATAAAAACAATCTGATGGCAGGTTTGAGGCTCACCTTAAGCCGACGCAGGGCACAGAACAGATGACTCTCGAGGAATGTGGGGCATTATTACGCAACATCCAAGACAATTACCAGGAGGAGTACCTCCTGTACGACCTTTCTGCACTGGCTGTAGCAGTAGTGCACCCACTGATGAAGAAGGAGTTTGAGGGTTGGAATCCGCTAGCTGATCCTTCCTACGGCTTAAGCACCGTGAAGAGATGGCGCGGCCTCCTGGGCACCATGGATCGCGTCTATCTCCAGGATCCGGATGATATGGATCCATTTGACCGGATCCTCTGGGAGGTCTGGATGCCAAGGATTCGAGTTGCTGCTAACACGTGGAGCGCAAGGGAACCCGACCAGATGACGTCTGTTCTGGAGGCATGGCGTCCCATTCTGCCTCAATGGATTCTGCAGAGTACCCTCGATCAGCTCATCTTCCCTCGCTTACAAGATGAAGTCAGCGCTTGGAACCCACTCACGGACACTGTGCCAATTCACTCGTGGCTCCACCCATGGCTGCCCCTCATGGGTACGTTTGCTAGCGAAGATATCGATATAAATAATTTTCATTTGTATTCCTTCTGTTTATCAGGTCCGACCCTGGAGCCATTATATGCGCCAATTCGCCACAAGTTAGCCAATGCGCTGACCAACTGGCACCCATCGGACTCCTCAGCTAAGATGATTCTCCAACCGTGGGTGTCCGTATTCTCCCAGGCACACATGGACGCGTTTCTTACTAAAAACATTCTGCCGAAACTCAACCTGTGTATGATTGAGTTGGTCATCAATCCTCAGCACCAAATTCTCGGTTAGTTGTCTAATAACTTTTTTAATCTTTGAGTTTTATTTATGGATTTTCAGAGCCGTGGCATTGGGTGTTGTCGTGGATTGATCTTATGCCAATGCCCAGCCTGGTCGGTCTGCTAACGGCGGCGTTCTTCCCGCAGTGGATGAGGGTCCTTTGTTCTTGGCTCTCTGCAAATCCAAACTTTGATGAAGTCACCAACTGGTATATGGGCTGGAAGTCAATGTTCCCAGAAAAACTGCTCAGGGAACCGGCTGTGGCTGGTAAGTGTTGAAAGGTCAATGAGTGCAGTTGAATTTGAAGGTCGTAAGGTTCAATTTTGAATAATGCATGATTTCACTCATTTTTCATGTGACATTTGGGATTCTTTTCAGATCAATTTTCCAAGGCGTTGGAGGTGATGAACCGTTCAGTGTCTGGTACCACAGACGCCAGAGAAAATCTCGCTTATCTCTCAGCCAGACGTCCCTTCGAGGCACCCGCTCCTGAAAGGCGGGAGGCTGAAATGGTCAGTAGATCATCACCAACTAGTATATCCAAAGTTGAACGACGAGTTGTAGTAAATGATTCTTGCCTTTTTGAGTTTATCGTGACGCCAGAGTTGACAGACTATAAACTTTTCCCTGTTAACGGCAACTCCTTATTCCCTTTCCAGGCCTCAGTCAGAAACCGGGCATCGATTCCGACAAGTTTCCGAGAAATGATAGAAAAGCGAGCAGAGGAGAATAACCTTGAATTTCTCCCCATTCCAAACCGCTCACACGAAGGAAAACAGGTTTATCGATTTGGTCGCACGACTGTCTACATGGACCGGAATGTCGTGTTCATGAATGACAAGGGACAGTGGGTTCCCGTCTCTCTCAATACTCTGGTCGATCGGGGACGATAGTTGAATTCTGAATAAACATCATCTTGTGTTCTGTGTATACATGTCTTAAGAGAGTTATTAATTATTTAATTAGGGGTTATTCAATCATGGGCAATGAAAATGATAACCGATTAATGGTTTTTAGTTTTTATTTGGCATAAAAAAGTCTGCACATAGAAAAGCAAATAATATTGGAAGAATTTTTGTTCTAACTTGCATTGGCATATTTGGAAGAGTTCTAGATAATTTGAACACAAAATGATTTTAGAGTCACCAGTGACGGAACATAAGTGGACTGAATTACGGCATGAGTTTATTTAAATAATATAATAATCCTGGTGAGTAATAAAGTTTTGAAGAAAAAATTAGTACAGTGTAATATCTGTTGACAATAACAAAATAACTAAGCTAAGTTTAATGATAAATTGACCAATAAAACATAATCTCATGATCAGCACAAAGGGTGGGGAGATGAAGAACTTTTATCTCTGGGTTTGTGAGCATCTAATTGGAGTTCAGTTGCCTTCCATACTTGATTGCAGAGGACATGATATTCACAGAACCATTGTAATTTTTGAACTTATTCAATCAATAATTCATTTTACGTAGTGCAATATCCACCGAAATGCTGGTATGATTGATTAGGAAATTCATATTGATTATTATCACAAGAAGCTTTCAAAAACAGGATGTACATGAATAAAAATTAATGTCATCCAAAGAGAACAAAATATACATAGAAAGCATTGAATCACAACATCATAAACATCTAATAAAAGATATAATAGTCCAAAAAAGTTCTAAAAATTTACCTATTTGTTTTAAGGCATGAAAGCAATGGCCAACCATTACACATATCCTGTACGTAATGGCAAACTGTAATTCACGGCTGGGGTGTACACAATTGTATCAATAAAGTGGAACATAATTTATTTGATAAATCATACAAAACTGTATGATTGTTATATTCTGTTTAGAGTTGACTGAGCAACTCATTCACGAGAAATATAAACGAGCCAAAATTCTTGAAAGAATCCCACTCTAACTGATACAAACAATGCACGTCAGGCGCCTATCATTAACCCCGGTAGAAGATCGGGGTTTCAGAAGTGTTGAATCCAATTGTGAAGCAAATAACTGAAATGGCCAGCAGGTAATGAAATGCGTCAACCCTACGGAAGCCGTTGATGAAACCTTCCGTTCCGATCACGGTTGCCGCGGTGATGAAACATGCGGCGCCCACGGATACATACAGATGCAGGCGCCACACACCATCCAGCAGCATGGTTCCCAATCCGACAGCCGCCATTACATTTGCCCCATCGGTCACAATTTTTCCCGAGGCGTATCTGCTGAGAATAACCATCGTAATTGCGGCCGCGAGGAAAAGGTTGGCGATGTTGGTGATGCTCTCCTGCCGGAAGTAGCCGCACGCGATGAGTGGGATGCCAGAAGCCGCGGTTAACCAGCTGAGGTATTTATGCCAGTTAACGATGTTCCAGTTAGGAGTGGACTGGCTGAAACGCATCACTCCAAATGAGGCTGCCCCGGCCAGAAGGCCGAATCCAATCGAGGCGAAAAAGTTGACGCTGAGAAGACCAATGGCTGCTCGCATGGACACCAGAGCGAGAACAGCGTCGGAGACGGCAGTGGTCAGTTGTTGAACCATGTTGGCTGGTGACGGGATCTCTCTGGAAATAATAGTAACTCAGTATGGGATATATTCTATTGTAAGGAATTGTATTATCGCCCGCTCAGATGTCAAGACCAAGTTCTAGACATTGTGATCCTTCGAAGCGCTGGTGAATATTAAGAAAATACTGTATTAGTAAGTGTGATACCTTCTAGAGTGGCATATTTCAGGGTTAATATTAGAAAAACTGACCTAAATCGAAAAACACTGAGGATATCAGAAAAATGTCATTGACGGCGAACGTTGTGATTATTCAAATAACGTTATGATTCCATTAGATCAGAAAGAACGATTTTTAGAACTGTACTTTCGCACCAGGGATACTCAATGAAGTATCTTTGTTTCGCACGATGCTATAGCTACTGCACGACTACCGGATTCTTTGAATGTAGTCATCAGTCCATTTTATTTATAGTAAAATAGATTCATCCTTGATCGTATATACAGAGTGGGCCAACAGGAGACCTAGTCTTCTTTTCTTTTCTTTTTTCCTTGACAAATTTTCATTATAATTAAATTATATAGAAGCACTAAATGAGTTCATGCGTTTCATAACGGTTTAAGCCGTGTTAAACAGTTCCAACTGCTCCTGCTCATCAAGATCAGCCAATATTGGACGCACAGAGTACGTGTGATGTCCTTTGATTTATGTTTTCACACCTTGCACGTTTTAGGGCCAAAACAATTGTGAAACATTTATTGATTGTTATGTTGTGCATTTGTGATACGACAGTTAATCGACTCACTTCTATGAAGTTTTCATTGACCGCTCATTAAAGAAGCCCCTCAAACACGTACGCCGACAAAAAAAAGACAGAGATGTTTTTTGCGACAGTTGACATGATTACACCTTTATCCATTAAAGCAGGTCGTACCGCGTTGTCTTTAACATGAATGCTTTGAATATAACACAAACACACCTTTTATTTGAACGATTTATTTATGCGTGCGTGATGGGGTTTTACGGCTTCACCCAAACCAATCGGATGATACGGGCGCCAGAACAGAATGCTCGGGACCGGGGTTTCCCCCTACTCTTATCAAGAATTACAATTATAACCGATTACAATTATAATTCACAATCATAACGCCCGTGCCCTGACTTCGACCCCCTATGCAGTTGGCATAGGATTGCAGTCAGCCGGTTTAACCCACTGAGCCATTCGGTGCCCCTGACGATTTATTTGTATATGTAGTTTGATACATTAAATGATGACGCCGAGATGGCTGATTATTAAGGGAAACTTTAATTTGGCTGCCAAAAATTACAGTCGGAGTCGGAAATTAAGGGAATCGGATTAATGAGTCCAATTAGCATTGCGACAGATCCGTCCCCGAGCATCGAGTCGGATTATTAAGGGAGTCGGGTTTATAAAACTCGGATTAATGAGGGCCGACTGTATTTAACGTAAGTGGCAGAATAATTAATATAAATTGCTCCGTGGGTTTTTGATCGAAGGATGAAAATAGGCGGATATTTTTATGCACCTCCGCAGCGCAATTTCCGTGTTAACTTAATTTATCTGTCGATACAGTTCCATTTAATGTTCACCACAGCAAAGCTAATGCACACGGTATTAAATAGAGAAGCATGCAATCATCCTTGTCTCTGGTAAACAGTTTTATGAAACACATTCATCTATATATGGGTATGCGTAACATGCAAGCAAGCAGATGGAATCCAAAATACAATTCCCCTGACATCACCGATTCACCACTCAGTTCAAGGTGCTTGACGCGATTCAATCAGAATGTGTCCTTCAATTTTAGTCACAATCCCCATTTGTTTTTGACCTTGACCTGGTCAAAAAAAAAAAAAAAAAAAAAAAAAAAAAAAAATTGGAGGCCAATTTTTTTTTTTACCTGGTTCACTTCTGCTCATGCGGCGAAGTTTCCATTTAATTAAGAGGTTTTGAACCTTCAGAAATGGGCAAAATAAATTAAGTGATGCCAAAATTCAGATAAATTGTACGTGCAAATATATACACGTATCTGCCTATTCCACCCTCTTCAGTATAGGCTTAAATTTACACGTTGCCATCGGAGATTATTGGCATATAGCCCTATTAGGCCTACTGTTATTGGCCTGGCGCTATATATACATGTAGTCATCATTATTTTATTACTGACAAGGCACTCTCCTGTTTCGCCTCTGGAGGAGTCCTTGATCCAATCGACAGTATTCTCATCAACAATTTCAACTCCTTCAATCGATTTTTCTTTTTTTTCTTTATGGTGGCTAAAAATCACATCCTTATTTCCTCGTCACAATTCGTGCCAAACCTCATAAGAACAAGATATACAATAGAAGATTGGAGATAACAGAGGCAAAAGGATCAAGAGCCATCTGATAAAGTACCTGAATGCATGTACTTCTATAATATACTGTATGAGTCGATATATATTTTTATATATTTATTTTATTTTTTTTTTTTTTTTGGCTTATTGCGGAATCCTTAGCATCGTTTCATGCGCCTCGTTAACGACGAAGAGACAAACCCTTAAGAACCATTTGTTGTCATGTTCTTTCAATATCAAATGCCAAATATACGTTGTCCTTTCAGATTCAGAAGGGTTTCTGATGAGAGATTCCTGGTACCTCGCTAAACGAGCAACAATCAGTCATTGTTTGGGGTATATGGAATATGTGTGCCTCTTTGGATGTGATCATTGGTTCGATAGTTTTCATTGGATACTAATATTATATAAATAAATCATAGAGCCACGAATGAGTCACAGTCTTTCAATATTAACACGACACTATTAGAGCATTCAGGTTACCTATATTGATTGATATTTGACCAGATTTGAGTAGATGCTTGTCAGATTATTCGAATAAGATGCATGATTCACTACGTTGGCCGTAACAGCTCTTTATCATAATTTATCTTTATCATAATTCATATTGATAAGATGAGTCGATTAAAATCAATCTCCTACAATTTCAATGGCGGAATTTCCATGAGCAGGTGTGTCGTGGTAGATAACTATATGTGTAGCACAGTCCCGCAAATCGAATAACTTGGTAAGAAGCGGCTGCTTTGGCGAAATTCAGGCAGGTCTGGCTCATTGTTCGATTTGGTTCGTTTTAATTAACCAGTAGCATGAACACACTACGAAACGAATGAGGATATCATAGACCTAGTATAACAGTTAGACCACGCATGAGCCTCGAAACCCCGGCACGCAGTCAAGCGTATCGGTAAAGCGGCGGAAACGTGGTGCAAAGGCATTTCGTTCCGCTGTTGAAGTAGACCATGACTTAAAGTTCTTTCATATACAAGTAGATTTTTTTTTTCTGTATTATGCATTAAGATTTGATCCTGAAGTCTCAAAAGCAGGGAAGAGTGTAATTGGAAGTGCATGTGATTGAGTTATATATTCAAAGGAATTTCCAATCCAGAAGAAAAGTACAAAAGACGAAAGAGGTCGAGATGGAGGTTATTTAGCTTTATTTGAATACTTAAATGACATGAACTATTGATTAGAAATACCTACGAATTTCGCTAGTAATATTCACTCAGTCACAAATCAAGTTTAACAGTATTTTGACGGTAATATTGAGTCAATAAATAGTGCGGTGTGATGAATCAAGAAGTGTGTGGTTAAAAGACGGAAGGAATTTGGCATATGCTTCTCCCAGGGAATTTTACTTTACTTACTGTAACATAGCTTAATTATCTCTGATAACTCTCCGCAGGGCAATAGACAGCCTTTGGATTTCAAAGCTATGTCGTTTTCATTCATCAGCTTTCAACGCCGATTCACTGGCGCCGCTAGAGGAGTGAAGAAAGTACATGTATAACATTTTCTTTTCAAAACAAAGCTCAGTGTCTCGGAAGTTGGTGCTTATTGGTGATAAATCCATAGGCCTCATTGCAATTAATTTGCAAACGACCAGATTGCCATGTCTCAACCTTAAACAAAGGCGCAGTGACTTCATCTATTCAACTAATTATACCAGTGCAAAATTATCAATGCCGATCAAAGTTTGTCAGAGGCCTTCTTCCAACGAACGGAATCAATGAAATAGTCATATGAGCGACTAATTAAACGGTACAGTAATTTAT
>KB296425.1:324454-338075 GCA_000328365.1 Capitella teleta
TTGCCTCCTATACTTCGCAATGGAAGCCATTCTCCCATAGGCGCAATGCTAACCCCGATATTCGGAATGCATTATTTCCTTACGCTTGCATCCAGGCAGGGTGTTCTTGGCACGGAATGCTATCAATTGGTGCTATGAGTCAATAGAACATCACTTAAAATTTAGTTCCCCATCCCTTTAATGACCATGATCGAAAACGCAAGAGATTTATCCTAAATATCATAACGCTTTTTCGGAAAACGCAAGATGGTCATAACGTATGTTCAAAATCGATAGTAGAATAGCCTTTCTCGTTCAAAACACACTTTGCATTATGATTTCCGGTGCGTTATGGTGACCCTGCCGCCAAATCACTTCAGAGAATGGTCTGAACGGAAATGCATTTTTCTATCCGCTGGGTTCAATTCCACCAACATACTGCCCACTGCAGATCCAAACATGCCTACCAATTCCCAAAACAAATTATTGTGCTCTAGGAGTGGGATAACCTAATTAGTTTTGCTATTGTTTTCAGGCACGCCGAGTCACGAGTGCATGAAGTGGCGATTGAGATTCATCTCAGATTTCCGCTTCTTTGCCTTCTACGTGCGAATTTATTGTTCTAGTGCTTCATAAACTTCCTGCAACACAAATCAAATGTCAAAAATGTTTAGATCTCAGTAAAATGCGCCTCAAAGTGGCCGTAATGACCTCGAATATTTGAGAATATTCCATAAAAGCATGATATTTTCATTGACGCACAATCGCTTTAAATTTCGACGAGTGCACGGGCGTCACACTCGGCCAATGAGGGAAATGTCACGCTATCGTCTAATCACAATTGCATTGAGAACATATTAAACGTTTACACTATGCTGATACGTCGTGCCTTTTGTTATAATTATCTATTATCAATAATTAACGATAAAAAAATGCTTGGGCCAACTCACTGTTGTAACTCGTCTGCACTTCAATATTAGGCCTACCATGGAAAAATAATCCTTTAATGTAGGTCTACCCTAAGTATATTATTATAAAGTCACCAATATCTCAACACTGGAATATACATCGTGTAAGTGTTCATTACAGCGACACCCCTTGGCCCCTAACAAGAGTTCCGGCTTGGTCCAAGGAAATCACCGTTTAATCAACTTGTTAATTCTTCAAACACCCGTGCTTGTTAGGACAAGCTGATTGAAACCATACCTCAAGCTTCCTTCCTCTCCTAGAAACCGACCCCGGGTAGTCCCAGGGACTGTCTGTTTGCTTTACGTACGTGCGTGATATGTATATACGATATGTATGTATGTAAAAATCGCCATCAATCCGGCTGCTCAGAAAAGCAGCTCCGCACTCACTCGTGAATCACAACGGCCTCCATGTGAACACAAGGAGCGCCAATCATAATGCGATATGAACTTTCATTTCATTTGTACGATTCTTAGGTGAGTTTACTGACGCAATTATATGCTTTGTGCAAGGCGTGTTGTCCCAAGATCTATTAAAAAAAAAAAAAAAAAAAAAAGTTTACTCACTGAACAATTATACAATATCAGCCAGCATTACTCAGAAATTGAAAGGATTGCGTTATTAGAATATGGGAACTAAAGGGATGGAGGTAGAACTGTGACTGTGATGTTGTTATGATTATTATTTGAGTGATTAGGGAGTTAAAGCAGCAATAACGATGTGTTACTAAGCTTCGTGATTTGTATTTTTAACTTCTAAGTATCGATTGAAGTGTAAATCGATCCGGTACTTCTGCTATTTGTTGCGAAATAATCGATTGAAGTCGTCACCGATTCGGCCAATCATCACTCAAAACCATAACGTTATCAGTGATTAAAGGTTTGATCTCAGAAGTGATCGTCGCCAGCATTGCCCTACGTGAGTTCAGGGCGTTTGCATACTTAATTTGAAATCCTAGCCGTATCGCATATGTAGGTAGGCACTATACCAGTATTGAAAATTGAAACCTGCGATCCATCATTCAAGTCATCCAAACGTTCAAACCTTGTGATCTTCTTAGATTAAGCATTGTGTGGTCACCGTGGTTGAAACGATCGCTTGTGACTTAGTGAGTGATGCTGAAGCCGACCTAGGTGTTTATAAATAACATAATATCTTCTACGCAGGTATATATGGGTATTGGTTTACGTATATTTTATAGTAAACATTACAAAAAATCATCTTCTGACATTTTGTTTGCTTTTTTTTGCCTGTGCATCAATGCCAACTACATACAGTACATGTATATTGCTGGTATTGTATAAGCATACCTCGTCACCATGCAATCATCATGGTGAAGATCACCAAAGGTGTTAATTATACGTGTATTCTAATATAATAAAAAGCACAAGTCGTGGCTTATTTATCATTTTATTGCAAAATATGACACAGTCCAAAACAAAACTCTCAACAACAAACAGGGACACAGAAATTTATATATGAAAATTAGGATTTTTCAAAACAAAAGAAAGGGTTGATCGAAGTTTATTAATTTTCACTATGAAGCAAGGATAATAAAACAAGAAATTGTTCCAAAAATATCACCTCTACCGCAGTATTAAGGTGTCATATCAAAATTCCGTTGCCAAAGTTTGCATAACAACTAATTCCATCAATAATTTTAAAGTTTTTTCTTTGAACCAGAAATAGCACAATTTATGAAAACGGTTCATTCTTTTTTATTTTAACTTTGTTTTCTTATAAAATGGAATTATAAAGCCAATATTATATGAAAGGAGAAAATAAAAAATAACTATGGCTGCTTCATAATAACAACAATAATAATAATACTGTTTGTCAAAGAGAAAGAAGAAAATAAACCGAGAAATATAAATGGCACATTATTTTGTTGTTGCTAAAGGGGAACAAAAAATAACAGAACCACAACTTCTTGAGTGAAAAAAGGAAAACAAAGAACATATAATTATTTACCCGAAAGAAAAAAACCACAACATTATCTCACAACCAAAATCACGTCAATACAAGGGGAATGGTTTTATCAGCTTCATAACCATTAGGGAATTCCCCATTGCCATTAGAAACGTCTATATCGGAATTGGCAGCAGAATCAGTGTCTGGGATGATGTCATCCAAGAGGTCTTCTGATACGTTGTGAACTTTTTGAAAATGGATGCATAGTTCTTTAACGGAACTATACGTGGCACCACACACAGTGCATGAATGTTCCGGAGTCTGATTATGAACCAATATCATGTGACGTCTCATGTGTTTTGTGTGACTAAACATCTCTCCGCAAACCTCACAAGTGTGCATGTTGTTCTGTATAATAGAAAAACACAAAATTCAAATTTGAAATTTTGACCAAATAAAGTCCAACCTGAGTTAGATGTTGGCGCATGTGATCTTTCAGATGCAGTTTCTTAATGAAACTCTTCGAGCAGATGGGGCATGTGAAAGCCCGTGCACTGGTTGCCGTGGAAACCTTAGCTCCGCCCACTCCGGCACCATTTTGACCGTGATGTGAACGCATATGAGCTTTGCGATTCTCTTTCCCTGCGAGAAATAGAAAAAAAAGATATAATAAAACAAAAGATCTCAATTAATTTTAATGAAGGTGACAAAAGCTCGAGGGGGAAGCAATATTTTTATCTCCTTGTATCCCTGGGATATTAATTAGACACCATGACAGCAGGGGCCTTGTTAAAAATATCAATCATATAAATAGAAATAAATAATTCCACTCATGTTGCCAAACATGAACCTCCATGCTGAAGAAATACTCTCTGATTACATTGTATGGTGCGGAACATAATTTTGGAACACCCTGTATATAATTATGAAAATTGAGCATACAGTAGTTCATTATGATTATACTCACGAGTAAATCGCTTGTCACATAATTCACACACAAACGGCTTTTCGCCCGTGTGCGATCGCAGATGAAGTCGGAGGTTACGATTAGAAGCGAAATCTTTATCACACAACGAACAATGAAGACGCTTTTGGGCCGAAACTACACACACAAAATAAATAAATAAAATGAAACAAAAATAATATGCAAAAAAAAAAAATTATAATTGTGAAAATCATAATAAAATTGTTTCACAACATGGAAGCAATAGTACAGTATGAATTTGGAAGCAAGTGGTACCTGAACTGTGAACTCTCATGTGACCTTGCACGCTATTGAGGCTAGGGAACTCCTTTCCACACTCGGAACAGTTGAAGCCTTTGGTCGCTGGAGAGGATGAGGGAGACACAGTGCCTGGTGCAGGAGACAGGACGCTGTTGTCATGGAGACTAGTGGAGTGGGCGCTGAAGAAGTGTTGCTGCAGTTCGATTATTCCAAAGAAAACATCCGGACAGATGGAGCACTTGATGAGGCCTGGTTCTTTCTTCTCGTGAACCTGGTGGAGGAGAGGTAGAGTCAAGGGTTAAAGGTCAAAAGAAGATACCCACCTTCAAATGACTGCTTAGAGCTGCCTGGTTGATGAAAGTTTTAGAGCATTCTGTGCATTGGAATTTATGCGATGGTAGCTGAGACTGTGACGTTGTCAAACTGGGTGACTTCTTCAGAGTGTGTCCCATAACGTGGTTCTTGAGTTCGGCGCTGAAGAAGAACCTCTGCGAGCAGAGATTACACGCGTGTTGGCGAGCACTCATGCCATGTTCAATGGCGTGGGATTGAATATCAGACGCTGAAGTGAAAACTGAGCTGCACACACAGCATTGCATGGTGCTGGTTCCTTCGAAGGTATGCTCGATCAGATGACATTGGAGTTTGGCAGGAGATTCGAAATGGCAGCTACAGATGAAGCACTCATGGACATTCCCTTCCTGCATGACGTGGGACGCGACATGCATCTGGATTTCCTGCTCTGAGTTAAAGGACTGTTGGCATTTGATGCATTGGTACATCCTCTGATGCTGTAGCATGTGACTCTCCAGAGCTGCTTTGCTCTCCAGCGAAGCATTACACGTGGGACAGCGATAGTCAACTTCGCCGTGGTAGCATGGTTTGCAGACATAGTAAGCACGCCCACTGCTGTTAAGCTTGGAAATGAGGTTGTCTTTACAATCGAATGATTTGAGGCAGACGCAACAGGTGTGGAAACTAGCGGAGAAATGATGCCGGCCGTGGATTTGGAGTTCGAGCATTGAGGAGAGAGTTTGACGGCAAATCACACACTGCATGTTAGTGCCTTGGAAGCCGTGCTGCTGGGCGTGTGAGTAGAATTGCTCTTCGCTCTTTATGGCAACTTTGCAGACGACGCAGATGTTGCCTTTCACCACTTTGCAATGTGTGAGCTTATGCTCAGCTAGAATGCTAGCACTGGGAAAGATCTCATCGCAGATGTTGCATTTCTGGTTGCTCGGGGTAACGTGAGTTTTCATGTGTTTCTCTAGGTCGGTTTTCGTCTTGAAAGTTTGGTTGCAGTAAACGCAAAGCTGGCTGAACTTGTCAGTGTGCGACTTGGGTGTGGTGACTTTCTGGGACGAAGCAGCCTCTTGAATCATCAAGTGCATTTCTGGACTGATGCTGTGATCGCGCATGCGGTGTTTCTGTAGCGTACCTTCATCGCAAAAACTGACATCGCAAATGTCACATTTGTGGACAAGATCACCCTTGAGTGGGGGTGAGCCACTACCGAGGGACGCTGGAGGGGTTGGAGTGCCTCGGTTCGAAGGGGATTTGTAGCTGACGGGAGTGGGAGGGGATGGTCCAGGGAATTTGGGAACCATAGGAGAAGCCCTAGGGCTGGAGGTGTGGGGAGGGGATGCGTAATCCATGGGCTCAGGAGCTTCGGTTTTGATGTGAGTGATGAGAGACTCGGTTTTTGGACTTGCGGTCGGGGCGGAGTGTTTGGTCTGCATGTGTTTGTCAAGAAGGTATTCTACGTGGAAAGCCTCTTCACAAACGGGGCAGGCAAACTGCTTCTTGTGACTGTCCAAATGGGATTGCAACTCAGCATCCGACGCAAAGCTGTCTTTACAGAAAAGGCAGCGGTACGGATTGGAAACCCCGAGATGGTGAACCTTGACATGCAATTGCCATTCCATCTCTGAGCGGAACACCGAACAGCAAGCCGTGCATTTGAAGAGACGACACTCGTTGCTATGCTTGATGGCAAAATGAACTTGTACGTTGACTTTCGAATCAAATATTTCCTTGCAAAGAGAACATCTGAAGAGATGGTGAGCATGGATATCCATCAAGTGCTTCTGTAGTTCATCAGGTTTAGGAAAGAGCTTCAGACATGCAGTGCAACCATATTCTGTGGTCTGCGAGAGAAAGTGGAGAAAGACATGGCTGTCCCGCTGTTCTTCGCTGCTGAACTCAGCCGGGCATTCTGGGCAGCTATGCAGGCTGGAATCGGGGTGTTGCGAGTTAAGATGCATCTGGTAGAGATGGAGTTCTGTGAAACTCGCTTTGCAGTGGTCGCAAATGAAAGATTCAGTCTGCTGCTCTTTGCGCGGACTTGCTTCAGCTTGAACGTTGGTGGATTTCTTGTTGTAGCCGTGGACATTGTGCATGTGCTCAGCGAGTGCGTAAATATGCGGGAATCCCATAGTGCACTGCGAGCAGTAGACGACGCTTACAGGCTTCGGGGCAGATTCCGAAACTTTGTGCACGCTAGTTTTGTGTTGTTTCAGCGTCTCAGCGCTGGTGAACTCAAGCGGACAGTAGTCACAAGGGAACTTGATTTCCAGCTGCTCCTGCGATGTCACCAAACTGGGATGCTCCAGTTTCATGTGTTCAGACAGTGTAACAGAGGAAGCGAAGCCGACGTGGCAAACATGGCAGGAGAAGAGGTGATCAGCGATACCAGTGTGCATGGTCCTGATGTGTACGTTCAGCATCCCGATGGATGAGAACCCTTTGCGGCTGCAATACGGACAATCCATCTTGCCGTCCTCGTCCATCTTCTCCTCGCCCTTCTTCATCCTGATCGCCCCTTCCACTTCCAGGGGTGACAGTGGTACAGCTCCGTGAGTCTTCATGTGGGGATAAATGTCGTCAATTTTCTTATATCTCGCTCCGCACACAGGACATTTTATGCATTTGTCAATCACGTGTAGCTTGTGTATGTGGCTCTCTAAGTCTTTACGACCTCGACAGATGTGTCCACACAACGGGCATTGCATCGGAGCAGCGTCTATTTCGTCCGGAGTGTCGAAGGGAGCGGTGTCACGTGGCTTCTCCTCCCATCTCGGAGGGGAGGGAGCAGCGTTCCTGTGCTCCATCATGTGACACGCCCAGCCAGCCGCTGTAGCAAACATCTCGCGACATTCTGGGCACTGGAACATCTTATCAGGTGACTGGTGTTTCTCTTCGCGACTGAAAGGCTCCACCCTGAAATTTATAAAATGTACATGAATTATTGAGTATACATTGATGCAAGCGCATGTGTATGGGACTGACTTTATATAGGTCATATTAGTAGTTCAAAACAAATCCACGAAAAGATTCCACAAAAGTGATGGAACCACAACCTATACCAGTTTATAATACTAAATAACCCGTATAGTCGGTTGAAAAACTGGGATATGACATCGGGGCAACACTTAGATGTACATGTAACAGCCAGACACGCACACCAAGAATTCTACTACGGTATAATAAAAATAATCCTACACACTAAGCCAGGTAAAATCAAAGGGTCCTTGTGCGCAAGGCATAACCATATGCATTGCAACAAGGGGGAAGTGAGAGACGCTTTTGATGGTTCGTAGCAGAAATGCCAGTTTGCATACGCATAATAATAAATGGAAATAAAGGCACTAAGTTATATTTAAATTTACAATAATCATAAAAGAGCATCATACATGTATTTCGGATATATTACAATTAACCAGCATTATGCGGAAGTAAATTTCAACGCGTGCAACAAGAGGGTTGAAGTTTGGCGTGATTTACGGATTTCTTTGATGCGCTGGTCGGAGGGTCGTGGCGGTGAGGGTCGCGCATGGTCGGGCTCTTTGGCGGGGCCGAGCGATAACGGCGCTGGGCAGCCATAAGCCGCGCGACCCAGGGGAGGCGGCCCCGCCTAAATGCGGTTTCATTTGGTTGAAGACAGGGCCATTAAAGCCTCCCGAAGTGTATTAATCCCGAGGCGGGAGGATGAGGGATCGCCGCTCGCTCTCGGCAGCTCGCTTCCCGGGAGACCCATCGCCGACCATCGTGGCCAGGCGGCGGCGATGCGATGCGATGATTGCACCGAGTGTTTATCGGAGGATGCCGAGTGAAGCCGAGGGACTCCGATGATGACCGAGCGGGGATCGGAGTCTCGAGAGCGCGCTCCCGATCTCTGAGCTCATCGGCGGCCACGGCGTTTATGGGCCTCGAGGGGGCGGGCGCTGCTCTTGGCCCAGACAGGTGCTGCGGGCAGATAGTGGCCGCGATAATTGACCAGCGATCGCCACCTCGGCGGGCGAATGTTCATTACGGACGCATCGCTCTGTCTTGATTCTTTCGCTGACGTGAGGTTCGGAGTTAGCGCCTTGCTATTTAACCGGGGAGGCCCGAATGGAGACGAATTGAACTGAATGCTCTGAGGAGCTAAAGTAAAAGCACAGGGTGCAGCGAAATTGGCTGCAGAGCAACTGACTCATTGAGAAGAATTGGTGTCAATTGCGGTATTGTCTCAATGGACACATGGCGAAATGGACAATTGAGTGCGAACAATGGACGCCCTCCATTTAAATAAAGGAGATACATATAAGTTGTGAAACGTATAAACAATTAATACATATACCTAATATCATTTAAGAATACATGTATACGATTAAACATGTATACGATTAAACGTTTTCAACATTATCGGAACTTGTTGCAATTTACATTCCATTGTATAGCCATGCGTTTCACTGTTCCGTGAAATCATGGTAAGCCATACAATATATCCATGCACAATATTTTATGAATATATATGTGCATGGCGTGTAATCGATAAAACCCAATAATTAATGATAAGCCTTTATCGGATAATCATGGATTCCGAGTATCGGATGAGAATAAAAAAACAAACCGATTGGAATCAAGCCCATTCCACGAAATCCGACCTTTCTCATCTTTATTCTTTTCTTTGCTTTTTTCTCTATTTTTCCTTCTCTTTTTTGTTTTGTTTTTATTTCTTCAAACCATCAGCAATCAATGGAGACACACAAGGCTGAAATCAGTCTAACATCAAGACTCACACGTCTAATAATTAATATTAATAATTAATAATAATTGATAATTAATAATTAATATTAATAATTATTCTGTGAAATCCGTTTGTGAATCCGCAGCAACATAGATAAAGTGGGCGCAAGGTGTCCAGCAGTGTCTAGTACAAGTACTGCATATCCGTTTATCCGTCAGAATCTGAGAACGACGGTTGCAAAGGCGTAGATGTGTACTGGTAAATTTGAACACTCGATAGTACCGTTCATTGCTACTGTAACACTTCAGACACACCCTGTCACAAAATGTCGGATCTTTATCAAACACGAGCGGCTCCATAGCATTATGAGAATAACACCTTTTAAAAACAATGACATTACAACCCCTTCATATAGACAATGGGAATCACAAGAAACATATCATTCAAACGGTGTTCCGATCAAGGACATAACTAAAAGTTCATGCATCCCAGATTGGCAAACAAGATGACATCGTTTACAATTGAGCCTTCGGTTTTAAACCTCCAATGTCACGAATACAAATGATTACCAATAGAGACATTCTACTCCCAGCTTTGAATGTATTTCGGTCGCATACTTGCACAGGTGTAATATCCTGCGTGGTTTTACAAGGCGTTATTTTGTTTCAATTGTATGACAATGTCTCATATAACGTGCAGCCATTGTGAAGTAATGAAATCCTAAGCCAGCCAGTTTCAAGTCAAATTCCGTGGCCATCTTTTCCGTGGACCTCTTGCTGTGGCAAAATCATAACTGGGAATAATAAGATAAATTCAGTGAGCCGAAAGGTGTTTATTTAACGTGGTTGGTAACCCCATGAGGCTCCTGGATTTAATGCTTTGAATTGGACCCAAATATCCAACGGAGATTTCGAATGAGAATATTGTGCAGGCTGATCCGATGAAATAAAGTCAACATTCGAAATCCCGGTCGGATAATGCCGACCTCCTGCATGGGCAAGGAGCTTTGTGGTGGCTATAGAGAGTTCCACGCTGTGGACCCTCGAGCTAAGTACGCACAATTTATTCGCAATTGGTTCGAATTCGCCCGTTTTGAAATGCAAGAACAAAAAAGAAAACTGCACCAAATCTGAATTACTGATTACTCTGATGCCCGAATTCTCAGCTGTAGTCACCGAGCGGTAGCTCATTGGCTATAGCACCTGGTTGAAGCTACTCAGCAAATCGCCCAACAAGTCCAATATTACGGCCTGGTTTAAACTGCCTGGCTTCTGCAAACGAGAAAACCGATCAACGTGAACTATTGCTCGTCACCATCCACTGCCATCGACCTTTTTGATGTGGTCAAGCAGTATAGCTCGATGGCCACACTTGACAATTCGAGCTTTATTGATAGAAATTCCATGGAACGCTATGTTTGTTCGCGTATATTTTGCATCGAGTGCGTTATGATTTCTGCAATCTCCAAGCGCTTTCCACGTGCTTCTCATACAACCTCAATGTCGACAGTTCTCGCCATTTGAAGACAACCAAATATCCTCCCTTGTTGGAAATCCCTTGACCATATTTAAAGCCCTTGATGATTCTCGTCAGTTTTTTATTCTTCGTGGTCAAACCGGCAAAAGAAAACCTCTCACAAATGATGTCTGCCGGCACCCTAATGGTGGCAATTATTACTTGGGGTAAACCGTGAGCTCGCCTAATAACGCTAACTTGCATGCGTATAATGTTTGCATGGGACTCAATATCTCATTCGTCATGTTTTTCAAGGGTTTCAGTCGGATATAATATCTCATATTTTCAAATTATATGCAATAGGGAAGAATTACCCGCGAATCTGAGTTCTATGACGCGAAATCGGCCCTGTTCAATAACATAACGAACACTTCGATGAAAATAAATTACATTAGCCCCGTTGCCATGGCGACGCACGTGCTGAGATGGAAGCGAGTGTCCTAAATGCACAATTTTTGCGCAATAAATCGGTGAAAAAACGTCTTCTTTGTTGTTGGATTATGACAAAACCGAGTTCTTTTTCGAGACATTGATACGATTTGGCTCCTGTTTATTTAATTAGGTGAAAAGTTGAAACGGTAAATGGTACTTTCATGCACGGTAACTCGTTTAATGATCGAATCGTTACCTCTAGCCTATATAAATAATATTACATGCCTGAGTCATGAATGATAAGTTTAACCCAGGAGTAGAGACCAACATCTTGCACACTCTGTCGTACCTCAAACAGCGACCTTCAGGAAACAAGACCAAGCAAGGCCCGTTCCACCCAACGCATAATGTCTCCATAAGTCAAAGAACGAAACGGGATATTTTGACAGAGAGAATCGGTTGGGCAAATGACCCTGTGGCGGGCGTTACCAGCCGCGGCTCCCCTGAGGGACCTCCGACCGCACCTCCGCAGAATCGAAGCGTAATGAAACGCCGGTCCCTCAGGAAGCGCCTCCATCTTGAACGGCGTAAATTGTGAGATCCGTGGGCCGTTGAATAACACCCGCTGAAGCAGTGGGACTTCCATCAGAAATGTTCGTATATTTTGATACATGAATTTCTGTGATTTTATCCTGTGTCAAGAGAAAAGGTGCTTCTCTGACATCTTGTGTGCAAACTGCTAGAATTTCAGAAAATTGGGTTGCCTACGCAAGATAGCCTACGTAACACATGGATGATGAATACAACTAGTATTATGTTCTAGCTCATGGAGTGATCTAAATGGCATGACTATATTGTAGAGACCTGAATGCTGATGATACCTGTACACAGAGAATACCATTTACCAAGTTACTTTCAGCAATAATCATGACAACCTGCGCTCTTGCTTCAATCCAAACCCACATTTTTTTATTTTTTATTTTTTGGTCCCGACCTTAGTGACGTAAATAAGCACCCCCGGCCATAATATCCCTGAAATGAAAGTCCCACGCAATTTCACTGAGCCAATCAGGTACTAGTACAGATACCCTATAAGTGAATATATTTACAGATTCGTAACATCACCTCGGACAGAGCATGCGAGGCTATATCGATGCGGGTGCTACCCCTGGGCCACAGGGAGCGGTTCGGGTTGCAGTGGCAAGGGCTGCATTAGCATGTGACGAGGTGCCTTAATGAACCCTCCCGGGAGCGCCCATTCTTGAAAATGTAGCCATCTTGGGACCTCCGTCGGAATACGAAAGGGGCGCCGTGGGATGCGGGCCAAATCACCCTACACCAACCTCAACGCTCTACGATAATACGCCTCGTGACGAACAGAATAAACATTAGCCCTGGGCCGAGGTTTTCCACGCCTTAGGGAGCATCCCGTTTCACAAGTTTTATCGAATGACAAGAAGAAGATGGCGGACACCACGTGCTACGATGCCAAGATGGCGCGCGAGATCGAGCAAGTCTCGCGAGGTTTGAAGCTATGTGAAGGTCGTTGGCAATGTCTGGGTGCCAAGCGACAATTCCGTCGTTCACACTGTCATAAAACACAAATGCTTATTTTATATGAACTGGTCCTATCAGTCTCTGGACAATACCAGCATAATACTAGTTCAACTTCAAGAATTCCAGACAATTTATTGCAGCTATATACTATGGTATACCCAGATAGCAGCTGGCTTTTTGTGATATTGTGGCTTATACTACATTAAATCTCATTCTTCAAACCATATGAGCAATTTTCATCAGCCTTTATATCACAAAACAAATTTTCGCTCAGTCCTGCCTCATTTAAGATCATTAACGGGCGTGCTCGGGGGTAGAACTAGCTCCATACAATGGATGATCCCGATCTCCCGTGGATCAGCCCTACAGTGAGTGTCAGGCCCAAAATGAGTCCACACCAATTAAAGTTTTAGGCTTCCAGGAAACCTTGAAATTTTCACGCCAAAAAAATCCGACAAAAATAACAGCGTCAAGGCTTTAGCGTGCAATTTCGCAAAGGGCCACAGCCATCGATCCGGGTTTCAGATTTACTGCTGGACTCTTTTTCATATCACCAACGTCCTACTTTTACTAAGAAATATGCTTGCAGCCACGAAAGTCGCGCAATGTAAACATCGCCTTGCATCGCGTCGCTTGGATTGAAGTTTCGCGCCTTTCTTGGAAATCAGACGGGCGTCGTACAAAAAGTTGATAACTCAATATTTTTAGAAGAGTCAATAACTATTGACGTGAGATATGATTAGAATGAATGTTTTGAGATTTATTCTTCTGAAAATTAGTAGGCTATTGTAATATTATTGCTGGTGAAAGGCGATTTTTCATAAGGATAGCCAGGCCCCATCCCGAATATTTTTGCGCCATTAGGCCCAACGCAGATGGGAAGCGTTGCAGCTACATTTACTCAGTTTACATCCATTTCAACCGCGTTATGAAACATCTATGTATGTAATGAGAACTAAAGGTGGGGGGGGGGGGGCGAATGAAATTGACACTTATGACCCATTATAAGCAGTAGAATAGTGCTCATTGCACTCATCTTTTGCATTATGAAGTGTGTGTGTGTGTGTGTGTGTGTGTGTGTG
>KB296425.1:340412-350543 GCA_000328365.1 Capitella teleta
GTGTGTATGTGTGTGTGTAGGTGTGTGTGTATGTGTGTGTGTGTGTGTGTGTGTGTGTGTGTGTGTGTGTGTGTGTGTGTGTGTGTGTGTGTGTGTGTGTGTGTGTGTGTGTGTGTGTGTGTGTGTGTGTGTGTGTGTGTGTGTGTGTGTGTGTGTGTGTGTGTGTGTGTGTGTGTGTGTGTGTGAGGGTGTGTGTGTGTGTGTGTGAGAGGCTGACCTGTGTGAGTACACGGCACCATCGGTGTGCTGCTTCATGTGTCGCTCTCGGCCTCTCTTGTGCCGAAATCTCAGGGCACAGTAGTGGCACTTGTAAGGCAGCTCCTGTTTGTGCTCCTGTGCCAAATGGGAAGAAGAAAAGAAATAAATCAGTCTGTATGAATACAGATGAGGCGAGTATCTGTGGAGATAAATGTTCGTTGAGCCCACCAGGGCCTGCCGTGAAATCACACCGAGCCATCGACCGTCATAAAATTCCATTAGAGATTTCCCGTCGGGTGATCCTCCGGGGGCTCACTGCTATCGGGGCGACGGCAGCGTCAGGGGCCGAGTGCCGCAGCCACCCCGCGCGCGCTCCCCGTGGTGATTTTTCATCGGGCGTGGCGCGGTCCCTGAAGAGAACGCCGCCATCACCCGGACAGACCCGGGAGACGCCATGACTTATCATTTTGCGCCTTCGCGGCCGCTTTCGCCTGCTTTTGGACCTTGAACCACTGATGCCCAGGGCGGAGCACAGATGAAACAGATTCAATCTGAAGGAGCGCCATTGCTCACGCTATCCTGCGAGGCCGTTTTGATGCATGATGCAAAGGCCGGACCCCGTCTCTAAGGACGCCAATGTCGCTCGAGTGCGTTATGATATCAACAATCATAACGTTCTCACCTGTTCGTGTCGCTTCAGATGGCCGAGTTTTGCAAAGGCTTTGTCGCAGGAGTGGCAGGCAATCGGGTGCGCTTCGTCGACGCCGGTTGAGAAGGGAAGCGGTTCTCCACTTGCGTCATCCTCGCTACCTGTGGGCGACACGGGGGCGGCGTCCCAACGGCTAGGTGCCGAGGAGGGCGCCTCCTCCTGCTTGAAGGGAGTCCCTGGGGGGAGGTGCCAGTCTGTGGATGACAGATGCTTCATACTCACTTTCATGACACAAAAAGATGGTGCACATGAGACAACGTGCAGTGCGAATGAGCAGAATGCGACTATGATGAATAATACAGGGCATTTTGAGCCCGCTTTGAACATGGGGTGCTACGGAGACAGCAGTCGCGAGGAAGGCAATTTGTTCCGGTAAATAACCGCACTTCTAGCAAAAGAGGGAAGCATTTTCAAGGAAAAGCTTCATGAAGATCTCTGGTATAGCAGATCTCCACTCTGATGGATCATCCCCTGAGGACGGAACTTGACAAAGTTCGCTCGCTTGTGGATGGACCATCGTCAGTGGACAGACTGAAAGCCGGCGCTGAGTAGCTCCCGTGGGACACTTACTCGCCCCCGAGTACACGCACACTCTACGGCTAACAGGCCTGCCCGCTATACATCATTTCTGCCCGAGTCGCAGCCGCATTGTCTTGAAGCTTTCTGGATGTTCCCAGAGGACACATACAGACATCTGCCTCATACGGCCGTCCGAGGTCTGCCTCTGTGCGTGGCGGGACACGCGGACGAACGGTGGCTCAAAACGACCGCCAAATTCGGCCCCTGGAGACCAGCAGCGGAAGCGCATAATAGACTCAAAGTAAATGTCCAGTCGGATGCACGATGTGTCAACTGGAGACGGAGCTAAAACACACTCATACGTTCATCGGAAACACATCGTCAAGGGGGTGCTTCGTAGGGTTTTAAGTAAGAGATAATAAAAGTAGGATGACATCATAAAAGACATTACGTTATGAGGAGATGGACACTAGAGGACGCTCTTTAATATCTCACCAAGGCAGTGAGTAAACACGGAGAGGTCATTTCAACGTGTAATTATATGCGTTGATAGCCATTCTGGTCCGCTTATGCTCCGCGACAATCCGCTGGGCATCACGTGCCAAAGTGCCTTCCACGACCAACGCCCTCCTGCCACGGGGCCTGGGAAGGAGGTCACAGCCCGCCGAGTGCGCTGCTGTTGTCCAGATACAAAGTTGACCAGAAATGTGCAAGGCATTTTAAACCTATGGGCAGGTGTACTTGTCCATATGAACGAATTATATACGCAGTAAGTATGGCAATGACCTCGAGATTTAGAGCATTTCAATCAATGAAAGTTCGACTTTTAGAGCTGCAAAATTCGACTAATGGGAGTTCGATATATCGAGGTTATATTATAATTATATAGACCTACACATGTTCTATCGTTTACAAAATCGTTTACTGTAGTATTTGATCTATGATTGTTCTATAAGCACCATTTGATGTTTGCATGTGTGTGTATTACAAGTACTTCATTTTATTTCACATAAAAAGCCCTGAATGTGGCTTAAACGGAAAACATCGATTCAATAACGTTGCTATAACGTTGCATGATCGTCACCATAGTCCTATTGGCCAGAAAGGATTAATCATGATGTGATTCAATTTCCAGCGCACGCCATTGCACATCAAACAGGCAGGAATGGACGCCTACAAATATCGCAGCCTCAGATGCGCTCCTAGGCCGCCCTAAACCCACGTAACCCCCGTCGCAGGTGTGCAAGGGCAGCACTTCCTAGGCCCCTAGGCCCCATGGGATGACAGCACACATCTTTCTGGAGGTGAGGATTTCCACCGAGGTTGTCTCCGTGATCCCCGAGAGGCCTGCATCGGTGATAAACAGCACAAGACGTTGATATTCAGTGCATGGCGCCCGCTCTGCACCTCTGACAGCCCAGAGGAGGCGCGCTGTCAACTGGGCGTACGATGCGTCTCCTCCCTCAGCGCTGACCTGATGCAGCGACCTGCTGTCATGACATCCAGCGCTGATTAGCCTGAAATGGGGCGCTGACCACGAGGGCCCGACAAAGGTCGTCCTACCGTTGAATAATGCATGCAGATCAAACGCTCAATTGTGCGGCAATTTCGCCAGGTCACGTGGGACCAGTGACGTCCAGGTATAGCACCCGCACGCGGCTGGGCGGGACGCTTCAGCTACTATAAAGGGAACGTACGTGATCGGGACGCAGCGCTCGTCAATCATAACGTTAGGGAGTCATAACGTTCATAGGTGTCTTGTTGCGCACAGTTTGAACTTTGGCTAGGGATGTCTGCTTTTGGATGCATCTTCGACTATTACTTGTCGCTGTTGATGCTTTACGGTGTCATCTGAGACTGCTTCGGCCGCAAATCGAGGGCGCTCTCCAGCACTTCATCTCGCCGGTCCGCTCGGCCGGTCGCCGGGCGGCAGTGATGGATATCGGGGCCCGAGGGCGCAGCGCGCTCGTTCGCAGTCGACGGCGCAAGACAGCGAGCTCATTCGAGCAAATGTGCCACCAGGGTAAAGACACGAGGCCCGTGCACACTGATAGCAGGCGAATGGACTTAACACCTCGCCCTTGTCCCAAGAGAGCCATCGGGGCTCGCTGCAATTGAATCGGCAGGATGCCATTCCGCCGCCAAGGCTAAAGCCGTTAGTGGAACACGGCGAGAAAATGAAATTGTTCCCTGGCACAATCTTCAACGGCGCCGTTATCCTAACTGCGATCGGCACCGATTGCTTTATGGGGCATATGGCACAAGGGTAGATAACGCCCTCATAGGGCACACAGGGCCCCCACTCCTCCGAACGATGGAGACCCCACGTGGCTTGATGGCCGCCTCGCCTCACAGACAACCATCAACGCCTCACAGAGATAGAACAATGGGGAGCGGCCATTTCGTGGAGCAAATGCATGCTTAGCCCAGATCAAGCGAAGACCGCTTCCCAAGGGAGCATGCCGTTTTAGGCATCCCGCGGCCGTCGTAACATACTAACAATCCACTGACATCTAAAGTCCCTGTAAGACAAGATGCACAGCTCGTGAATCGGGCTGTAAATCATTCGTTCTGTCAATCACAGACCTGAATCATAACGCACCTAAAGAATGTTAAAGAGGACCTCTGATTGTTTTGAACTAGGAACAGATGATAGAGGATGCACCCAAAAAGACAATTAAAATATCGCTTTCTTCTCGCGTTCGATTTCATACCATCGTTCTGTTATAAAAGTACTATCCTATTGTTAACAATGGGAGCCGCCGAGTGAGCAGATTTTTCAGCAGTCCTCACAAAATATATCTCGCATTCATCTCGTTTCAAACTATTCTGCCTGAGTATAAGGAATTCGTATTTTGATTCGTCTGAAATATTATTCATAGGTGATCGAATTGTTCAAAATTAGTCTCTTGTCACTCACAAAAGCCCAAAATGAACAGAGGTCCTCTTTAATCACTCTTGATATGCTCAGCGCTATTCGCAATCGCACGTGTTATCCTAAGGTCGTTCACTGATCACTCCAGTGAAATATCCACCAGCACATAATAATGAAATCGACAAATAGAAAATGCCAATTAGCTTAATTTGCCCTGGATACACCAAACAAGCCCAAAACAACACAATTATAACTGATACAAGTACAGACATGAAGCATGCGTCCACAAAATCCTCAAAGAACCCACAAAAGCAAGCGATCTCACAAAAGGGAACTGCCACAATGCTTGTGCACAGCGGAGATCTCTGAACAACCGGGATCCGCGATCCCAAGGGAGTTGAACAAATCCTAGCTGTGCATTATGTAGAAAGAGAGGGAGTCGCGAGTGTGTTCCCGCACTCGGGGAATCGCAGGGTTCCACACGGGAACGCGAGGGTCAAAACAATGGTGGAAGTAATTGCAAAAGCCCATGAAAAGGAGAGAGGAAATCCGCGGGGACCGCACCGCCATTATGCCATTATGATATATGGGTGGAGTGGGAACGGGGAGATTGAAGGCTGGGACCATCTCCGGGGGACCTAGGGGACCAGGCAGCCCCGCCCTTGCAGGCCGCAGGTTATCACACCGGGTCAAGTGATGGTGCCGGTGTTTATGGGCCGCGAAAAACAGTGCTTAGCAACGGTTGTCATGGCGATGAGGTCACTTCTGGGTGATGAGGTCAATCGTTTAGATTTTACATGGGTTTTGTATAGGTAATGAATGGACTAGAAGGTGGACATACCGATGATACCGGTCCGCCAATAATAGTAGATACAGCATTCAGCTGCAGTGATTGAGCCACGGAGATATATTTACATAGAGATCTTTTATAATAAGGGATCGTAATTTTTAACAGCAATGAGGGACTTGGGTTCTTTGGTCGCCTCAAAAGAAACTCCATAATATTTGTACACCTGTGCACATTCAGTATTATAACCTCAAATGAAGCTGTCGGCTACACGTGTCTTGCAGTGGCCAATATTAGCATAAAATGCCACTTTAACGTGTCCTTCATTGCAATACGTAAAAGTACGTATTACAATGAGTACATTGGTCATCAATGCACCGTTTAGCCAAAGATGAACATTGTACATATACGATTGAGCATTCGATGTGGAATTCGATTACACGTATATTGAAGCTACCAGAATATCACAAATTCATGTACTGTACCCTAATCATGTGTAAAAGTACGTTAATTGTATGCTACATTCCGCGGAGCCTCGAGTTAGCGAGCGATAATACAGTGCGTGAGACAGCACGTGGTCTGAGGGAGCCGGCGCCCGACTTTCTTGTTATTTTCTCCGCAGGGAGCAACGGCGGGAATTCCCTCAGGATGGCGACACTAATAGAACGGGGGGCCTCCCTTCCCACAGCCTCCCTGCTGCCTCTCCCGGCGGGATACCCTTCCAATCAACGGCGGCGTTCCCCGGTCCCTCCACGGCCCCCTGGAAAGCCGTGGTTGGAACAGCTGGAAAATACTGTTTGTTCAGAGTAGACGCGGCAGCAATCTGGAGCCGTTATAGGTTAGCAGCATCATAAGAATCCTGTGTCTTGAGTCAGACAGTTGCGTCATCGATTTAAGGAATAGAAATCGACCATGTGTGATTATGGGCTTTCCGGAGGGGCGTATGTAATGAACTCCGCTGCAGGCAACCGCCCACTTCGTACCGGCAATGTACGTCCCCCTAGAGACCCAACCTTTTGCGGTAGAGTGGGACTTTTATGCCCGGTCGCGGCGGCCTGGGATTAAGGGAATATCGCCATGAGGAAAGTCAGTCCCCAGGTGCAGGGAGGACGGCTTGATGGCGATGGACACTCCGCTTGGACAAGGGTCAAACCGAAACGCCAATTACTCAGGGCGGGGCAAGCATTCTCTGGGGACCCAAAGCTTTTGGCTTCATACATATAGAATGCCCGGAGGACCCTATGCCGTCATTCATATCGGATGCACTGCCTTCACATGTTCACTCCGTTCCGTCCGTGTGGAATCCGCGAATTATCGAGTAGGGCATAAAAACCGGATTTTTATTTGTGGTCGCCGGAAGATGTCACGAGAAGAAAGTGACAGACGAGCCGAGGAAATAATTCGTCTCCAAACCACGTGGACGAACGACAAGCATGGAGGAACTTGAAAGGAGTGGCTTCCCCGCGTAGGCCTCGAGGGAGCCATGAGGCGGGTAGCGTTTCCGCTTCTCATCAGTGATAAAAGTATGAGGTCTCCGAGCACAATCGGCGTCTTATCAGCGCGTGACATGATAGCATCGGGTGGGGACGACTCTCAAAGACAAGACAGGGTGATGGATTGGAAGGGGACCCTGGACGTCTCGTAAAGCAGTGACGTCATCGGGGAATCTGATGATATAAGCCGGATCACCTGAAGCGGCGGACGGGGTGCTAACCTCACAGGTAGTGACAAATCCCACGGTACCCCTAAGCACGAATCTCGCTCATTCATCACAGCGGAGTTGGTATCGGGGTCGGGTGCCGAAGGGACCGACCCTTGCACTGTCAGGCGGCCTATTGCTTACAAACCCGGCTCATATGGTATTCCAACATCGTCCCAGTATAAATGACGTGTTTTCACACACAATTCTCTTGCCAGGACTTGGCTATTCCTATTGCAATAGCGTAATTTCGTGCGCTTTTCCTTCGGGGCTCTCAAACCTATGCAGATATGAGCGGCGCGAAAATTTCGCAGAATAAGGAAATCTGAAATGGCTGAACTGAGGCCTCGAAGTGGAGGCGCGCATTAATGGAGCCCGTGCCTCTGAAGCCTACTTTATCACGGGAAATTGGCGAAGAGGGACTACGGCGGAATTACCCGAACACGAGAAAACTTTTCTACCTGCTCAGCAAGCATAATTGCAAAGCCCAATAAAGGCCCCCTCCCCCTCAAAGTGAGGTCTCCGCAGAACTGCACTCTCTTGGTGTCTCGGACCAAAAGAAAGTTACTGAGTCTTGTCAGGGATTCGCAGCGCTAAGTGTCCCATGGCGGATCCAAGCCTTGTTTGAAGCTGTTCTCTTTGTGAGAGGACATCGCGGAGTCATCGGGCAGTCACCCAGAAATGATGCATCGCCACCACGCGTCCCTATCAGCCTCTCTTTGGCAGACGACATCAGAGGAACGCCGAGTGGCAGTCTTAGGGTGCCACGGGAATTGCTTCCCTCATCTCTTCCCTGTTCCCTCCGCTTGTCTTTGATTGCCACGCTTCATAAATGCTAAATCCAGAGCCAGCGTTTGATGCTAGCGTAGCTGGTGTCTCTGTGGACACGTTGCGCTTAAAGGTGTGGTTCTGGGAAATGTGAAAACTTGGCTAATTGCCAGTATGATCTGAAACTCAAAGGGTGTCATCGCCGCTGCTCTTATTTCGGGTACGAGGGAATTCTCTGAATTGGGTGCAACTGTAGTCGTCGCTCTGAATGGTAGCTTCAGAACCGTGTTTGTGGTATTATTGGAGACGAATGAGGTAAGTTAGCTCTCAATACCAATTGTACATTATGTACTTAACATCACATGTACATGCATAAAATTGTACACGCACAGAACCATGTACACATAATATCTATTCGACGTCTCAGTAATTACGACCGAGTGACGATGTAAAAGATGATATCCAGAATCGGTTGCATATTAAAAAATGTGCAAAACTTCGCACATCGGAGAAGGAACATGTTCAAGCAGATTTCACCAGATAAAAGATGTGCTAATTAATAAGAAATTGTAATTCCGAGGAAAAATTGATTAATTCCCGCCACTTCGACACTCCTAAAGTAACTCTGATTTGGTATGATTTATAGGTCACGTGATACTTTCACAAACAATTATCGTCAAACTCTCTCTTCGCCTATGAAATCGACGATTCAAAGCCTGTTGCGTGGCAAAATGACGTAATATATTTCATGACTTTTGCGTACCTTCTTGGCCGTTGTTGGTGGAATTTCGTCCACTGGCAGAACTTCCATCGGAGGACGCCGCTTCGATGTCATCTGCTTCAGTTGCGTCATCCAACTCTCCTACAGAGTAACATTAAGTACATATTACATATTACATGTAATGCTAACTGACATATGCATTAGTATAACAATTAAATTAATTTTTGGGTTTTATTAAAACACAATCTAATGATCTCACACACTATGCAGAGAAGCATAATCTATAAATAATTGCATTGCATGTACATAGGATGAATTAGTGGTTAAATAATACGAATATTGCATGAAAAAACCGGCATTAATCACACAAATTTCAGGTTGAACACCTGTATCTGGGGGAAGGAAGGTGGGATGGAGGCTTAGGCTGAAACTAGGCTATAGCGTCCATTAGGCGGTGTATTATTCAGGCGCTTTTGAATTGCGTATGCCTTCCCAGGGGCCCCCCGAATTGGTTTATCCAGTGAGTTCGCCAGTTTGCCATGTGGGCATGAACCACGTGCTCCGTGGGGACGGCACTCACCGAAATGAGACCCGGGTTTGCTTTGGAAATTGGGCCTCCGGAGGATTAGACCTCGGATGAAACTCCCGGGCCCCGGGGGGGCCGGCGTGTGGGCCGCTGGGCCCCGGACAAAGACACGGGCAGCGCCGAGGTCTCCGAGGACCTGATTAAGCGCAGAAATTGCAACGGCGCTGGCTCTCTCGTGGATCTGTACAGGGAGAAGGGAGGGAGGGGAGGGAGGGTGTCGTTGTGTCGCATGCACGCTCCGCTCATAGTCACCAACGCGGTTGCAACTTGGTTTCAGCGGGGGTTCAGCGGATTAAATACAGGCTAAAAGCAACCCCAAATGCTCCGTATATTATAACACCAGGGGGCACTCAGCGGGGCGCTGTTGCCAGGGGTAACCACTAGAGAGGGGCTGCAGAGCCTCACCCCCCACCGCCGACGAAGAAAGCCCGCCGCCCAGGCAATGGGACCCCTTGTGGCGCTTCATCTGGGCGCGGATAGGGCGTCCCGCTGGGTTTTGGCCTCCGCGCGACCCTCCTCGGGCAACCCCCGTCGAGACAGAGAAAGAGGAACCGCAGCTTATTAAAGCACTCGCTATGGTTTTTACAACCGTGCGTTGAGTTATATGAGCGTTAATGAAGTTGCTTTGCGCGTGGATCGGCGTCGTGGCCAACGTCATTCCGTACAGCCTCATTCCAGATCAGAAAGTCACGTCGATGACGTCATAACGAACTTACTTTTCAGAGCACGTGGCTTTAGCTGTTTTCGTCTGGACATCACTTGGCCGGTGATTCTTCTGCAATTAATAAATAGATTTGTCAAAGGATAATAATGAATAATAATAAGTTAGATGCATTGTTGGTATAGAGTATAGGCGTTTAGCCCAATCGAACTTTTTAGATAAACATTAGAGTCTATAGTTATATATGAGGGGTGACGATGTGAGAGTGGCATGTTTACGTTTCTGGAAGCCGTGGTTATGTTTTACTAACATAATCACCTGGTAGTTCTTTAGTTATAATAGTGTGCTTGATATCAAACTGCATACCATGATATCACACCCCGGTGCATGCATTATGTGCATGCTTATGTCTTAATACGTAATAGTTATTAATAACATCAGTCCCAATAATATTACGAAATGACGATTTGCGACAGCTAAGTGCATGCTATTTTGATACGAGAAAAAACGAAATGCATCGAATTGTACTAAGAATCCGTCAAAATATTTAAAGCAATTCAAATGTAGTATAAATAGTAAGAATTACATTAATTTGTGAATTAAATTCT
>KB296474.1:14269-37285 GCA_000328365.1 Capitella teleta
TAAAATCAATTAAGCTTGCAAACGGAGTTATACATTAAAGGGTGCATGATTATAGATTACACGGAATTGCATTAATTGCTGGAGCATAATTATAGGCCCTTGTCAGTTTAAAGTTCTAATGTTTACCGATTTTAGACCCCACCCCTGCCAATAGGGCCCACAGTCTGCACACAGAGCGCTTAAATGATATCAACGTATTCAAATATTTCATGTAATACGTATTACGTGAATTTACATCAGCCTTATTTATGTGATATCGATTTCATGAGCCATGAGAATGTGAAATTGTGAAATTGTGAACACTTACATAATACATTAAAAGCCCTTTTGAATATCATGAAGCAATGACCGGGCAATAACTGGAGCACATCGGTTATCCCCCTTTCCAAGGTCACTTAAATGTGAAAACATGTTTATCTATTTTCTTGCAATTATGCAATGAATCTAAAAAGTTCACCCGTCTGCTCACCTGTGCTTATAGTGACTAGCCTGGATTCTACGTTTAACTCGCTAGAAGGAATGCGCCGGCAGTCATTTCATCTTTTTATAACTTCGAAAAAAAAAGGCGTGTGCTGAATTTTGGCCAGTATTTTTAAGACATCCCACTTTGCACAATGTTTTCAAAGGCACGGCTATTAGAAAACATAAGATAATCATAATTATAACTTATAACTTGTAACCTCTCTCGCATAGTGAAGTGATAACGTTCCATCTGGACCCCATTTGGTTGAGTTCCTAATGACAGCTAAAAAAAAAAAAAGAAAAGAGCCCTTTTAATTAATTTTAAAATTGCCCCTTTTAAAGGAATCCGCAATATTAAACAAACGCCTTTAAACATTTTGAAGGTTACTTACTATATTGAGTAGATAGAGATATACATCAATTTAATGCTGTAAACAGGTTATTTTGCACCACGTGCTGCTTCACATAAATTGTGTTAATCACCTCTTGGAATTCCATGGAGCCATACAATAAAAATTGAAAAGCCAAGCTCTGTTTAATTACTTGAACCCAATTAATTCGACCTCAATGCAATAAAAGATAGTAAGGTGCATCTGCGCGTCACACACTCTAAATGAATTCTGTGTTCTAAAACACACCTTGTCAGGCCCACAATGCCATCACTGTGAATGAATATAAATACGTTATTCATCAGTCACATTTCAAAAGAATGACCAACACATTAAAATCAATTTAACTTACCTGTGACCAGTGATTTTGGTTTGTTAAATCGTGTAATTAATCAGCCTATGACTAATTCAACATTTCGCTATGTTGAGCGGCATGAGGATTAATGCAAAGCGAAACATGTTCTGACCGGCAGTATGGTTTTAAGAAATCTCATTCCACCAAACAAGGTACTTTTCTTTTGATAAAGCACTGATAAACTGAACCAAAAGCCATGCAAATCATTAATTGTCTGGTACATATTATAGAAACGACTTTTAGATAATAAATAAACATGATGATAAATGAAAAGCAACAAGAATATAGGCGAAAAACAAAAACAATAACTTACTCGCGCCTTCTGAAGCGGCTAAAGCAATCAATGAAATGAATGCTACAAAGTATGATGAAAGTGCCATGACTGCGGGGGTGGTTCGTACAGCTGACTGATGAGCTTTCTCAAGGCCTCACTATGAGACCTGTCCTTTTTATAGCAGCCTGCTCCTCCACGGATGGGTGCCTCATCTTGTGATCATTATGATATGGAGGGCAGGGTGCCAGAGCATCTGGAGGTTATTGACGCCCTTTGACGTCATTACTTGGAGATGCAATTCGCATACGGCGATTCTGATCGGGTGGTTCAGAAAATGTGCAATGCATTCTAACCTCACTGGTAGGAAATATTATGCAAAAGAAACCCTCAGGAATTAATATACTAATGATGCCATTGCGAAACACAAACACAATCAATCTAATTAATATCGAGCTTTCACCCGGGGTTTTTATTTTATCACAATTTCATCAAGCACAATAGTAGAATGTTCTTCTTATATATTTTTTTTTCTGTCTATCGCTTCGGTCTTTTGTAATCTTCAATGCTTATGTTTAGACCTCAATTATTGATCTCAGATCGAGTATTTTTAACAGCTTATGCCAACCTTATCATTGAATTACAAAATATAACTTTAAAATGATGATAGTGTATTAGTATTATTAAGTTGTTATAAGTGAACATAATATTAATCTTGCATGCAAAAGAAAAAAGAAAAGAAAAAAAAAACGTCCTCGAGTGATGTCGTATAGTACATGTATTCAGTAATTTGCACATGTGCTGAGCTTAAACCAGGAAATTAAAGTAGTTTTACATCGTACTGGTATATTTTCTATGGACGGTCAATAAAACATGCGTGATAAACACATTTAAGAATACACTTTGAGAAACGCCCGCAATGAAAAAAAATGAGCAAGACTCTTTAAAAACATTCACATAGTTTGATTGCCGAAAGGAAGTTTTGGAATAATGTTGTGGTTGCATGAATGCTAAGAAGATTCTCTTTTCAGCAAACGGGGACGTTTTGAAGGGTCATCGAGGACCTTTCTAATGTTGTGAAATAGGGTTTGGTCCCAATATGTGTAAAAGCAGAAATAGCCGATAAATACGCGAAGTAAAATTTCTTTCCATGATTCAAATACGTATAATTATTTTGAAAAGGTGAGCTTACTAGTCTTGTTTGTGCAAAACCCTGCTCACAGGGAATGAAAAGCCCGTAATGTAAGCTCAGCTTGACTTTAGGACCCTGAATATCATTATTACTAGGCGCAAGCGAGTAATAATACGATGATTAAAAACGAGGGTTAATCGATGCTATGCATTAATTGATTCAATTTTGGATTGTAAGTTATGTTGTATAATTTCGGCTATTATGGAGTAATAAATACTTGTAACGCCTGTTGGTTTCCTCCTCTCAGTTTGTTCATGTAAGCTTATGTCAGAGATAACAGTAAAATAAAGACCTGAAAACGGTATACTCTTTTAAAGAAGCTTCCTCCAAATAATAAGCCATTCCAATATCAAGCTATATATTGTTTCCTGTAGCTTTATTCACAATGTCCATTTATTCAAGTTGGTGGATATGGAATGCCCTGGTTTGTGTACGCCAACCCTGAAGTGCCGTTTACCCGGCAGGCGATTAAAAAGCCCTGGCTCTGCTGGAATTCCAAACGCGCGCCAGGCGCGTCGAACACTTCGGAACTCCCTCCTCCCTTCCAGTCGCTTTAAATGGAATTGGTGTGCGTGGCTCTTGGGTGACGAGACTCCGATGCCGTGCGGTGCCACCTGCTACGATAAACGGCTCTTAAGCCCCGCTCTTGAGAAGACCAACCGTAGAGGAAGTTTGCACTCACGGTAATTTATATTTATTATACTACGTATCTCACGAAGCGTATTAAAGTTACATTTGAGTCATGATCATGCGAAGAGTTATAGTCAAATGAACTCAAGTCATGCCGCATGCTTTTATGTTAAAAAAAGCAATGATTGGGGGTAGGTAACTAGGTGCCGGAGTGAATATGTTTATTCAATATAACGTACATATAATTGTTTTTTTGTTTTTGTTTTTTTGTGGTTGCATTGATCATTAAATAAAATATCATTGACTTCCAAAAATTTAAATTTCAAACGTTTATGATGTTTTCGATGTTTTCACCACGACTTCTTGAGCAATTATGTAATTCCCGGGACAAGCATAACAGGATTTCTAGGCCGCGTTGACGTTATGAGATGAATTAAATCAGTTACGTATTTTTGTGCATTGGAACGAGCCCTTAGGGTTGAGATGTAACCAACATAAACCCTTTGCCTCTCCTTGGTCATAACACCCATTGTGACCCAATAATTGGACAAGGATGCTGCCCTAGAAATTCACGGTAATTCGTTTATTATATTAAAGACATGAGTGATGACCCCAATACCCTGCTCATGGTGTTGAAGTTAGTGGAAAACTTCACAGAACACTTTACATAATTTCATGATCTCAACAAAATTACGCAATTTCACAATTTTTAATTGCGTAATGATTTGTGCGAATACATGTACACCAAGTGACTCAGTCATACATCTCCAAACCATGTATCCGTTGTACAACATGTTTTGAAAGCCAATTAACAGGCTCCATAATACCCTTTTCGATCGAAAAAAAGTTATATATATATGTTTTCAAATAAGACGGTAATTTGAACCAATGAAGTCATGTCGCATTAACCTCGTATCCGATTGAGGTTTCTCCTAAATATTTTCGTTGGCCTTGGTGTCATGGCCAGGTAAAATGAGGAATCCGCAACATCGTTCAGAGAACTGCAGAAACATACTTGATTTTAAATCAAAAGATTTAAGAACGACGTAAAATATATCCATGTATATGAAAAGCTCTCACGTACACAGAATATATGCTCACGTAGACATATGCACCGATCTAGGGACCCCAGTGCCTAATTATCAATCATTTCCCACGTCTAAAAAAAATCATGAAATCTTGGTTCATTCGAGCATTTCATTTTATCAAAGAGCCATATGTATTACTCTCACCAGTAAATGTCATTCCCTGCTAAGATTTGTGATACATTTATATGAATTGATTTTCGAAGTGGACTTATAAAAGTTGCCCAATCGCTGCCATTTCGTGCCATTAACGTCTATTTTACTATAGACGTGCACCAGCAACATAAAGATGTCGTAATAGACTCGGGTATACTGTAATTATTGTAACTTGAGTCAGGCTATAACACCTAGCGAATTTTCAACTTGGCCTACTATAAAAGTAGCCTAGCTAGCATATGCCGAGTGCCGACCTATGACACGATTCCCTTCCAGTAATTCGACCATCTTGTGTGACGAAGCCAGAAGCAAGTAAATGTGAGTCTACAAGGTCACGCCTGAATGAATTGAAGAAAGCATGCCTGATTAAGAGAATCAAAACAAGGCCATCAATCGAAAGTGAAAGTACGTCTGGAATCTGGAGAGATTGTTGAAATCCATCTAGTGGTGCGAGCGATCCTCGTTAGGCCTACTGCTATATTACATTTTTATGGCATTTATGTGTTGTGTTAGCAGATGAATATCTAGTTGTCCTGCAAGTCGTCCATATTTCTCCGTTATTGAATGACTGCTCGTTTTTTCAGTTGCCCGAGTTTCGCCAAATTTACGCATCAGCGGGCCAGAGGTCGCTGCGTTAAGATTTTCGTGTCAGGAAAAACAATCCCATTTGAAAAAGAAAAAAGAAAAAAGAAAAAAAAAGGTATGGTACTTACTTGTATGAAAGAGGTTAATGAGTAATGAATTTAGAAGGATATAAACCGGATTATGCATTATCGTCGTTGCTTCCAAGTACATGTTCTGAAGCTCGTTGATGATCTAGCTGGAGCTACATAGCAGGGAAAGACAGACAACATGGTATGTGGCATAAATTGACGTATAGTTTATTTTAAGAAAATGACTGAGTATTGATTTGAATGGGAAAACATAAAATAAACTGAATACATCAAGGTTGGTATTTCAAGATAACGCCACAAAAGACCCCAAGGGTAAAGTAGAATAGCCTGGGGTTGCCTCCAACCCGAAGAACATGTGGAGCAGAGGAGCAAAAAAAAATTATGTAAGGAAGATAATGTTGTAAACTAAGAAAAAGAAAGATCTGGAAATATGTTAGTCAACAGTTATAACAAATAAAAAGATGGAAGTTAATTACTGGTAATTATCTGACTGAGTATCAAAGGATATATACAAATTGTTTAGTTTGGGTTTTTACAATTCAGGAAAGGCTTACGAATGTAGGAAAGAGCCCGGAGACTTGTCCTGACAGCTAACTATCTGACAGAAAAGAGATTACGTGTAGGTTGAACACGCGTTTGGAAAGTGGCTAAAGTAGGTTTGATCGGCCCGGGCCTCTAGGTAGGTTGATCGAGGGATGTGGCCTCGAGACATTTGTTGTTAAGTCAATCAAGGGCCTTAAGAAAGCTCACCCTGGGCTGATAAATCTACATGCAAAGTTTAGCGTACCCACGAGGGACTGTGATTGCCTCAAGGTCATTTTTCGTTAAAGTCTAAAACTTTGTAAAAGTTGCTTTGCCTGGTTGACTTTTCACCAGGAGCCTAGCCTGCAGGCCAACTGAATCTAGCTCACCCAGATAGCATTCAAGTGTCATTGTGATACATATTTCGTCGCACAATTTGCCACATAAGTGAAAAAAAAAAAAAAACATAATTGCACAATAATGCCCATCACAATGCCATCACTATTAAAAAAAAAAATAGATTGCAGATGTGAACACAGGTGTGGCAAATAACGATACAAATGTGGCAGTTTATTTAGCGGATTAACCAAAACGGTCGGCGATAGCAAAAGTGAAATGGCACAAATGGGCATTTATGTTGCACAAAGCACATTTGTGGCGATTTTTGAACTGTTTACAAAGGGATTGGGAGATTAGGCCTCAGATGTGGCAATAAATGGTACATTTGAAGTCATTAGGTGATTGTTTACTCTAGAGATAAGACCCTTAATGCAGGTCTGAATGACAAAAATTGAAACATATTATTAAAAAAAGTTGCCATCTCAGTGCAGGATATGTAACATATCCTGCACTCACATTGCAACTTTCTATTGTTTGTTTCGGGGATTACTACACTAGATTAAATAATATTATAAAATCAAAATCGTTTTTTTTATACTATTTTATTGTTATTAACAGCAGATGAAATGAAATAACTTAAAATAGGAGAAAATTAAACAATAGCATGTGTCATGTCAAAAGGTCCTCGCTTGTGGAACCTCGTGAATCTATGGACTTCGTAGAACGCTGCTTCTCCGACTGCAATGTCCCACTTCATCAAGACAGGTTGAGGATGAATTGACTTTTTTTTGCAGATAGCGACTGGAAGAAGAACAGAATTACATGTATAATAATTACCATAGCTAGGAAGTACAAAGAAATCGGCTTGGATTATCCATACACAAATATTTATATGAAGGAATTGGAGACATATCAGTTTCAAACATATTGAATATAAATTCCAAATACTTACTGCATGCTGTTGTTGAACCCCAAATAGCTGAACCTTAATTGTGCCGACACGGTCATCAGCTCCAACAGGCTGTTGCAAACAGTCTTGTTTGTGTTTGATCCACCACAGCCAAGCCAGCTGGTAATCTAGAAAAAGTAGAAAATGTATCAGTAACTCAGCAGTATTAAAGCACAATACAATTGAAGGTAGAGTATAGCATTAGAGCAAATGGATTATCTTATAATTGAATAATCAACAATCTCAATTCGACGAAGAATCAGGATCTAATAAGAAGAGCTATCAAAACGAGATTTCATGCATTACCACTGGAGCAATTACAATGGAATAATTATGTGGTATATCGAGCTGCAATAATATGGCATCTGAACATCCTGAACATTAAGCAATCGACTCTTAAGCCATAACGAATAGAATCCCTCCCCCTAAATTTAGGCGTTGGTATAATCGTGCAAAGCTGATCATTTAAGTATATCTCTTTGAAGTCATAACAACGAGCGCACCTCAAATTTTCAGTTTCATGCACGGCATTATCGCCCAATCTTCCCTGATAATTGAATAATAACAAAAGCTTAACATAGTACGATGCATGTGAGCCGCTCATAGATCGCACATCAAAGCATATACATGTATGTACATATGCATGCACATGCATGCCTACACAATAGCATGCGTGCATCATACATGTACATCTGTACACGAAAGCGTGCATGTGTACACGAGGAAGAAGGCGACTCAGTCAGGTGCTGTGTGCGCTATGTATTCAACTTTTAAGTATCCCGTCACCGTCTGTTTGCTATTCAGGTGATTAAACCTACTTTATTACGCCTCTCAACTTTCTTAAGAACTACGAATTGTGTGACAACTAATCAGTTTGGACATCAGAGGGATTACGAAATCAGATAAAAGAACAAAGCTTACCGGTTCGTGAATCGGCGCAAGATAGAATAATTACGGGTGAATACAGAATAATTACATAATCGACAATAGCGCGCGCTATCAGCGACAGGCGCCGACCGTGTGTTGCTGCCTCGTGGGCTCTTAACTTCCTACTGGGCCTATTCAAGTGAGGAAACATTAAATTTGACGATATTAGTTGACAATTGATTGAGATCATTTCGGATCCAGGAACAGAGTAGTAAGTAACAAAGCTAGTTATCTTCCGATGATTACCGATCTTCTTACATGACAACTGGGTAATCAATTATAAGTACCCAATAGTTATATACAATTATAATACAGTAAAGACTCGTTACACTCATTACACTGACAAATTCACTTATCGACAGCTTTTTGGTCGAAACCGATATGCCACAATGTTAAAAGCCCGATACACTGACAAAATTCACTGTTCCGACACTGACAGGCAAAACGTCAAACATAATGTGCTTTTAAACCTCAGCACTGCACTCCTTATAGACTTACATCATACCCAACTCGTTTCAGAAAGAAACTTATAAGCAATCCTGGAAGTAGGATAACTAATAGGATCCCAAAGTGTGGCAGCGATATACAGTGCTTGGATCAGTGGTATAAGTTGAGTTTTATTTCTGGAATCGGCCCTTGTTCATTGGGGTCCTTAATTATAGGCCTATTGATATTAGTCTTATTACAGCTCCTTAATATATCGGCAATTTTTCATCTCGGTTTATGGATGATATAATTATGTATTTGTGAACGTTGATGATCTTGACGATTAAGAGTTTACGTTGTGTACAATGTATTGTTTAATGCTCTCCTGGATAATATTTGATATAATTATATCCATATAATATTATTATCGTCCTCAAGGTTGACATTGAAATTTGATAAAAGTACGTGGATATAAAATCATATCCTATATAAATCTCTACTTATAATGGGAATAAAATCGACTTATATTAAATGCATATATTTTGCATTACTTGCGTTAATAAGGCAATATCGTATGCATAGCACAGGTGAGCTCTGTACTACATATCTATATAAGGCTATATATATCAGTTCCTTCGACACCCTACTCTAGCACCCTATTTGTCTCTCTAATCAGATCAACAAAGATAGATCGCCTGCACACCTTGCGTTGATAGTACCAGCTTGAGGCTTGGCCTGCCTGCTTAAATAGCCCTCCTCCCGGTCACAATCCTTCCCCTTCACCTCCAGTAAGATGCTTTCCCTCACATGCGTGCTTCTCGTGTTGCATTGTTTGGATGTGGCGCTGGCTGGATGGCGAAACCAGCCGGCGTTCTTGACCCCCCATGCCATGGTGGCGGCCAATGGAGGAACACCAGGAGGCAAGTCAGGGAAGGATGTCCTCGAGGTCATGAGACTGATGCAGATGCTGTCTGACCATCCAGGTCTGCACACAATCTACCAGAACCCTGAAAATCTACTCTTCAACATTCCAAGACAAAACAAACGGTAAATTATTTCTTTATTCAAAATCCTGTTGTATTTTAGTACCATTTTAGTTTTTATGTCCACTGCTTTAATAAGTAATAAGTATAGGGAATTCTGGTACTATTATAGAGACAGGAAATATGACAGAAATACTCAATGCTCATTCACACAAGGTCACACTACCTGTGATTCGGTTTACATGCATTTCTATTCTTGCCCATGTTTAAACTATGTAAAGACCTTCGTGTACAATTAGTATTTTAATCTTACATCTACTGCCTCATTAGTGAAATGGAATACTTTATTTATCATAACTTGTGGTCCTATAAACACAATTTCTGGACAAGCACGTTTGCCTCAATTGATAGCAGAGCTTCCTGGCGAATGCCATGTATGTAGAATCTTTCAATATCCTCTACATGCATTGCATTGATTTGAAGCAGAATTTCACTCCAGAAATATCTGACCAAAATGACTGAAATAAAGCATTGGATACAACGAATTACCTTTTTTCAATCTGATGACGTAATTCTATGCGGTTACTCCGAAGAAAGGAAAAGCGGAAAAAAAATTCTCAAGAAAAACAGGCTGACATTTTTTTTTTTTTTTGCGACAGGTTGACCATGAAAATTATGTCTGATAATACATTGTACTTCTAGTGGTCTTTCGCCATAATTTCAAGGTACTTTTAATTTTCAAAGAAAGACCCTCCTTCACAGCCTCATATTTCGCCACATACGACCTTTTCTTTTCTTTTCTTTTCTTCAGGGGCCAACGCCCGACGCACGTGGTCACCTTCGAATGAAACCATAGTCCTTGAATTATGAGAACTTATCTTTCTGCAATTATTAACACTATAGCCTCCTTATCATTTCTTCATATCAAATGTATGTCATATCATAGAATAATAAAAAAATATATCAGGTACGCTATATTTCAATTCGTGATTTTATTTCCTTGATTCATAAGAATTATTTTACCTCTGAGTTCTGTCATTCCGAGTTCTGAAAACTATTTTGCTCACATGAGGCATGATTGGGTTTTACTGCCCCACTCAACTCATTCGGGTAAGTACGTGCTACGGGTGCCAGAACAGAAGCCATTGACTTATCGATAAATCCCAAGGATTCTGCATACCCCCATATGCAGGGGGCAGCACTGCAGTCACTGGAGAATTATAATTATAGCGAGTTACAATCATAATTCACGCTCAAAAGCCAGTGGCCCGATCTGGTCTCGAACCCAGGACCTGGACGTCCATGCTCGGCACAGCATTTCAGTCAACCGGTTAAACCGACTGAGCTACTTGGTGCCCTTTTTAGTCATACAGACGTCTGATTTGCACCTCGGAGGTAATTTCACGCACCAGTAAAAATTTGAGCGGGGTAGGCTTTCCATTAATTGGTGGCTGTCTTGGAACCTATTACGCATTACCATTATACGAAGGAGGATTTAACCTTCAGTCAAGTTCATTGACCCTTAACTTTCGCTTCAGATGATGTGACATAACGACCTCTCTCGGTGAATGGGACAAACATATTTTGAAGTCATGGAATATCACAATAAGAATATTTATGACCATTCTGGTTAAATACCATCGAATCATTGGATTGATAATTGATTAATTTAATTGAAGAATTTAAAGAGAATGTTTGTTTTCTGAGAAGGTTTTTGTTTTCTTCAAATATTTATTTCAAATTTGCATTTATTCTGCATAGCAAGTAAAAAGCATGCAGGGAATGGAAAATTCTCTGAATACTACACTATACAATTTATAAGTAATTGATCCGTTTGGTTTGTGAGATACGAACACCTGCGGGTAACTTCATTCCAATACTACGTGTAGCATTACATCCTAGACCTGGACATATAATGAGGAACCTTCATAGCAATGAAATTATGAAAGTTGATTTTTGTAAAATATTATTATTGGGCATACTGTGGATATCCTGCTAGACAGCGTAAATTTTATATATAAACAAGTACAGGGTGGTTTATGAGGAATCTATCTAGCCCATATGTCAACATGTATAGCTGCCAATTATGACTTCCTTATTTTAAAATTGTCATGATTATATAACTACAAATGAAAAGGATATTTTTTCACAAAACACATGAAAGTTACTTAAAGACCACCCTACATTGTAATATATTTCTTCAAATAGCTGATCCACATCACAGAAGAAATAAGAAATCAACACTTGCAGCCAGAATTATAAAAACAACCCTGGTATCCAACAAGGTAGTAAAAATAATAACAACTGCCTAATGAAAGAGAAAATTACCCAGATTTAACATAATTCCTTTGTCATATCCTGATAAAAAACGTAAAACTATAAAAATTAAATCTGAATAAACTACGTCTGAAGATCATTTAGCAGAGATTGGACGAGCATTTTAGTTGACGGCTTTTCTTCCAGCAAATCTGAGGAAAGAATTCAACAGTTTATAACTGAAAAAAAAAGAGAGAAAACGAACCATGCACCAAATCAATGGAATCTTTTCCACCGCCATGAGCCAAGACTTGCTTCCAGTACTTGTAACCGCTTGCCCTGCAGAGAAGAAGAATAAGTCATGCATAGAAGCAGAAAGGTAAGGCTGACCTGCTGAAGGGGTCCTCCGCAAAGAACTGGCGCCAAATGCGTGCAGCGACAGCCCTTGACATCAAGTAAGAGTAGTATTTCGCGCCGTATCCTATGAAATGACCAAAGCGGAGATGCCAGGCCTACGGGACAGAAATTTATGTTTTAAAAGCAGATAATATATAGAATATTTATAAGTGAAAAAACTTTGCATACACACCGTGCCTGATACATAAGGAAGACTGTAGTGCTCATTTTGCACACGTTCAAGTATTTCAGTGGTGCTTCCTCCAAGCGGATGTTCGCCGTGATACACTTGGTCCAATATAGAGTAGAACACTTGCAACTGCATCTCCTGTAAAATCACAAAACAGAAATAAATTGAGACATAAACATGAGATGAAACCCACGCAGGGACCAAACATCTTTTTTGCCGCACAGAGACTCTCAATCATGTGATCAGGGAGCACTTCTCCAGTCTGCCAGTGACGAGCAAAGCTTGCTAGAACCTGTAGAATGGATAGAACAGAAATGAATAAAAACTAACTTGAAACAAAGGCTAAAGTCTACGCACTCTGGCATCTGTGGCGAAATACTCCATCAACACCGAAGGAACTTCAGCGAAATCAGTGGGACACCGTGTTCCTAGAAATCTTAAATAAAATCTTGATAATTTGAGATAATCAATTTATACCAGTGACATGTTGGTAGCGAGTGCGCCCAAGCATCGAGTGCATAGCATGGCCAAATTCGTGGAAGAGATTCTCCAGCATCGAAGCGGTTAAACACGACGGAATTCTACCTCTCGGAGGGGGTAAGTTCAACATAAGCACCACAATAGGATCTTGGTATGTGCCATCGTCCAATTCTCGGCCTCCTTGGATAGTGAAGTGGCAATCCTATAATCGCGCGTAGAATCAAACGTGATAATTCCTTGATTACAGCGAATGAGGCTAACCTGGTGTGGCTTTCCAGGCCGCTCATATAAATCGCAGTAGATGTATCCCAGGGTGCCTTCCGTTTCATGAACGACCGCCTGCATACAACACTTTTAGATCCACAGAAAGAGAGGTGCAGAAACTCACCAGCTTGGCCACATCGTATGACCACAGTTCTCCATAGCTAGCCTCTTGGTATTGAAGGCTCACACCAAACAATGCTTGGAAGATTTTATCTAAACCGTGCATGCAGCACCCGAGTGAGAAATATGGCGACAGATCTGCATTGTTCACTTGGCACCTGAAGGAGAATCAAGAAATTTTGTTAACAAATCTCTCATCAATAATTACCTTTCATGACGAGCAACACCAGCATAATAAGCAAGATCCCATGGCATCACCTTCATAAATACACCCATAAAAAGTGATTAATTTCATGAAGGCGGAGAACAAACCTCTTTGGATCCACCGTGTTTTATCTTCATATCTCTGATGGCACTGATATCGTTCTCAACCAGAGGTTTGATCTCTTCAGCCAGAGTTTCCAGAAAATCCATCACGTTGGCTAGAAAAACTTCCATTACATAACAATGACAAAATGAAGACGGTTCAACTGACCAGCGCTCTGACCAAGGGTGCCACGTAACGCTCGATCACCAAAGGAGGAGAAACCAACAAGTTTGGCTAAATGGTCACGTGACGAGAGGAGCGAGTCAAATCGATCGGATTGCTGTTGGTCCGGGTGAAGGTAGATTTTGTATGCAGCTTCTCGTACCTGAGATGAAGTAAATTGGCAACTGATTGAATTCCATATGACAGGCTTACTAGGTCATTGTGATGGTCAGAGAAGAGGCCGGTTACTGCAACGTTATCACCGTCAAGCGCAAAACTGAGAAAAAGAGAGCAATTATCACACAGAAGAAAGAAGGAGTGATGGTAGATAACCATGCAATAGGCTGTGAGATATAAGTAGACAGCCAAGAGAGAAATTGTCTGAACCCTCATGAGCAGGCTAATTTGATGACTTACACATATTTCAAGTGATCTGGGAGATGATCCTTCTTCACGTGCACTGATCGTTGCGTCCCTTGCATGAAAAACGTACCCAGCATGTGAATCTTTTCGTTTAATTCAACAAAAATTCTCCTCTGGGAAAAAAAGTTAAATTCACGTAATCATTTTCAAGACTTCTGAACAAACTTTATCTTCTGGAAGATGAATTCCACTTTGTTCAAAATCGAACATGAAAAGTTCGGCAACTCTGTCATCAATGGCGTCAGTTTCAAAGGAGTCTCCGTTCTTCAGAACGTTGGATAACGATCGATGGATATCGACATTCGTGTTCAGTCTACATTGACACATCAAATCATTAGTGACTCAGTGATTCTCATCAAATAAGCAGATCTCACTTTTCCACAAGGGCGCTAATGCTCATACAGGCGTCTTCAGCAGCCTGGCAAAATCTCTGATCAGGATGAGCGATCCGCACAAAATCTGCCTGTAAAAACCGAACAGAAAAACAATAGGTTGAATCTTCAAAATATTTCCTCACCATATCAGCCACTCGGCATAAACAATCAGAAAGTTCATCAAAAACTTTCACTAATTTTCTCTTTCGATTAGGTGACGCAGCCTCAGCAACCAAATCTTCAGCCTCATGCGTAGCATTTTGTTGCAGAAGATAGAAACCTGAATGTTCCTTCAATTGTGGGATGTTGAACAAACCCTAGAAGATATCGTTCGAAGCTGGATCAATGAATCACACAAACTTCTAATTACCACATTGCTCTTCCCGATGTTGAAGTTGAACTTCTTTTCCCGTTTTGAGTTGAAGGCAGCCGCAAGAGGAGAAAGGGTCGAGACATTTCGTTTAAAGACAGGGAGGAGGAAACGCCCTCCGAAGCAAAGGCTCATCAGGTGAGACATCACTGGTCAGGACCTCATTATGCACACACTGGAAAAGGAGTAACTATAGCAATGAGGGCAAATGTAACAACAATCAGAATTCATTCAAATCAGTCCAATAAAAAGTGTATTATAAATTGAATAAACTAAAGAAAAAATATTACATCAAGGATTCATCTTTTCATATGAGAATACATGCCTTGCCCAACGTGCGTGCGTGAGTGCGTGATGGGGTTTTACGGCTCCAGCCAACCCATTCGGGTGATACGGGCGCCAGAACAGAAGGCCCGGGACTGGGGTTTCCCCCTACTCTTATCGATAAATCCCAAGGCTTCTTTATCCTGCATACCACCATATACAGTAGTACACAGCGCCCGGCCTTGTTACGCAGTTGGGCAGCACTGCAGAGTCACTGAAGAATCACAATTGTAACCTTGCCCAACGTGATTGATGTGAGCAATCAGTCTGTGTCAATATACATAGCCTTTTTATCTAATGATTTGAATTAACTCAAAAATATATGTTATATCATAATTCAGGGCTGTATCATTTTATTCATTTATTAAATTAAATGATGGAAAGCAAATTTTTCTCAGTAAATCAAAAGAAATCAAAGATATTATAAAAAAGCATCATTAGGGTGTGTTATTCTCAATGGTGTTAGGAGTGCTAAATGTCAAATGTTAAAATTTATATTTGAAGAAAATGTTTAGAACGCGATGCTTCAGTAGGATTTCAAAGGTTATAGATGAGTATGTGGCATAACAACACAGTTTTTTGGCATCATATATCTCGAAGGTTCCATACGTCTACGGTCCAGCTAGGTCGTTTCGATAGTACAAAGAGCTTTGACATATCAATATTATTATGTACCTTCAAGTGTATACTGTATAGATTCTACTGAAGAATTCCTCCGGCGCCTTCAGGCTTGCACAGGAGCAAGATTTGCGTCAAAACTAAAAACTTAAGCCTGGAACACTACAAGACATACAAACAGACAGAAAAGAACATTTATTGTGGTATAAACTATATTGTGGTATAGACTAAACAGTGAATAGATAACTTAGGAGACTGGCATAATGGCCTTTTGGCTGGCCTGCCGCCTGAATGAAAAGGAAAAATAAAGAAAAAGAGGAGAAAGAAAAGTAAAAACACACACACAAAAACAAGATAAAGACAAAAACCAAACTGAAACAAATAACCAAAATGAACAAATGAAAAACAAAAAAGAGAAAAATTGTGACAATATAGTAAGAAAATTCATGTAATGAAATAATTATAACATATGTCAAATGAATCATGATGAAAGAAACATAATAATACAAGCAATAACAGCAATATACACAAAAGTTAAAAGTAAGAATCGGAAAACAGATATTGTAATTATTATTATTATCAATTAATATTATTATTATTATTATTATTATTATTATTATTATTATTATTATTATTATTATTATTACTACAGATGTAGCAAATAAGGATCGTACATCTTTCAGGATAATGATTGATAATTTGATTTGCATTATTTTAATATATTGGCTAAAACCTTTTAATGAATGGACAAATATTTTATTGAGTACATTTGGTGGTGAGTAATTTATAGTTAGTTATTGAATAACGGAGATATTGACAAAAGTATTCATACCAAAACCGAGGGACGAGCAATTTAGTATGATTACGAGTACCATAATCATGGTTTGATTCCATGAAGGAAATATAGTTCAGGGTAGAATTATTTTTATAAATTTATTGAAGAATACAAGCTGAGGCTCTTGATTGAACTTGATTAGTACGAATGTCTTGAATTTTCTGGAGCTTAAGTGCTTTAAAAATAGAATCGGTATGAGCATTGTATTTAGATTTCGATATCAATCGAATCGATTTCTTTTGTAGGTTAAATACATGATCAGCGGATTTGCCCAAATATTACATTAATTACATAATTATATGACTGCGATCGTGATGGTCATTCTGACGGGGAAAAGTCTCGTTCCAAGACTCTATAACGGTAATTAGATCATTAGGTAATTAATCATCCCCTCAGATTATGGCTACAGAATGCAGCTAGACGGGGAATAGCAATTTCTGCATGGTTTCTGTCTATATTATCGCCCACCAAATATAAACTCAGAAAACTTTGAGTGAATTTGTAATTACCAAGCGTATATTAAGAGTTAATTATTATCAATGCTGATTATGCTCCGAGTAGAGTAAAGCCGAAGTCCATAACCACACAATTTCAACTTACATGAAGCAGACCGAGCCCGAAAGGTCAAGGACTTGAGATAAGTGCGTTATGAAGGTTGTTGTGAAGATGTTTTGGTCAATGATTTCCACTACTATCCTAGATTGCTCGCAGGCACGGTGCATTCCGCCATATTACGCGTTACACTCGGAAAACACTTAACACCTTTCAGTGTCTCCATGAGTCACATGACTAAGGGGAATTCCCATCCTTACACAAGATTTTCAACACTAAACGTTTTCTGATGTTTCCATCGTTTAGATGAGGAAATGGGTTTTCATGTATATTACATGATTCAATCAATCCAAACTTAGTATCAATACAATCCTTCCCATGCCCTAAGCACATATACACCCCTCTCAAGTCACATACAACCAGTGCACACCTTTCCAGCATCACATTTGTACTCTGAAAATATTCCATATCTCCCTCTGTAGGGGGCACTGAATAGCACAATGGGTTAAACCGCTGTCTGCAATCCTATGCCGACCGTGGGGGTCAAGGTCCCGGGTTCAAGACCCGATCAGGCTACGGGCGTTATGATGGTGAATTTCAATTGTAATTCTTCGGTGACTCAGCAGTGCTGCCCAACTGCGTAACAAGGCCAGGCGCTGTGTACTACACGCACTAGACCAACATTTCTCAACTAACAACATATACTACAGCAGTCAATATGGATTCAAAAAAAAAAAAATAAGTCAGCCGAACACGTATTACTAGAACTCACTAATATAATTCTGCATCGAATGGGCATGAACAAAGCTCCCACCACAAATTTCTCGATCTCTAAAAGCTTTCGACACCTTAAATTATGAAATACTCCTATTTAAACTAAAACATTATGGTCTACACAGTTCTACAATTCAGCTATGCCAACATTATCTTACAAACAGAAAACAATACGTCCAGATACAAGATACAAAATTCTCTCAATTAGATATCAACATAGGAGTCCCACAATGATCCATTCTAGGTCCAATTATATTCCTTGTTTATGTGAATGACCTTCCAAACTGTTCAAACAACACCAATTGCATTACTTATGCAGACGACACAATCTTGATTAGTACTATAAACCATGAATCCATGGAAGACATAAATTCCCTTAAAAACGAGCTGAACAAAGTATATAAATGGCTCTGTACAAATAAATTAGAAATGTCTGCTAAAAGGGGCCTGGGAACCGCTTTTGGTCCATGCATTGTGTAAACTAGTAATACCGTACATTATGATAAGCGGTGCTTAACTGCTGCTGGTAAGAATGTTAACTGATTCACAATATTGTGCAAGCATGCTTGTTCACAATTATTTTTGCTGCTCTAAGATGATCGACGGATGCAGGGTGAAATGTTCTGAAATATTTTCCACGAAGTATGACCCAGTAAAAGCAAAATTTGATAACGGGCTACTTTGACTATAAACGGTGTTTATTTTGGGAACAAAAACGTAAACTCTGAGGAAAGAGCATTTTGCAACACTTAAGCCTACATTCAAAAATCCCCATACGCACATGTACATATGTGCATGTATGCTGCGAATAGATCGACTTATGAATAACCCTGCACGCGTAGTTGTCCAAGTTTTGGAAATGTTGTTGTTGTTGTTGTTGTTGTTGTTGTTTTGTTTTTGTTTTTGTTTTTGTTTTTGTTTTTTGTTTTTTTCAATCCAGCTAATTAATTAATACGACTTAATACAGTGCGACAAAGAAACTACTAGTATAGTTATACTCGATAACAAATGTCATCATGAAAATTGTATTTATTTGCAGTGCCCATTTTATCTTGACAGTCCTCCAACGTCATCCATAATCATGCTTTCATTTGAACACAGGGAAAGTCTTGGACATGTCAAAGGTCAGAGCTGCAGCCTGCCTGATGCCACCTGTGGCCTCTGTCACTGAATCGGGAATCTCCACTACAAAACCAGACATTTGATGAAGACAACGTAGATGTGCTGCTGTGGTATGTGCTCACTAACCGTTACTCAAAGGTACTTCGTTAGTAATCGGTTGACCTGAGCTGAGGATCACCTGGCTGCAGGTGAGAAGCACGACTAAGAGCGCAAAAGGAAACTGCATGACTGCGGAGGAGAGATCACCTGAGGAGGGAATGCACACGACTTCTGATCAACTGACCTGAGAGATATTGGATCGCGGTGGAGAAGAATATTGTATTGTAAATGTGGTTATAACATATAATTTCCTTCTTTAAATAGCTTCAATTGTCATTCCCAGGGTATTGTCGTGGCCACTCGAACATCTGGCACATTCATTCACTATAAATGGCATGAAAACTGAAATGAAATAATTCTGTCGATACCATCGATCTTTATTCTACATTTTCAGCGGTTCAAAGCTTTTTGAATTTGGTGTTCATTAAGTAGTCCCAATTTCGATTTTTATATTAAAGATTTTTCCCTCTCTCTCCTTTAAGTTTTTATATATTTATCTTCCTGTCGTGTACAATCATGTGCACATGTACACGACAGGATTACGCTGAGTGTGGAGCTGCTAATGGTTGGAGTTAGGGACAGTGGGTGGCACCAAATAGAAGAATGGGGATGGAGAGTGGAGGCTGAACATCTCACGCTGGTCATGAATCTAAGGCTATCGGTCCCAGACTGCCAACTGAAAATGAAATCCTGCAACTGCCAATTAAGATATGGAGGTTAACTTGTACAAACGTTGTTTAGTGTGAAACGGCCTGTCCCAAATGTTAATCCGTGCGACTTTTAAATTAATTAATATCTATATATCTGTTTATATATAGACATATAATATTGAATAACAGGGGAAAACATTCCAAATACGCGCATTTTAATTATCACAGTACTATTTAGCAAGTTATTTGTGGCCATACATAAAAGTGACTAAAGTGCGTGCATTAACAGGCGTAATTCATCCGATACAATCATGTTCCACTTCATCTTATCCTTAATTGATGTAATAGTTGATTGATTAACTAATTATGGTACCACTCTCTTTATAAGTGTTTCTCTGTTGCTACGAAATTCATTTGTCGTGAAATATCGTGAAAAATACCTTGCTCGACTATTTTGTCCCATACCACTAATTCCTACTATTTGGACCCAATCCTTATCATGCAGTGATAACAAAAAATATGCAATGCTCATTGATAGGTTCTTTGTAATCCCCCTTATTGTGTGTGCAGTGATGTTCGGTGCATATACGGCATACCCTTATACACCACTTTGGACAAAGTAGTTGCGGACAAAAAAAAAACTAGCCCAAAGTGACATGCAAAACACCCACTATTATGTCCACTATACATAAATATGACAAGATCATCAAATTGTCAAAAAAAAAAAAAAAAAAAAAATGCAATGCTCATTGTTAATTTATTTGTAATCCCCCTATCATGAGTTCAGTGATGTTCGGTGCACATACGGCATAGCCTTATACACCACTTTAGACAAAGTAGTTACGGACAAAAAAAGTCTTGGAAATATTATTTTTAATCTTTTTAATCTTTTTAATTTTTTTTTTTTTTTTTTTTTTTTTTTTACACCAAGATCCAGGATATGTATTTCCAATAATCAGAAGAGTGTGCATGCGAAAGTACGACCTTATTATATACGATTACCGCAGAGTTATGGCTGATTTTCTGATGGTGCAAAATAGTGCAAATAGAAGAAACATAATGAAAAAAAAAAAGAGTTTTTTTTGCCCAAATAAATGTAATCAAGTCGTTCTTGATGAATTTTGTAGTTTATTAGATGGATAACATCGAGAAAAACTGACAACAGCTAGATTTCCCTGGGTCCAAATAGTAGAAATAGGCTGTGACTTTTTGCGCCCTCTATATGTGGCGCCAAATAGTAAGCAGTGGTTCAAAATAGTCGTTACATTATCTCCTTATCTGACACCTGACGAATATTACTTACCACCTGGCACCAACTATAATAGGCCTACTGGCTTTTGCTGTTTCGCCCTTCTTCTTTTTTTTTTTTTTTTTTTTTTTTTTTTTGTTGATAAATCACTTATGAATAAAACCGCATGTAAACAGATGAAGCACCTATAAGTGACAGTTTCCCTTGGGGCGTATTTTTAATAAGCAACTCAACGTTTATCACTATCGTCGTTGTTTCCATGTCAGCTATGAAGCTACATAGCAGATAAAATTGTATGCGGCAGAAAATTTTACGCATAGTTTATTTTAAAAAAAGCCTGATTGTTTATTTGAATGAGAAACATATAATAAATTGAATATACAGTACAGTGAGTACATCAAGATTGGTAATTCAAGGACACGCCATAAAGCACCCCAAGCGTGATTTAACGTAATTTAGGCTACGTGGTTTGCCCCAATTCCGGAGAATAATGAAATCGGGCTAACATTATTTAGACGCTTTTTAATTGTGGTTGCGTTGAATCTCGGTTGTTAATATTTTCAATTACATCTCAATTTATGAGTTCAAACCACTTGATGGTATTGGCTATTATTATGTGCGTATACCATAGTAGGCTTACTCTGGGATCTTGTGTTGTACAATTTAAAAGTAGTTTTTGTTTTGGTGTTATTTTACTTTCATTTTTCATGTCCGGTTTAACAACTTTGGTTCATCCCGGATAATTCAGAATTTCAATGCACTCTGAATTTGTAATAGCGTTCGTTATCGTTTGGATAATTGCCACTAGTGGAGTCTGTTAGCTCCGAAAATGTGACGAATTCTGCAAAAAGATGATGAAGGCACCAACATTTCAGTAAAACTGCTAATATGTATTATGATGATTATTATTTTTATTTTTATTTTTTTATTTATTTATTTTTTTTCTTTCGTTGTGTGTTAAACGAGATCGATTACACTTGTTTAGCATTGTGAAACCGGTCAAGAGCTCAGTAAAAAGGGCGCATATTTGGGATCTAGCTGTCACGTGCTCCATCGTGTACAGGCCTGTTGTAGTTTAATTTTATGATTCAATAAGAAATATATATGTCATATGTATACTATTCAATTAATTCAAAATAATTATGCAGACATGCAGTCTAAGTCAAGAGCACGTGGCAGTTGCTCGAGCACACGGAGATGAGTCCGCGATGATTCATGCCTGCATTCTTGGAGCGACGTTACTGCAACATCGCTATAGTCCTCGCATAAAATAGTCTAAACTCACAGCAACTTAATAACATTCTAGTCACAGCCCTTGAACACGATCACAACCAAATGAGAATTGTTGAACTCTAAAGGGCCGTTCACATATGTGCGTCCGGCACGTGCGGGCGGAAAACGCCCGCACGTGCCGGATGGCCCGCAAATGCGTTGCGTTCACATATGTGCGGGCGGTCCGTGCGTGCGGGCCATATTTCTCATTTGATTTGTAGTTTCTGCGCAGGCAACACTGGCGATCGTCACCGGAGAGAAAAATAAATAAAAAATTAATTGATTAAAAAATGCGGCGTTTGTACATTGAGATACGTGTATACTTTCATATAATCTATTAGGTATCCATGTCTCCCATTCCTGTACTTGCTTAATTGCTTTTCAATCCATACACATTAAATTAGATTATCCTTTTTAATGCTACACATTTGTATAGATGGTTTCACACTATATATAATAGAGATAATTATTGCTCATTAATAAGTTACGAAATTAGGTTAGTTTTCAGTAACGTATTACCCAGTACATACCACATATGCATCAAAGCACGATTTGACCCTCCATATATAATTGAGAAAACGGCATATTAAAAAAAAAAACACATGTTTATTAAAAACTAGACAATGACACAATCAATTTGACACTTTGAATAGACGTAATTATCAAATGAATTTAATGAGCTCAATAAATGATATGAAATGAACATCAACATTCAAGTACTATAGTTAATTTCCGCGCCTGCATTGCCTGGGCTATGACACTGAGCTCTGTCCTTGATTACTGGGGTCTGGAAAACATGAGAAGCTTGGAGAGAAGGTG
>KB296474.1:37644-69676 GCA_000328365.1 Capitella teleta
TACAATGTATTATATCAGCGTCTTCTCAGATATTTTGACTTAGACAAAGGGACATTTATTATCATTTAAACGACAGTCTATTTGACAATTGTCATTGTGTACATATTACTCAAATGTGTTGTTTACAAAACACCCATTCATTAAAATTCACAATGAGTAGAAAATTAGAATTGCACCTACCATCACTCCAAAGGCAATTTGACTCCATGTTATAAAATCTGTTAGTCCAGTATCTGTTTCCCCCATCTTCTACTATCGTACAAGTTCAATAAGCGCCACAACTGGATCATTCTTCATGCTCGCTCTTCTTCAGCCGGATGTTTCCTCTCTGAATTCCAATCGCCGAATGCAGTCGCGCATGCGCAGATCACGCCGCCCGCATTCTGTTTTCCAAACCGACGCATCTGATTGCGGGCGGGAAACGCCCGCAAAAACGCAGCCGCATATGTGAACGCGCAAACATAAAATAGTGAGATGGAAAATGCTGCGTGCGGGCGGAAAACGCCCGCCCGCACATATGTGAACGGCCCTTAACCCTAGCTACCACACGCCTGCGATCTGCTATCGAGTATCTTGCTGCTTTATCAAGCGGGGCGCTCAGAACATTATAAGCATTTTCTGCAGAGCCGTCAACACAGGTAGGTCGCGAAAATAGCAGGGTTCATCGTATTCGTAACGGAAGCTGAGTATTGTGGATTGAATTGTAAAGTCACAAGATCATCGAGAGTTGGTGGAATTGCATTACGGATCCTCAAGAGGTCATCATTCAAGAGAAATTCGATTTATTGGGTGGGCGATAATGGGTGCATTTCCTGGACGGAGAATCCCGAATGAGTAACGATTTGTTTATGGCCGTTCTTCAGCTCGCAGCGCTCGGCTTTGCGAACATTCTTATGGTAGTTGTTAGTTGTATGCAGCTGATACGAGCGGTGATTGCAGACCTATTTAGCTTAACCATAAGCTATGTGATTTTCATTACTTGTGGTTAATATCACAATATGCAGCAATGTAACAAAATACGGTATTATATTATTATAAACTGTTTGTAAAATGCCGAAATGGGCGTGTCTGTTTGGGGCGCGAAACTGAATTACATGGCGTATACGGTAACTTAAAGACTAGTATATACCCCGGTATTATTAATGCACTAATAAATTAGTAGCAGAGCCTATTAGGGGTTATGTGTCCCTAGCCATGCAAGTGTTCGGGACGGGTGATCAGCGAGGACAGTTATTATAATATTAAACATATACTACATGCAGCTAGGCCATCGTCAACATAATGTACTAGGAGCAGGATAAACAATAATCTATATAGGAATATTAAAATATTTTTTGGCATAAATTCCTCTTGGCATAGTGATGTAAAAAATAATAAATATATACTGACCAGTAAAGAATAATAAATATATACCGACCAGTAATCACGCAGATCGATGATACAATACATTAACTTTAAGAACCTTTTTGTATAAGTATATCATATAATGTTATATCTTGGAACGTTCCAAAATTTGAAAAATTATGAATAATGTTTGAGTGCAATTATACAAGGGCTTTAGAAAAAATTACATTTTCCTATACTTGTTCATACAATGTAGCTACGCGATAAGTAAAGTTGATAGCACCCTCAGAGACCCTCTGTTAGGTTTGGACCCAAGAGATATATATTTTGCTCTGTTTGGAATATTGATTATCTGGGAAAATTCTGATTATCTGGGAAAGTTCTAATTGTTGAGAATTTTAGCAAAAAAGAACATTATCATTGTGAACATGTTCTTTTATTCATATGAATTTTTCTTTTCCAGAAATAACCAAAATGGCAACCAAGGAGCAATGGCCCGAACTCGCCGGAAAGGTATCCAGTCATTTTTATTTTGACCAATAAATTATTTGAACTTCAAGAAGTGGAACTATCCACATGCGAACTGATAACCTTATCTTGTAACTGCCTTGTCTAGACAGTGACATGGAAATTTCCATGCTTCATAAATAAATTTGTGTGCTAAAAATTTGCTATCAGCAAATATTCACCAATCAAGCAGGATGAGTGTTGTTGACATCCTTGTTTGGCTCTTGATGAATTTACCGCCCACTACAGCACTTAATATTGCTGTTTTAGGAGTCCTCACCCCTTTTGGATAATTTACTTATCAATGTTTCTGCCTATTCAAAAAAAGTTGAATTGCATGTATTTTAAGTGGATGTTTCCTGTGGGAGTGTGCTTTGAATTTATGTTAAGATTTATAATTGTTTGAAAATTTTGATTCCTGTCTTCAGATTTCATATGATTTTATTCACTTTTGTTAATCAATAGCAATTTTTAACAATTTTTGTTTGTTTACAGACCGGAGCTGAGGCACAGGCAGCTGTGAAAGCCGATCGCCCCGATGTCGAAGTATGCATATTTTTTTATCGCAAAAGTTTGTGCAATTTATGAATGTGAGAAGGTGCCATGTGACATGTGAACTGTTCTGCGGTCACATTCACTGATAAGCTCAGTTGACTGAATGAAGCCAAGAGTGATTGATTTACAGCCATTTAATCTCATCTATTCATGCTAAGTATTTCGTAGATAAACCTTATCTTATGATCTAAATTCTTGACAATCCCAGCAACAGTTGAATCCTCTTCATCGAAGCTGATTTTCCCCCGTATTTTTAAGGTCCAAGTGATGGACGAGGGAAGCCCATGTACCATGGATTACCGCACGGACCGCGTGAGGATTTTCGTAAACACTGATGGCAAGGTGTCAGGCACTCCCATGTGTGGATAGATTTTATATTTTCACCAGTAATATATTCACTTGGCGATGTATTTTGATTTAATTAGACGTAAACATTTTGGTGCTATATTTTCTGTTTCGGTTCTGCAATTTTCTGCCAAATAAACAACTAAAAGATGATTTTTTTTTTTTTCTGAATGAAAATAACTTTTATGGCATATTTGAATTTTGAATTAATTTATGTTATTGTCAACATATTATTATCAAAAATTCTTAATAAATTAAATCATGTTTTTGAATCTTTGGGTTGATATAATTTTATTCAATATTTTATAATGTACACGAGCAATCAAGATACATATATTGGTGCATAATTAATCTCTTAATGGCAGATCATTGACGTATCTTGATCAAAATTATACACATACATTTACAATAAATGTCAGCGTGTTTAGAGTGTGTCGCCTACGAATTTACAGGTCGAGTAGGCCAAAAGTACAACTCTATGTTAACGATTTAAATGCTTTTCAGTGGCACTGTGCTTTGGCCAGAAAGTATGACAAAAGAGGTCACAGGGTAAAACCACACAATTTAAAGATTATATAAATATATACTTTATATGGTTGGTCTGACATGTAATGCTGCTATTCCTATCATTTCCATTCGAAATTCATCCACATTTATGCTGATTTATCTCAATCAATAGAGCGCTCCCAACCTTTTGGCGATTTTTTCACTTTTGGTGGCAAAAAGGGCCCCGGACCATGGATAGGCATCGTTGGACGCATAAAATTATTGTGGTTCCACAAGATGTATGGGAGGGTCATCATGATTCCTTATTTAGATAGATTTATATTCTTGGCAAACGTGTCAAAAATAAATAAATATATATATTTTAGGGAAGCGGTCTCTGACAGGCAGAGTAAAGCTGCATTCACATAATTAAGATATAATATTCGACCTGCATCTGACCGCAGACACACAACCTATCCTCTCTCGGGATTTTCCGAAATACGGAGCATCCTCGTTCGATCCTGCTTGCATGAAGCATTGAAGCTGGAGTGCAAAGCCATGGGGGTCATGTTGTACAACATCACGTGCGGGTTTCTTACAAAAGTAACGACGCTGCAGTTCATTGACGTAAAATTTCACAGGGGGGAAACCACAATCAATTAATCATATATGATACTTATACGTATTGTCTTGATTAAAAGCACACTCCTAAATAAACGCCCACCCCACCTTTTTCAAAGGAGATATTGATGAATTCCCATACACGCCCACCAGTACCAAGGTACATTGTATTTTTAGCAGCATTCACAGTGCTCACTCTCTTCCTTCAACTATTAAAAGTGCAAAGCAAGCATACAGCAGTGTCAGCATAAAGTCATTATAGTACATGTAGTATAAGTGACCTACATAGCACACAGTAGCAGAGCGCAATGCACCTTTAACACTTGCAGCCACAAATGCTTTAAGGGACAATCGCCGCTGGGCGTGAATGAGTCAAACAAGAGATGCCTGAAAATTCTCTAATTCCACCTTTATCAGTGCATAATGCATATATAGTTTCTTCCCTTAAAATTAATGCACGAGTTCACCTACAGGCTGAAATAATAATGTGGGAGAGAGTAAGAGGCTTCACAAAGTTCTAGTAATATCACTTCCTCTTCCCCCTCCTGTTGCCATGAGGACAGATCAACCTACACTATTGATTTTCTAGTATGAGGCTTACAGAGCAATAATTATATTTAAATCATGCTAATTATATCGAAATTCTATTTTGGATATATTTCTTCACCAACAAGCCCTAGCATCTGCATGTATCATAAGATATCTCCAGCCAATTAGGATCCGATACATGGTCAGGTGACTAACCTAGGGGCGTGGTTATAGTACAAGCACTCCTTATAAGGAACATAATTGGCCTACTCCCAAGACAATCACCTGGATATATTTAATAAGCTGATTCATACTTTTAAATTAAGAACAAACTTTTGACTGCTCATGGAATATCCACGAACTCGAGGGAATATGCCAATTGGGTGACCTGTCAGGAATTTTTGTCCTACACATTAGCATTACTCACATCCACTAGCATTACTAGCAGCAGCTTGCAGACACTTCAGCCATATACTTCAGCAGACTAACAGCCTAATATTCGTTGAATTCGTTGGTTTTAACAATTATGAGAGGGTGTTTGTGGAGTGGGCGTGTAATCGATGTGAAATCGACATGCTCTCAGCTTCTGCCTTAGCACACTGCGCGTATAACCAAGACAATACGGTATTATATGGAGTGTTTTTTTCTTATTCCCAAAAGGGCCAACTTAATAACTTTCTTATTCACGTGGAATGAATGGGGCATCTCTGTTTCAAGAAATAAATTTTAAGAATTTAAAAACTTGGCAAATTTTTTAACATGGAGTATAGACTACTTTTGGTCAGCTATGTATAATGTGAAAATATGATATACTAGAATTGTGGTGCAACAGACGTCAGAGTCATGGTCAATTTGTGTCATTATATCATAACGCACTTCGGTAGTCTCTGCATGCGTTAAAATACCTGATTCTGGTGTAAATTCGACAAAAAGATACTGTATGTCTGAGAATAAATTATGAAACCAAAAAAATCAAAGTTATAGGTATGAAATAAATAATCGTTAATACAATTATCTGAATAATAATATCATTTTGTTTTTCGTACAATGCAAGATCATTAAAAAGTGAAGCGAAAAACAACTGATCAAAAATCGAAAATAAGTGAAAGGACTTATTTCGTATTCTTTTTTACCACATCGTTTGTCATACCTCGATGAATAAACATTCATATACTATACCGGTATATATTTATCAATTCTATAAAATGACGGAAAATAGAGAACTAAAGGATTCGACGCAAAACGTTATGATTCGTCTTGCTACATTGACTACAACCAATGTTATATTATCTTCGAATGATGTACATAATGTCATAATTTTTATCAATAATAATAATTTTACCATATTGTTTGCCAAATAGAATTGTTTTCTCTGTTATTGTAGCTAGCTATAAGTTCTGATGTATTTTTTCGTCAACGCTGGATCCATTTTTTCTTGTGGTGGAGCGAATGAAGTTTCTTCTGGGCGATAATATGACATTTGATTCGTAAATCCAGGGCAGGGGCCTGTTTTTCCTCAGTAGAAGAAAATGTAAAGAAGTTGCATCAGTAATTGGGATGGCTAAATTTGCAACACAAAGGTCAGGGAGTAGGTTTGTGGTGGGAAGAGAAGCATGGAAGAGTTTGATTGTAAGTAGAGTGATGTATGCATCAGGTGCTTTAGTGTGGAATGAGAATGTACGACAGAATGTGGAGAGAATGCAGAATGAGTATGGTTGGTGGATGTGGAGATTGAAGAGGACTGTAAGGAATGCGGTAGTACATGGAGAGTCAGGATGGAGTTCGTTTTGGGAGAGAGAAATGAAGGCGAAGGTAGCCTTTGTGGTGAGAGTGTTGGAGGAGGATGGGCTGGTTGCGAGAGTGGGGGAGAGCTTGCTTGATGGAGATACGGGTGAGGTCGAAGTGGTGGAAGAAGATTGGTAGGATGACGGAGGAGTTAGGGGTGGATGTATTGTTGAGTTTGGTATGGCTGCGAAGAATGAGTGTGATTGGTGTGGCAGAGATGGGAATTTGTGAGGATGAGCGAAAGAGAATGAGGAAAGTTGAATTAGAGAGGAGGGTACAAGAGGTAGGAAGAATGAGATGCGAATAACAGCTACAGAGGAATGAAAGGACGAGGAGGTATGCACAAGAGAAAGGAGAGATGAAGTTAGAGGCGTATGCGGATGGACAAGAGGGGGCCGGAATGAGGTTGATGATGAGAGGTGATTGTTTACCAGTAAGAATGAATGAGTGTGTACATTGGAAGTATGGAGAGAATGAGAAGAGGTGTACATGTGGAGAGGAAGAGACTGAAAGGCATGTGCTGTTTGATGTGTTTTGTATGAGAGGTTGAGAAAAGAGTGGATGAGGAGATGGAGAGAGGAGAGGAGAGATGAGGATTTGGTGGAGGAAGTGCTGGGGTTCGCCGTAACATCCGCGGACCAAAAACGAATGATGTTGAGGAGTGTAAGAAAGATTTGGATTGAGCGAAAGAGGAGAGCAAGAGAAAGATAGAGGGCAAGGCCCTGGTCTGACGTTTGCGAGAGAGTGAAAGTGTTTGTTCTATTACTATAATTTTGAATTATTACTTTTGGTTGGTTTATGAGTTATCTAGTCAGTAGCAAGCTAGTGCTGATGCTTATGTTACTTTACAACTTGCTCCTACATCGGTCATTTTGCGTGGAGGGCTACCAGGCGGCGTCCTCTTGCACTATGACTGAGTAGAACAACGAGTATCTTCTGGTCATCCATTCATTCATTTTATGTTATTTTCTTTTTATTCTTTATTTATATTTATTCTTTATTTATCTATTCATTTATTTATCTATTTACTTGTTATCATTTTGTTCTGTTGTTTTGGGGAAGGGGGAAGGGAAGTAGGGCTTTTTGTTGGGTTTGTTATTCCATTTTAGTTTTATTTCAGTTATTGCTGTATTATTTATCAGGATACATCTTTTAGAAATAGAAGATATATTAAAAGAGAAACTCGAACGTCAGATTGTAACAGTGCCGAAACAAAGGCACTTTAATCCAATCAACCTGAACCTGAACCTTCTTTCAACTTTGACCTGGAACATGATGTCACGATTCGAACCTCATTCTGGTTTGCGGATCAGGTGGTCAGATCTCAGATATCGCAAGTTTTGGCTGTTAACTTGTTATGCGTGTAAGAAATTTATGCATAAATTTCTTGTCACATGACTCAGTTGGCTGTCACACTGATGCCAAGTGGGTGTCCAGAGTCTCATGGTTGCAGTTTTCATGCAAAGTGTCTCTGGTACAAACCATTCTCCGGTTCTTATGTCATGTTCCAAGTTGAAGTTGAAAAAAAATCACTCCTCTGGAAATTTGAATGAGAGTGACCCTTCTGTCAAAGCTAGAGAATGATTATGAACTTGGATATGTAGAACTTCCTACTAATACAAACTCCGGATTGTGCGAACATTTGGTTATTTCACTTGGCAGTAATTGTTGATTTGTTGGGCCATATAAAGTGAGTAAAGCTTTCCTTGACCCGTGGTTAATTGCTGTAATTTTGTGGATGGTGGTTAGTCTGTTGATGATTTTGTAAATCAATTTCCGTCTTTGACTGTTGGTCAGAGTTGGCAGTCTGAGTATTTTCAGTCGTTGGGGGTAGAGCAAAGTTTATTCAGTTATTTTTCTGCTCAGATTCAGCCATGAATGGCCCCAAGCAGCCATCCATGAGGGCCCTCAAGGGACGCTCCTCCGTACGTCCATCAGACCGCCACCGTAAACCAAATAGACCTAAGACCATAACTCCATTCTCACGGCTCACAAGAGAGGAGAAGAATAACTTGGTCATGACAGAATTGCGTAAACAGCCCCCGGAGAGTGAGCTTCACCAATACAGCAACGTGAGTTGCACCCTCTTTCCTGCTTTTTTCACTTCCTCTCTTTTTTCCACTTCTTAGTTGACGGACGATGAAATAGTTGATATTCTTCGAGGGTCCAGACCAGCAAACCGCCCCTTTTTAACTTTCTACGATCAATTTAGCAGCTTGTATAATCAGCAGCATAATACTGATCGATCCGGTGAAGTTGGTGCTGTTCTGTCTGGCGCTGCTATACTCAAGCGAGCCCCCAGCTCTGTGTCTCAAGTCCCTCCACCTCAAATTGTCTCTTCACTGCCTCCTCCGAACCTAACTGGAGCCCCGCCACCTTTGATACAACTCGCAGTTCGTAAAGGTTAGGATTTGGTCTTGTATATCTTGCATATTCATGTCTGATGTCACATCTGCAGAAACAAGGATTGAGTGGCTTGGAAATGATGCGTATGTCGGAAATCTTTTCATTAACAAAATAAAATTGGATGCTGAGAGGTGTGAGACATCATCCATGTTAACATCGCCTCATATTGCTTGTATTGTAGAGTGTGGTCTCCTGAAGGCGTCCTGATCACAGAAACAAGGACTCTGACAAAATCCTTTGAAGAGCTCGTCAGTGTGGCAGCGCTTGACTCAGCCCTCATCATGACTGACTCAACTTTTGAAGAAGCTTTTGCGGACGGTTTCATTTCTCACTTTCCTCCTGAAGTTGAGCTTTGCATCATTGCCGACAGAGCGGAGAATGTGAGTACTTACATACTATTCTTTCCTCTTCAACTTCATCATAAATATTTTGGCCAGGCAAACACAAGACGATCAACCATACAGCGTGCCAGCAAGCGCATCTTCATTTGCAAGGAGTGTTCTCAGTGTGGTTGGCTTGAGCAAGAAGAGCCTGGCTGCCCTAATTGCTATGCAATTCGCTTTGTTCTTTTTCCATCAGCACAACTGCACCCGAATCTGATACTCTTAAGGTCGGTGGAAACTTTGAAATGTGATAAAATCATCGCGTTTTACATCAGGTTCAAGCATTGTTTGCGCGTCATCATCACATCTGCTTCACTGAGGCGCCGGCATTGGGAAGAGGTTGTTCAGCTCGGATGGACAGCGGATTTCCCTTTAGCAGTTGATAAGGAAACCGACGAGACATCGTGGGTGGCCATGAATATGATGGATGAAGAGGAAGCTCGTGCAGAAGCACAGGTCACGAACTTTGGTACTGACTTGGAGGGGTTCCTCAAGGATCTCCAGATAGACGGCGACCACCTCTTGACTGGGATTGATTTTTCGGTGCTCTCTCCTTGCGTGCGATTGATCACGTCCAAGTTGGGTGCTGTGTCTCAGGAGGAGTCTGAGAACTACGCTGTTGCACGCCTCAAATCCCTCATCTCTCGGTTTCCTTGGAAGGCAAATTCTAAGCGGGATAATGTGTGTGTCAGTCATCGTTTGGGGCTGAGCAACGACACTCCGCTGGGCATCATCAGTGATATCTTCCGCACAGGGGATCGCAATTCTCCGCCATTCAAGGTGAGTCTCTATTGATGCCTCCACTCAAGCACTGACAATGCCCTCTTCAGCTCTTGTACCCAAGTGAAGCTGATGCCAAGAAACACTGCTCTGAGGTTGACGGCCTCACTTATGAGGATCTTGCCACTGATGACACCTTCATCGACTTTGACATGTGAGTGATATTACCTCTTGTGACCCCCAATCTGACCTTCTTGATTCTGTTTTGGTTTCAGTTTATTCCACAGTCATCCTTTCCTACATTCAAGCAAGGAGTCTTTAGTACTCCACGCCAACGTTAGTCCTGCTTCTTTGATCTTCTGCGTCCACTGCTCACTCGCTTCTTTCAGGCTTTGTTGAAGTATGAGGATATCACTGATGATTCAGGCAGCAAGCGTCTCGGTTGGTTCATGTTTGGCAGCCAAGTTCTCGGTTTAAAGTCTTGGGGCGACAGCAACCGCCGTCGTCGTCGCAACGAAGTGCAAATCCTCGAAAGAATGGAGCTGGGTGTTGGTGTTTTCCCTCACATCGAAGAAACTGACCAAGGTAGAAACATCGCTGTTATGCATCTTGGTATTTACATCTCATTTTCAGAGTACATAGCACACGTCCTTGACCTCAACACTATGCCCTTGCCCTTTGACCCTAACGCCCTGGAACGATATCAGCCAGAAGACTTTGCTTTCTGGCCCATGACCCCTAGCCGACCTGCAGATGAACGCCCAAGTATTTGTCTGGGTCGTTTCCGGAGGGCGTACAAAAATAGCCTCCCGATGAACTGTGGATTTCTGGAGGCTCTGGATGGACCTCTCTCTCAGTACGCTCACACATTTTATGTAACCCTGTCTTGATTCTGGTTGTTCAGGTATTCAGATCCATACGAAGATGAATGTGCTTTTGTGCGACCTGGCCTGTGGAAACTAGATCCTGATGGATTTCCACCCCAGGGCAGTGTTGTGCAATTTGCAGCGTACTTCCAGACATTCCCAAAGAAAGGTTTTCGAGCCACCCTACTCCTGAAAGTCTGGCCGAAGTGAGTCCTTTTATGTTAATGTCTTGGTTTAAAAATTAAAATTTACAAATTGTCTGATGTGGAGGTATTGTGGTGTTATCCCTGTGAGCAGCCAATTCATGTCTAACATTCCGAATTCTACCTTCAATCCTGGATTGCTTGTGTGTAATCTGTCATTTCGGGACCAGGAAAATCATTTTAATTGATTGCTTATAGCCTCATTGACTTTATTTTTACAAATTTATATAACTCACTTTGGGATTTAATACCCGATCGGGCGCTCTGCCCGCATAGATCCCATCGATTTATTATTAGGAGAGTCCCCCACATTGATGATCTGAGCGGTAAGCGATATTTTTGGGATGATTAGGACAAATGAAATAATGCTCTAATCAGGGCTTGAAATAAGCAAAATAATGTACTTGTTGAATAAACATTTAAAGTCATCAACCACTGCTGGTACAGTCAGACCCCGTCAATCTGCCGTCAAGTAATCCGCCCTTTTCGCAATCCGCTTTAAAATCTCAGGGAAAATTGTTTGTAATGTTAATTGTGTTATGTAATCCGCCCTTTTCGTTAATCCGCCTCCGACCACGATTCTGAGGAACAAATCTACACTGTACCATCATAAATTACATATGTAATCCACCCTTCGAAATATCATAGTGTAAAGAAACATAAGACACGGCACATCAATTGTCGGTGATTTCTTTCAAGTCAGGTCAATTAAACAACAAATGGCACCCCTCCGCTTATTCAACGTTTAAGAAGTGAATTAAACAAATGAATCAAATGCGGGTATCATCGCCATGTCGATTCCTTTATGTCTACGTGGATGGCTTACTTTCAATTTAATTGGGCGCTCAGTTATGGATAATGTTCAGGAGCAGAACGAACGACGGGAATTGTGAGTGGAATCGAGTGGTGAAGTGAGGGAATTGAAACTCGGAGACTTGGAGCTGATCCATGTACTCGTCATGACATGCATAAAATGAGATCTCACAACGACCATCCTTCAGTTATTGTCTCCACTCTCAACATTGCCCACTTCATTTGATCATTTCTTTTTTACGACCTGCTTGTAACCTAGTAGTATATGCCACTATATGGTACATGGGTTTTTGTATGGCATCTAATTTTCATCAATTTATGGTCTGATATGTAATCTGCCCTTTTCGTTAATCCGCCTGTTTCCTTGGGAACGGAGGAGGGCGGATTAACGGGGTCTGACTGTCAGACTTTAACCAAAGCTCATACTCAACTTTGAAAAGATGTGAATGCCCGTAAAAACAATGCTGACATCACCACAATTAACTCATCTGATCTGGCATCAATTGGGCGTGATCTATTTTTAACATGCCAGCATGATACATTGTATAAGGTACCTGTATGGGCTCACAGTGTTCAGTTTATTAAATGAGGATTGAGCAAAAATCTATTGCTTGGGGTTGTCAAAAAATTCAGCCTTTAAAATTTTATTATGAGGGCAAAATATTTACTCGTCATCTAGCGATCATTCTTGATATTTTTACTAGCTAAGGAGAATTTAGTTGAGTTTAATTTCGAGTTCTGGCTCTAATCACCAGAAGCCAAATGTGATAATAATCCTTGAAAATTAACTTGGTTTTGTAAAAATCTGATGAACAAGAATACAAGATGACTTCTGCGCGGTTTTATCTACAATGTTAGTGTGTATTGGGTACTTTGCTCAGTGTCACCAAGTCCGAAATGTTGGAATTCATCCGAACAGCAATTTTTCAATTACATGGAATTCTCCTCACTTATCACTTGAGAAGTATAATTAAGATGGATTGATGGAATTGGAACCTCACATATGGCAATCTTTTTGGCTGTGATAATTTATAACCACCTTCGCCTCCCGGAAACCAATATTTTAATTGCTAAAGAAATAATTATGAGTGAAGACAAAACGTCACTGTTGGAAACGTCACAAGGACCCAACCCTCGGACCACAATAACGCCAATTGATGAAATTTGCTCAGACGTTTTTCTTTTTTTTGCCTGTATGGCATGCACTGTCATGCATAGCATGGTAGCATTGAGTCTATAATTATCTCATTCTGAATCCTTTTGTACATGTGATCACTGATTTAGATTATTCTGAATGAAGTCTTCAGCTATGAATTAGTAAACATAATCTACCAGTAAGTGTTCAGAAATGAATAATTTACATCCTCGGAATTGTCAATGTGATTGAATGTCTACTTAGTTATTTGTGGTAGCTCTGCCTCTTTAAATCCAGTTTATCTATGAATCTCAGCAATTCCACCTAAAGCTGTTTAATAATTGTTTATCAATCATCTATAAAACTTAAAAAACCATGAAGCTGTATATGCCATGCTATGCATACTGCTATTACATAGCTCTGCTATTACATAGCAGTATGGTGTTGACTGTTGAATGGCCTTCACATTGGTCAAGCCACAATGATACATTCCTATGGTAAGCACTCCCTAACGATGACTGAATTATTAATTGGCTTCTCGCATGCCTGTTGGCTCCTATTACCAGGCATCTGTCCTGCGCCTTCTGTGACAATAATGTTCAGATTCATACCCAGGAGGCATGAGGAGGCGTCGCCCGGCTGCGTTGCTAAATTAAGCACCTAGTCTTTCGTTGTTCTCTGCTGAGAAAGTAACTCATTGATTCCATGAGTAAAAAGTGACTCACTTCAGATTTGATTCATTGATCACGATGCTTGTGTGCATAAATCATGTCAGGATTTTTTTATTTTGTGATGTATGGCAGGGATTGTGGCCGTTGACAATATCGTAGCACATCTGTGGATAGAGCCCTGTGGTATCCCTAATATCATATACCTTTAATTCTTCAAGATGTAACAGGGCTGAAATCCTTGGTTACATAATGGATAAGTGGCTTCATTGAGGGAACCGCCGAATGGCGAATGAGGTTTGCTTATTTTTATTCTAGTTTCAAAAATACAAGACAAGAAAATCATATTCTGCTATGTGCCCCTGGTTACCCTCGCAACAGCATGCCAATGAATTTAAAATTTAATGTCATGTGGCATACAAATTACCTGTACCAATAAATATAAAGGATCAATATCAAATTTTCCGTATCAGTGAGTTTGAAATATAATTTTGTTGTGAACTCTGTTCTCGTCTGTTGTGTACCTGTAAATGAGGCAGATTGAAAATCGGCGAATCGTGAAAAGCAAAAACGGAGAAATCGTGAGAATAATACCCTTTGGAGCCAATGGAACCGAACCGTATCTGAGCGGATTTACCCCGTATACAAGTGTTGCATAAGTGGGCTGTATATTGGCTAGTACTACTGCCAATGGTGCCATCGGTATGCACTATGAGGTCCTGAGGGATCTATAATATTTTATCGGGACCTGCATGGTGCTTCATCTTCATCTGCGTTGCTGTCCTGTGATACACGCAATGTCTGGTTTGCTTTAGATCTGTGAACAGACTCAGGCAGACGTCATGGGTCTGTATGTAGTTCTGCAGATCCATTATGCATGTACTTGGTATTATTTGATACCATTATGATTGCTGTAAATGCGTTGATTTTGAGCAATATTACTTACCGGGTATTATAACTTATGAGCAATTTCAACCATATATTTATAATATGCACTTGAGATTGCACATGGTTGAATATGCAATCGTGAAAACCCCAAATACACGTAGCTGAATGACTCCAAATTGTTAAGATCACCTGTGTGCTTCAACTTACCACCAAACCCGTGGATAAATGATGTAGAATTGGAGTCACTACGTCACAAATATATTGTGTTTCTATATTGGTATGCAGCTGCATGATTGCCAAGCGCTGAATTAACTTGAATAAGTATGAAGCCCGTGATCAGTGCTGACCATTGCTGATGTATCATGGCATAGAGACAAATTCAGCTGAGTTAGCCAATGAGCATTTGCAGTGAGGAGGAGCGTTTCTTATCTGCATGCCACACTCCTTCTGTTTAAGCAGCGTTTTGATTGGCGTGTTGACCTCTTGCTGTGGTGTGTTCTGGGCGCCACGCCGTCGCTGCTGATGCTGCTCGCTGTGACCGATCGCTTGCCGCCGCGGCCACCAATCAACCGATCGATGCACAATCAATGTCCCCCACGAGCCATCGATGATCTGCGCTTCGAGGAATTCGCTTCCCGTGGGACCGTGCAATCCTCTGACGTCGGTCGGCGTCCCCCTCCGCGTGCACTGTGCGTGTACGACACTCAACAGATGCCAGACACGGACATCATTGCGGCGTATCATTGCAATGATACGCCGCAATGTGTGCAATGTATTTACCCTCACTAACCAGTGTCTCCAGCTACGGGAACCCCCAAACGACTTAGCGGTGCCTTATTGTGTTGCGCTTTTAGCATAATATTATATGTTTAATGCTATATTGTGATGGGGAGTTGAGCGCCTGTTTTCGTGCCCTCACTGGTGTCCACTCTCATTCATAAATTAGCGTATGCATTTATGAGCTGAGCGTTTCATCACCATGTCTAATTGATTGATTCGTCTTACCCCCGTCCTGCCCCTGCGATATTCGCCGCTTCGAAGGGTTTAACCCCCGATTGAACGTCCGGATTTATCGGGTATCGATACAAATTCATTAGCGGGGCTCTGCGGGTCTGCGAGATTGGCGTTGATTATGGAGGTCCCTGGAGGCCCGTGTGGCACGCCGTACCGCTCGCTCTGGCTTTTCTCTGAGGCCGTCGCCAGGCACATCGTCAAAGCGCATTGCTTCCGCCTTACGTCAATGAATGGTTGCTGCATGCGGCCTCGCGAGGCTTCTACTCATGAGGATAAAGCAAGAAGAAGGTGTACATTTCGCAGTAGATCCCTCTGCTGACGTGCATGCTTATACTGTCAACGAGGCCTGTTGTTGCAGGGGTTGACACCGCCATGCTGTACGCCGTCGCGGGGGGACGCTGTTGAGGGGAGCCGGGAGGAGGAGGTGTAGGAGAGAGCACGTATCGATTGGCGTGCACCCCTTCCCCCTCCGTTTCCCGCTCTCACCTGCATGCGTCCATGATTACGCAAGAGACGCTGATGAACCTCGACCTCGAGATCAGCGTCGATTTCATTAAATGCTGTTATATACCGTGCTTACATAGTTATTGAAGCGCTGTGTGTACACGTGTATACTTATTTTAATGACATTTTTACACCTTGCGCGCTGTACTACAATCTTGTTGATATGAGTCAATAATATATGTATTGTGCACCTATGTGTGTTGGAAGTTGGAGAGGCCAAAATCTGACCAAATCCGTGCGCGGTGCCTCCTCCATAATGGATGCTTCATGGAATTCGCCGACGCGATGCAAGCCGCGGCGGCGAAGGCTTTGCTCGCTTCGCTTTACGAGAGGCAGCCTTGCCAAATTTATGGTTATTACAGCTGACGGCAGTGTCCCCCTCGGACGAACCAACGGCGACATCGATCGCGAACTATACGACGTATACTTGGCGGTGTACATGCGACATACCACCAAGGCTGCTGCTCAGTTCCGCCTTCCAAGGACGCTTGTGCATGTTTCCCTCTGTCAACATGGAGGGAGGCATGCACAGACGTGTCACGCACCGTATGTGAATCATCGGTTAATCACGGGGTATAGCATCGCCGCATCGCATAGCACCTTGAAATGCACTTCCATAGATGCACGTATGACGAGGAGCCTTAAGGAGGCAGCTAGCTATGCTGGTGCAGCAAATATTGACTCCCTTTCTCTCTGCCTGTATCATAATGCGATGTTGTCACGGCTGCCAAAGACGCTACGCAGGACTGTTGGATCTCTAGGCTTTTTGGTCCCTAGACAAATAAAGTCGAATTCTGTTTTTGCAGTTTTATTAAAATACGAGTGACGATCACTACTCGAGAGAGTGCTGCGTACCTCGATTTGTGCCGAACTAAACATGTATTCAAATGTCCAACAGAAAGAAGACTAAAGTTGAAAGAAAAAGATCACTCACTCCGCTATAAATATAACCACGTTGGCATGCATTCTATAAAGACGTACTCCGTGTACACGTACTCCGATTAATAACAAATTAAAACAAAAATAACTTGAACAGAAAAAATATGCAAAAAAAATATTGAACGGAATCGATGGTTAAAATTTCTTGCACACTCACAACTGATTTGACATTTAACAAGTCTTACTTGAAGGTGAAAAAAAAAAAAAAATAGATATATAAATATATCTAAATCAATGATAGTGTGGGGAGCTCAGACTTATGCACACACGAACGTCATCTTATAAACACGACAACTTGATAGGAGAAACAAACCCAAGAAGAAGGAGTATTGCTGTAGAAATTGCTGAAGAAGTAGTGGTGCATATAATCACCCTTACAACACGGTTTTGTGCGCCGATCTTCTCAAGAAGAGTAGGGCTCAACGGTTGAAGAACGAAGGAGGAGAGAAAGAGAATACTGTGGTTGATCATTGACTGGAAGGATGAAGGTCGTAAGGCTACTGCGGGTCCAGCATGCTGGCCGACCGCTGACCCTGGATCAGCGGTCAGCTCAGCAAGCACGAGTGCAACATAGTTATCAACAGCTTGCTAGGACGATATCACAGAGATGTTCTATCGTTAGGAATCCACGACTGCAATAGGATTACTTGGAGACTGAGCGGCGGAGGCGTCGTCGTTGAGCGGTCTTCGTCATCATCGGCCGAAGCTGCACCTGAGCTGGGTGTAGAGGATCTTCAGGCCAATCCGGAAATCATGGTAGAAGATGACGTAGATGAGGAATTTGAAGAAACAGTTGGACATGGCGAGCCAGATGAGGCAGAAGTGCAGCGCTGCCGGGGCTCGCATCTCCTCGTCTGGATGCAGGGTTTCATACAGCTTGAGCACACTCCAGGGCAGCCAGGCGACCACGTACGCCATGCCGACCAAGAAGTTGACGAAGTACATCTCCGGTCGCGAATTACAATCGGTGTACTTCTCGAAGGCGGCCTTCTTTTCTTTGTATTTCTCGGTGAACATGTAAAAGTTAGCAATGGTGAGCGCGATAACTGGGGGCAGCAGTAGTAGCATGCTGCTCGTGATGAAATAAGCCTTCTGCAGTTGCCAGTCGATGATGCACAAGTAGGCTTCCTTGTAGTACTTGGCTTGGGACACGCCAAACAGCGGTGGACTGCAGAAGCTGAACGTGCCCACCCAGATGACCACTACCCAGCAGATGCACCTCGTGGGCGTCATGATACTTTCGTAGCGGTCAGGCTTACGTATGGCCACGTAATGGTCAATGCTCAGCCAGGTCAATGAGTACACGGATCCTATGCCGAAGATAGCGGCCAAGTAAGCCTCGATCAGACAGAACTTGTCCCCGTAGATCCATCGCTGGAAGAGCGATGTCCAGAACGAGAACGGAACCACAAACACTCCCATGCCCAGGTCGGCGATGGTCAGCGATAGGAAGAAGTACTTGTTGACGTAGGCGAGCATCTCGGTGCGCAGCAGCACCAGGAGTATGAGGATGTTGCTGACGATGATGGCGATGGCCAAGAAGAGGATGAGCGCCGTCCATCCTGTAAACTCCATGGTCACCGCGCTTCCCTCAGCTGCATCGCAACTCAACTCAACACTTAATGCAGCAACACTGATTCAGCAGCAGCATCAGCAGCAGCAGCAGAACATACAAAGCACAGGACACTCATCCCGAGACACGGTGCTATCCTGGCGGCAGCGTTGATCCTACCGTCGATGTTGTCGCTTCGTGGCGGCAGCAGCTACAGCAGCAACAGCGGCGGCGGCGGAGACGACGTTGAACGAGGAAGTTCGCCTCCATGCGATGACTGCTACTCGTCCTCTGCGACTTTTGCTGCTCGATCGATCGCAGCAGCAACAGCCTTTGTTGTTAGCGTCTTTGTCTGTGGTATCGTCGTCAGTAGTGTGTCCTCCTCGATCACATGCAGCCACGACACGGCAACTGTCCTCTCAGCTGCGATCCGAGCAAGATCCGTTCTGCTGTTGCGGCGGTTGCGACGTGCGCCTCACCCATCTGAAACACCGCCGTGCGTGCCGCTGCAGAGCCGAGCACGCACCGTGCATGCGACGCACACGGGGCCTGTGCGTTGTCCTTCTGCCTCCCTCCCTGTTCTCTCTGACCCAGTCAGATTCCACACGGGGCAGCAGCGCCAACAGCAGCCCTAATGCATGATAATTGCGGTAAACATTTGTCTTTTGTTGAGATGCGCCAATCAGCTAGAACATTGTATATGGCGCAAACATCAAGTCTCGTTGGAGGCATCCGCCCTGCACGACTCGCTTGCTTAGCACACAAATTAATTCTCGTGACTTTCCCTCGTTAACCAGTAAATGACTCTTAATCCCCCTCCCCTTCTCCTTCCCCCTTCTCCTCCGCACCCTCCTGATCTGCCATTTGCGCTACGATCCCGTTGACCCCATTCTTCTGCTGTGCCACATTCCTCGCGAGCAATGATGTCTCCTTGGTGACCGATCCCTGTTCGTCACCCCCTCCCTTCCTTCTCTCCCTACCACCCCCTCAACAGCCCTCTCTCCCTCTTAGCGCGGGGGTCAAAGTGGTTTTACGCCGAGCTCAGGAGGCTCGCCATGGACGCAGCGTTCCGGCTCCTTTGACGCCATTGACGCTCATGCAACCAGGTGTCCATTTCGGCAATTACGCGCCAATAGCCCGCTGCGGCATCCTTTTTTGACGCGATCGATTCCACAGCTCCATTCAGAACTCCGCAGCCGATGATTGTACATTCGTCTCTGCGGAGCGAAATCAACTTATTGTTATTTCATATACGTAATCATAACGTCCGTTGGGCATTCACACCGTCGCCCATCGAGCTGCCTTGTTTGTCTCGAGGCCTCTGTCCGGATCGAGATCGTCATCTTGCTAATCAGTATTGGCCTACAGACTCCATTGCTCCGGGGAGATCTATGGGCGTTCTTTTGCTCTGTGATTGAGGATTTGTGGTTGATATGATTGCTGATATTGATAACGCAGCATAAAAGTTGACACACACCATCGATTTGGGACTGTTGGTCTGTCTATTGATATGGAATGGCATTGAATGATCGACGATTTGAAGGAGACACCATTTTTCAGTGGATATGCATCGGACTTGAAGAATGCTGACAGAGTTGTTGTTGGTTAATTAATATGCTGTTGTCGTCCTTTTTTTTTTTTTTTTTTTTTTTTTTTTTTTTAATTGGTCCGTGTGCGTTGATTTCATACACAATGTACTTAAAGTAACCGATCGTTCTGTTTCATTATTTGCAGATACCGGAAGTTGCATGGGTTGATAGTTATACACGTAGAATGATTTTCTTCTTAGGAGGCGCACATGAAGCATAAACATAAAATTTAATGTAATCATGATATATGGTAATACTAGTGTGTGACCTGCGAACAGCGAGTTTTTCGCCCGCTTAGTGAATTGTTTCGTCGATTCTGGTCACGTGTCTCCATCGCGAGGATCACATTCAACCGGATCGCATTCTGAGTGCTTGAATGTCGTTTCCGAGGAACTCTCGATGCACCAAAAACGTCATCTCCCACCTGCAATGGAGCCAGAGAAGTCGATTGACCGTTGACGCCATTTGACGTCGATTGGTGGCGACGGCACTTGGAAGAAGCGGCCTCGCAGTGGTTGTAAACTTTTTGAATTGCATTTTATTGACACGACAGAAAGAATGAAATATTAGCAAATATAAGATGCCAAAATAGAAAAAGGGAAGTTGGTAAAGAAAGCAGGAAGCGACAATGAAATATGGAAATACATACTAGAGAAATATGGAAATAGAGAAATATGGAAATACAGAAGCGAAAAAGAATAGGGTCATGTCAATAGGCGACTAAGTATGGCTACTTGTGAGTCGCCTGTTCAAATTGTGCAATTTAAAATTTTATTCGGCTTTGGTGCGGAGAGAAAACAAACAAAAAAATGAAAAAAATAGTGGGTGGTGCAGCGCATATTCAGAGTTAAATAGTTCGTTTCATATGTTAGTTGTAGATCGAGGATGATACTATGACAGAACATTTTTAAGAAAACGTCGGAAATGACTGATAGAGTTGGAGTTATCTAGTATTTCAAGTGGCATAAGGAAATTATTGTACCATTTTATCGATTGAAATCTTAATTGTTTTTGGCGGAGTGTGGTTCTACAAAGTGGGACAATGATTGAACGAGTTAATGATGCTCGGGTGGAAAAACTGACGCAAGACATCTGATTTTCCTTCTCGTCGCTGGGTTATATTCCGAATTGAGGTGTTACGTTGACATGCGCGATGGCAAATTTTCCCTGCCTCCACGAGGCATCGTTAAAATCTTGTACATGCTACACAGTTTAGTTAGCTGGATGATTTTTCTGGTGATTTCAATGTGATATCTTGCAGATATGAAGAGGCCCTCTGCCACTTTGAAGGCGAAGAAGCGGCTCAGATTTGTGAGTTGTTGAATTATTCCTTCTTCGTTCTTCCATAATTCGATCATTTTCAGACGTGGAGGAGATGACCCGTGAAGAAAACATTCAAGAAAGCCCGCATTTGAGGACTTTTGACTCCAGGATGGCGGCGCTGGGTCAGTCAGTCACTGTGAATCGTTTATCTATTTTTAGTTACTGAATTTAAAAAATGCCACCATATACATTTAATTCTGTTAAAGTAATTTTTGTAATTTTTGTTCTTCGACAGGCATCAAAAGTGAGGAGGACTTCCAGGAACACCTAACAGTACCTCTATCATCCACGACAGAGTACATCCAGAGTCAGTTCTTGTAAGTACTGAGTGCCATGTATAGCAGTGAAGTACACATTATCCTTTGGCAGGGAGCCGAGTCAAGAAGCAATGGAGAAAGCGTTCCCCATGCAAGCGACTCGTATCCCTCCGGATATCGCCTTTCTGCACCGCCATGTCCCTGAGACCTGCGGAGGGAAGGTTCCGCCTCTTCTTGGCCCGTACTCTGTGCCACTGCTTCTGAAGGGGCTCAAGCACTATAACGCCAAGCATTTCAAAGGATTGGAATTTTAATTCTTAGCAGAAGTTTGTGTTGCTGTGAATTTGCCAAGCATGGTCAGATCTATTCTCATTTTATGATTTGTATTGTCAGGAGTATTAAATATTATTTTTATTTTTTTGTTCTTTTCTTGTGCTCTACTGCAAAAGATCCTCTTGTGTCAGAGTAGAGATCTTTGTTGTATTGATGTTCATCTTCTCTTGAAATCATAACATCGTCATTCCAGGGTCAACCTTTTGCTAAGTTATTTATCTCAACATACAGGTATAAAGGAATTCCATGACTTCTTCCCTCTTTATTCATAGAGACTTTTGAAACTATTTTTACTCTGTTTACCTGGATGAGAAATAGCATTGTTCTCAATGGTACTTGTTTCTTGTAGGAACAACAGACACTGATGGATTACAAAGATATGTGCACTTTTAGATTAAGAGTAAAAATGCAAAGAACTCACAAATACATTTAAGTTATGTTTCCTGCCATCTTTGGTCAATTGCAATAATTAATATAATTGGTGATCATCAAAAATAATTGATAGGTAAATATATAATATTGATATATAAATAATTGATATGTATAATCTTGATGTTTGTTATAACAGGCTATCGGCACTTCTACATTCCTGAAAGCTTAGTCTGCAAGGGTGTACATGTTCAGTATTCTGATATCGGAAAGACAATACCGGCCATTTTCATTGCAAGTGGGTTCATTTTATTTGCGGTATAAAACCAACTTGAGCAAATTGATTATCATTGATCCACACAGAGTTGCTTCACAAAGACTCCTTCACTGGAGGCTGAGGAACTTAGCCCTCTCCTCCTCTCCCTCTCTTCCCAAATACCCTAAAAGTGTGCAGTAGACACCTCTTAGCGTTTTGTCGACAGAGACGCCTCGCTTGTGTTCGCAGTTCTTGACGGCCGATGACATCATTGGGATGAGCCTCTGCATCACGTGAGGACTATAGCGACACACAGGCTCCAAAGCACGCAGAACTTTGACCTCGTGCGACGGGAAATGTTGCATGAGAAGGGTCGACAGTTGTGCTTGGAGCTGATCTCTGTGGAGGACAAAGATGACTTATAGTTAGTAATAGGATGACTGAATTAAAGACATTGAAATCTCACAGCCGATGATTTGAAAATTAAAAGTTATAATTTAGCATATAATAAAAGATACATGAAACACACAGAAATAATGAAAATGAAAAACTGACATAAATGATGAATTTTCAACTTGGACATTGGCAGCTTCAAGAATGAATTTGATGAAATTGACCGATTTGCCATCACGGATGATGAGCTCTACAAGAGGACACAGCAGAACTGACGCATCTCTGAAAATGATTTAATTTATTATTAATAGAATATGGAATATTTATTTTTGTTCATACTCTGCCAGCTGATCAATCTCAACAGTCGTCTTAACAATCTGCTCAATAATGGCCAAAACCTGGAAATATTTCATTTAATTAAGATTTAATTACAATTAGTTCAATTACTGGTTGTTGAGTAAGATAATCCTCACATAGGATTTGTAAAACAAACTTCCGGAATTCTTTCGATCTGCTTCCTGATAAAGCCAGCTGGAAAGAAAATGAAGATGAAAATACAAACTTTGAGGCAAACTGATGTAACTCACAAGTAGAGGGTGTTCTCCTTCGCTGTGGTTTGCCTGCAGAAATAATGCAACTATTTCTCTGATTTTTCTGTTCAAATACGGATCATGTGAGAAATCCAAGTGGCTCAATCCAACCAGGAACTGTGGAGAATGAATTCAGAGTGCACAAAGGTCATTGAGTGCAGTTTAGATTACCATGTGGCCATTAGTGCAGAACGCAGTCTGCATAAGCGGAGATAACGGTTTGCGCCGAATCAGGAGAATTTGCAGGATGCGAGGAAGTAGGCAGTCAGACTGCGACTGGAGATCAAAACGTTGAAATAAGTTTCATAACCAAAACAATAAACGAACTTTGACATAGATTAGTGAGGAGCAGGACTTGATCATGTGACCCATGAAGGCGTAGAGCACTTGCATTGCCTCATGGGAAGGCCGCTTCTCAACCGTGAACTGTACGTGTCTGTGTACATCAGAGAACAGCGGCTGCATCTGCTGCTTGAAGACCATGCGACCTCTGAAGTCCTGAGATCAACATTGATTAATTATAATCATATTTGATTCTGTTAAACGAACGTTGATATCCCGATAATGATCGCTCAGAGATTGGAGGAAGGTTGCCGGTGATGTGTATGACAGGGTAACCCCTAGGTCAATGTATTTCACAATTACACTGTTAAATAACAAGATTAAATGACATATTGATAAATTGTTGAACTTGGTATTCACCGAGAAAGTTCACCGAGGTGTGGATGGTCAGGCGAGACGGTCATCGCACATTTGAACCAAGCGCTGACCAGAGGCTTCGTCAGCGGAGATGACCTAGATATTGTTGCCATAGTGATTGAATCTTGAAGCATCTCCGAGAGAAACAGACAAGAAACACTTTTTCAAGAAAGAGGTGATGATCTGCTAAATGGCAATCAACATACTTGGAATTAACATCTTCATTGTTGGCTAAATATAGAAACAAGCGGACTGAGCTCTCTGGTAGTGACGCCCTGCATTCAAAGGAGGAAACGATGATTCAGGGTACAGGCGAGCGACTCACTGTTTGGATGCCAAGCGGCAGTAATTGGCTGCAATAGAGGCCAGTTGCGGTGCAGGGGGAGTGAGGGAGCAGGAGTGGCTCTTGATGAAGCAGTAAGCGTCACCCCACAGCATACTGAGAAGGCCTTCAGAAGAGTGGAATAATCAGTTTAAATTTTCTGTCACATATATACCATTTACCAGTGAGGTGCCCAGGGAGTCGGTCATTATTCGCTTCAACAATGTTCCTGAAATAATATTGGAATAAATTATTAAGAATAAAATTTTTCCGATACTGTACCTGATTTTGATAAGGAGAGATTTCAAGAATTCTAGCAACCGCACAAGTTGGTTGCTTCTGCAGTGCGCAAACAGCCGGCCAAATTCCACGGCTGCTCAATGAAGGTTTAGAAACGTAACATAATGTAATATTGATGCTTACGCAACAATTTGTGCTCATTAAGATGCAAATTAGACGCCTCGTTGAAGACACAGGTGAGACCTTCAAAATAAGCAGACAGCAGAGACCATAGATCCCCCTGGCGGGAGAAATCAGAACTACTTCGACAAAACTCACTGAAAAATAAATATTTATATTGCACATATCCAATACTTATCAAACGCTGCTTACTTGCAAATCTTCACAAAAGAATTCTTCAGACTATCGCATAAGTGAGCCACGTCAGAATTCTGCCTGATGTGAAACACAATCAGAACGAAAATCCCTCTCCAGACGCCAGCCTCAATATTCACATTTTGACAAGAGCCCAAGATTGCGCCATATAAATCGCACAATCGGGAGGACTGCCAAAAATAGGATTATACATGCAAGATAATCCTGAAGAATACCTCACCACATCTTTTAGATCTGAGACCTGGGTTAAGAGCAAGTACAAAGAAGTCATTCGGTGCATTCCAATTTCAGACATTTCTTGAATTCGCCGAGAATGAAATTTGCAGTAAATACTAATAAATTTATAATTAACAATGAATATTAATTGAGTTTCTTTCGAACTCACTGTCCCTTGAATAAGGCACGATTGGCTGTGGTTAAATTCTTCTTGCAAAAGTGTGCAGCTACTATGCGAAGAAAGAGATCATACGATGTTTCGTGTCCTCTACAAAGCAAAAACAAACAAAAAAGCATAACGGATTGACCAACAAATGACCACTCACTCCTCTGGGGCTTCTTGTGTGTATGACATAACTTGCTGTAGAAGACTGGACGTTGTTAGACTATTCAGGATTATCAAAAATTAAAAAATGTTTTCACAAAATATCTGAATAAGTTTACTTGATGCATTGAGCGCCTTGAAGACCATTTGTGACATGAAAGTGCTTGTCCTGTAAACAAAAGTTTATTATAACCAGAGCTTTCCAAGAAAATTCTTGGATAACCGACGAGATTCCTGGCGTAGTGATTCCAGATGGAGTCCATGAGTTGCATGTGGCCATCCCAATGCTCATAAATCACCAGAAAACATCGCAGGTGAAAACGAACAAATTCCTCACGCTGAATTAAAATAATAAAAATAATATACCAGTCTCCATTAGCAGCATTGGAACATACCTCTAACCAAGTGTACTTAAGCAAAGTTTCCACAAAGAATGCATTTCCAGCATGCTGCGACTGGAAAATAAAAAAATTTCGGTCGATTTTCTTTCCCAAAAAAATCACAAACTGATTTGGAATGATTTCCATAAGAATCGTAGTTGAATAACAAAACAAGGCACTGCAGAAACCACCAAGAAAATGAAACGCGGTCTTTGATCGGAATTTTCTTGATGTGCACTTCATTGAAACCTTAAAAAATAAACTGATAAATAATAACATTGCGTTGGGTTTCCTCTCACCAATATCACATTCATCCACCATGGAGTTATCCTGGAGAACCGCTTCTAAGATTGGCGTCACAGTCAGCCAGAATGACTGAAAATCAATTTCTCCAGTTACACATTCATTTATCATTGATTAAGCATCTGAACATCAAAAACCAGATAACCAATTGATGATTTTATTGATTATTCCAGAAAAGCAAATGAACTTAGCGGTGATGCTAGGAATTAGGAAGCCATGCAGGTGGATTTCATCATCCTATCTCGTGATTCTGGAGCCAGAGAACTGAAGTCGACTGTGTTTCAAGCGGTTATTTGGCTCTAGAATCACTCGAACAATCTATTAGAACCATCTCCGTCCCGTGCTTTATCCCTTAAATACGTACTGGTTTGGCAAATGCTCGTTGTCGGTGCTGCAGTAAATGAATCAAAATCACTAAAAGTTCTGCAATGCAGGAACACGTCCAGGGAGAAACAGAGAGACAAGAGGACAAAGAAACCTAATTTAAAATTGAAAATTAAACAAATCAAAAGGTTCTTATGCCTAACTGACTCGTTGAAAGGTGTGCACTGCATTTGGTAGCAGATCAAGAATGAATTTCTGAATAATTTGTGTGAAGAGGTCCTCTTCTGAGTCAGCGGTTGTGTTGATGAGCCATTTGCGTTGCAACGATGGGTGATCTGTGTTGGGGAAGGTTGGTTTCAAATATATTCAATTGTTCTGTAACTGACATGGTAAGATTGTAAAGATGATGTGAATGATTTCTGTGATGTTCAAAGTGACAGACAGATGAAGGTGAAAATAAACCGAAAATGAAGAATCAGTCTGAAAAATTAATAAATTATGATAAATAATTTTAAAGATTCGATTCAAAATACGTGTGGCAGGCTGTGGAAGACAGGTAATGGGCCTAGCAGACGGCATAATGAATGAAGCTCATGAATTATTACAGCCACGATTGAATCAAGTTCATTTGGGCGTTTATTCCTGAAGGTAAAAAAAATTCATCATAAATGAATAAGGAAACCGAATAACCAAACCGTATAATATTGCACAGAAATGACAATAACAAAATCACATCTTGAGCAGTTTGTTTATCTCCAGAAACATCTGATGAGAAAAAAAAGTGAGAATTAATTAGAATTATGAGTTTGATTAGTAAAAACTGACCAAATATCTGAAGTTTGTCACTGCGTTGGACAGAAGCTTGAATCAGGTGAATTTTTTGTCTGAAATTAGATCGCTGAAATGTGCGGTTTCAATCTGGTTTAACTCACTGGGCTATGCTAAAGACGTGCTGGATTCTTCTGTTGCAACATAACCAGCTGTCATTCAACTCCACTCCAAATACGCTGACCCGATCTGGCTGACCCTCCAATCTTGATTGCAACAGACTGTTGATGGTGAAACATTGTGATATGATAAACCTTTAGAAAACATATTAACTGACTCATCAATATATCCAGTTGTCAATAGACTGCCAGTCGAGAATGAATCCTTAGACTTGAATTTCCCGGCGCAGGAAAAACACTTTAGTCTTGTTTTATCATCTAAACAAAAAAATATTTTAAAATATTATTGGTATATTATTACCAATTGATCTTGAATGCACCTTTTTTGTTTTTTTTGGATGGTGATTGAGCAAAAGAGAAATCGTCATCTCCAAAGTCATCTTCAAAGATGGCTTCCAAATCATCGGTGAAGAGCAGAGAACAGGGAGGAGTTGAGGAAGACATCAAATATCTGGAAGACAGTCAATCGTAAACTGCCCTGCTTAAGAAAACTCATAATGGGAATCATTAATTAAAAGCCGTTCAATTATAAATTATAAGCATTTCATTCCACAGAAGCATGATTTCAAGACCAACGGCCAAATTTGCACATCACCTAGTCTTCATAATTATGATAGCCCGCTTGGGCCGTTACTCAATGTTACCCTAGTCTCAGCCGTGACTCATGAGACTGAGAGCCAGCCAATTTATCAGTTAATTAGTACATTTTGTGGAATTAGACTAAGACAAGCACTGTGGCACATATACTCTCAAAAATGACTGATTGAGTAGCTGACACAAACACAGTGATCATGTGATGAGACTAGATCAGAGCTTTGAGGAGATCAACAAACGTAACCACACACCAGGAGGGATATAGGTGATATTATTATAGGAATCTTGCATGGAGCAAGACTCCTATGCATCCTCAAAGTAGGAGGTAGACTAAGTCTTATAGAATAATATGATAAATATATAAGATTGGATCTTTAGGGAATCATTTACATTTGTAATTCACTCATTCAGTCATTGGCTGTGCAATAACTCTATAGCCATAATCTGTGGGGTCTAATTATCAATATAGAGTCTTGGAACGAGATTATCTGTACGATAGCTGACACTGACAGCTCCCCAGCCCAATGTGCCCAGGTTCAAGAGGTTGGCACAACGCCCCAACTGGCAGCTCCCAAGTGAAGTGACAACTGACAAGAGCCTGAAGAGGGTTGAAGAGTAGACAACTTCTAATTCCACAAGTGTAACTGATCTGATGTAGTGCATTTATGTAAACGGATATTTCAGGCACACTTGTGGGCTTAGACAACTTCCATTGTCGTATACATGTAGTTTATTTCGCCATGTAGACCGGACTGTTACGGCCGTGGATAAAAAAATATATAGTAATAAAATCACCGTATTAAATTACTTATTGTGTATAAAAATAAATAAATGATGTTTATTTCATTCTTGAAGACTTGAAGTTAGCGCGGATGAAAAATACTAAAACCTGGAACCAAGGAATAACCACGGACATGAAAATAAATTTCATGTAACCACGAGCAAAAACTTGAACTCGAAAGCCTCTTGAATCTTGTTGGAGAACTGCACTCGTAATATTTTATCTATCGTACGCCAATTTAGAAGTATTCAAAAAATAAATAAATGGGATAATCTTAGGGCTCCAGAAGAGGCTGAATATGATGTAAACGAAACAGGGAATTCCCATTCTTGTTTCTACCGGATGGCGATCATTGGATTTGCCCACTTCCGTTCCGTGGAATACCACGATCTTCCTCCCTTTAGGTTCGGTTTTGAATGCGTTATTATTCCAAGGGCGAGAGTAAAAGTTGCATTATGATTACCAATAAATGAATATTAGTAACCACAGAAAAATTATTAGGGCCCAATAGAAGCTTCTGTTTCAATGATTTTTCTGTGCTAGTAATAATTCATTTATCATTTATTTCACACAAAATACAATACATGTATACATTGATAGATGATATCATATTTGTGTAGTTAAAAAAAAATAAAAATATAAAAATATTTAAAATATAAAAAAAATATATAAAATAAATATAAATAAATAAATAAAAAAAGTTCAAAAGCGAACATAACAGATACATATATCAGATTATAATAATATATTATACCATAATTATTATACCATACATTAATACCATATTATAATAATATTATGTACATCACTACATCTAGAATTCTAGATATTAGGTCTATATAACACATCAGCTGTTTATTATACTCACATGTACTCTCTTGGACACGCCTTGCACTCATGGTTTGCAGTTTCAAAGAATAAACTACAGCGACGTCACATGTAAGCTGACAAAGATCACTATGTGACTGAGTTATGTTTAAACAAACCGAGCTTGACCTTGTAATAGAATAATAGAGGTAATAGAATGTGTGGTTATTTACAATATGTGTTACACCTCATCGAAGAGAAAACATAGTTGACTGTGCATACGGCGATCTCAATTTCGTATCAAGTGCTATTTCACTGCATTATCATGGAGCTCTATAGCACAGATAAAACGAGCAGGGGTCACGTGGGCCTATATAATTATACTCGCTATATTATTAATTATAATTAAATAGCGATTATAATTATACATAATAATATAATTCTACAGCGAGACCCATGGGTCTCACTGTAGAATTATATTATTATAGGTCTCGCTGTAGAATTATAATATATAAAATTATAATCGCTATTATTGTACAGCTTCTAGCTGACATACTACAGCGAGACCCATGGGTCTGTACGATTTTCATTGCAGGCGACGATGACCAGTGCAGGGAGAACTGTTAGTAAGTATATTGAACCAGATATCATGGTGGTTTAAGAATTGTATGCATGCATGCATGCAAGAGTGAGGATTATGAAAAAGAGGAACAGCTGCGATTTAATGTAAAAGCAAATGCGTGAAATTGCTGGTCAGTGACTCAAAAGACTGCTCATTAACCTTTTATTTGATGTCTGTGCCCTGTGGTGAGACCCCATATGACTTAAAAGTTCAGTCTTGGTCCTGGGGCATCAACCGCAGATTCTACGCGAAACATTGCCATGCAGTGCTGGGGGCCATGCAGAGAAGCCTATAGCTAACCGGCCCATCGTAAATAAATATCATATTTTTCATTAAATGTCTTGCTAGCAAACAACTAAATCGAAAAACGAATTGATTTGTGGCATTATATGAATTAAATGCACTTGTCATCAAAACATTAGGCCTGATGTAAATTTACCAATACTTCAACAGGTGGTAAATCTATACGTACTATACTATTATTATTGGATCCATGACTCACACTCGTTAAGATACATGTACCTACTGTCAAAGTAATGCCCAAGTCGGTTGGTATATGAGAACTGAGTTATATTCATTGATCTCTGACTTTGCAGGTGACGCATAAACAACTTTGTTTCTCACCATCAACTGCCACTGTTTGCCAAACTGTACGTGTTTGAATAAATTTATTATTATTATTATTATTTATATAGCGAAAAAGTGAGACATTAATGAGTGATATTTACATATAATTATTATACAAGACGAGTCATTCAATACTACGACACCTACATTAAATAATAACTGTTATCACAAAAACGGTTTCAATCTCCGATCTATTCATTAGGCCACGAACAGTGAAGCAAAACTTGGGCCTATACTTATAATACTAGCTTGACTGCAATGCACCTAATCGGCAAGGAATATAATATTATGAGTCACAAACTGCATGCATCATGGGAACTTTGAGGCAAGTAATAAATAAAACATTTGAAGGATTGAATGACTCTGCTGCTATGCAAGGCATGCAATCTCATGAATCGTCACAAGACTGAAATCAATCTATGTGTTGCCTTTTACTATTATGCTTTAAAAATTCCCAATATACGTGGTTATGCGAAGCCGTTTACAGGTTAACCTCAATGTCTATGGTTTACAGTGGTTATTCGACTTAGTCAAAAGAAATGAATGGTTAATGGCTATAGATCGGAAAGGAAAAACATCGCTTGAGCTCACACCGTATTGGGTGATATGCTGTGTGTAAATCTGCACTCACAAACATAACTGCACTTTTCACAAAAGACGAAAAAAAAAATAAAAAAATATTGCAATTTTCGCAAAAGGAATGCCGGATGGGCGGGAAATATACATCACCGAATACTAGTACTGTAGGTAGAAACAGGCCTAGCTATATATCCTGCAATCACTTGCATCTGCGCGGAAAGGTCTATATACATAGCGCAGATTTGATGGGAATACCTTATTACTAATAATAATTGGACGACGACAGTGTTCCAAGTGGATGGGGCTTCGGTTGAAGTAAAACGATAGGCTCATAAGAATCTTTCTCTGAGAACTCAGTTGAACTAAAAGAGCTAGTGAGTATTGACCTTCTGTTTTTGACAAATTGCTTATGCACATCTATTTATTTATTAAGCTTCATGCACGCAAAAATAATATGTACAATAAAAACAATGCATGCAACAGCATGGCAGAACAGGAAAATCTATAAGAACTGCCAGC
>KB296474.1:69726-88632 GCA_000328365.1 Capitella teleta
TGAGACCCTTAAAATACATCATTCCTGGGCTCGAAGACCCTTAAAATTCCATAATTCCTGGGCTTGAAGACCCTTAAAGTCCCAGTATTCCTGGGCTCGAAGACCCTTAAGATTCTATAATTCCTTGGGCTCGATGACTCATAAACTCCATATTTTCCTGGGCTCAAAAGACCCTTAAGCTCCTTAGTTTGTCTGCCAAAAGACCCATAAACTCCACGTTCTAGCAGAACTTGTTAAGAAGATCACGACGTGCGCACGGGAGTTGTCCTGTCGGTAGACCTGCAGCTCCGGATGAGAAAATAAAAGAAATGAAATGATGAAAGGAACCAACTATTAATTCCTCATATCCATGCGTGGTTTGTACACTGTGACCTGTTTGGTTACACTTTCTCGAAAATGCGCAGTGTCATTGAATAGCTTAAGAAATTCCGATTGCGACTCAAGAAAAAACAAGACTGGCGGTTAGCGTCGCTTCACCCACTTGACTTCCGGTCAAGATATTTTCCGCAGACGCAAAGAGTGGACAAGAATAATGACGAAACTGGAACAAAATGTTAGGACCCCCTTTTCGCCGTCGATAAATGAAATTATCGTACCAATAATTTTGTTTTAATATGTGCTGTGTCATTTATATTATGCTCGTTAATTGACCTTATGTAACCTTGGCATCATATTCTATTCTATGTATTTCATTGTCTTGTTTGTATTTTCTCCTCTTTTTTTGTTTAACAGGCATGACGTGGGCGTGGTTCTACCTGCCGTTCCAGAGCGGCAGATTCATGTCAACGGACAGCGTCATCAAACAAGACGGTTCGATTGCATCACTCCAGCTCTTCAGCTTGTCTACATCGGTTGGTTTTGCTGTGGTCCTCTCGTCATTTATTTGCAATCAAAAAAGTTGGGGAGGGTTGTTCATCGTCGCCTGCATGATCATCATGTGCGCTCTGGTCCTTAACCTTCTTTTTGGAAGACAGCAAGAACAAGACGAAGATCCCGGAACGCCAGGTCTGTCGATATCAGTGGTGAAACGCCTCATCAAGGATAAGCTACCATTGGTCGGTCTCTTTGCTTTCTTTGTTCCTGGTCTGATGCTGGATATAATCTATCTCACTGTCTACACGGATTGCTTCTATGATATCTCAAAGACTGGCGACGATGAAGACAAGTTTGATGCTGCTGTTGCCTTCGTCTATCACTTTATGCGAATTCCCACAACTGCTTTGTTGTTGTGTTTCTGCAATGCATTTTATGGAAAGAGAATCTCAGGTTGCCAGCTCACTGCTCGTTACAGCTTAATGGCAATGTTGTCAATTACAGCTATCATGTGGTTCGATACATTCTTATATGATTTTTGGCATGGGGTGCACGATTCGGACAAAGAATTAGCTAAAACCATCACTGATGAACGCATGGAATTCTCCTCCAATGGAACTAAAATACAGTGTTTTGGTGGAGCCAATGGTCGTATGCTGGACTCCATGACTCCGTATTTTTACCCTCTGCATATCGAATATGCATTGCTCGCTTCAGAAATCATCAGCCACATTTATCACGACCTGGAGATGGAAGGAGAACCGGAGAGTGATGAAGAGGACCAGGATAGACTCATTGAAATCGAATCTGATCGGGAGAGTAACCATGGAAACGGAGGAGATGAATTGTTATTGGTTCCCGACATGCAAAGAGCGATCCCACCAACTCGCAGAGCTGTTTGTTTCTTGAAAGTCCTCCTTGCCTCTCTTGTTGCAATCATTTTGAACATCACCATCTTCACTCAGTTTGTTGTCGTACTTGCTGGCGAGGAAAAATCTCGCGAAAAATCGCAACACATCTCAGCCATGTTCCACGCTGTTGGCATTGTCTACTACTCGTCAACAATCGTCGCTATGTACCGGGCTTTGTCACACAGTGAGCACTTCACTCCGCTTCCCAATTATTCAGCTCTAACGGCGGTTGAGTACACAGTCATTGCGTGTACAGGATTGTTCAGCCTGCAATTCTGGATGAACCTGATTGCTTGCTTCGCGATGATGTTCAACGAAGACTTGGTCGCCGACGCAGTTCCTCGTTTGGTGTGGAGTTTCCTTGATCTCTACGGCGTTTTCCTTCAGACTGCGTTCATGTTGCACGCATCGCGGATTCGTCCCAAGAACAGAGCTGCGGCAACCCTTATGCGACAGACTTTGATATTCTGCGCCATTCTCAACATAACACAATGGGTCTCTGATAGCTTCAATGAAGTCGGACGTTCTAAGATTATGATCTTTGACAAGGAGGCAATGCATGTGTACGGAAATCAATGGCCTTATATCAAGCAACTCACTCAGCCGTTTGTCATATTCTTTCGATTTAATTCATTCTTCATTCTTCTCGGTGCCTTCTTAGATTGTGAATGTCCAGAAAATTTAAACGAATTTCACATTGTATAATGTCTATAAATAACATATCCCATTTTTATTATATTTTATGATTACACATGTATTAACAACAGTGCTGGGATTGCAGACGCGTGTCGTGAGCGTCGGTGCCGGCGTAACAGCATGTATTAGCCTACTGAAAAGGTAGTCTTACGACTACTATTCCTAGCAATTTACCTGGAAATAATAGTCCGAATATAGGACTACCTATCCTAGCTATGTCTAATATATTATATGTGGTTGAAGCTAGGATTACCTATCCCAGGGGACTATATACTCGGTTAAAGCAAACACATGACCTATAGTCCGGGTGCTAATATAGTCTTGTATGCTTTTGAAGCATATCACTCACTAAAATCGAGTCATCTACCAGCCATCTCATATGGCGTAGTGTGTAACATAGTGTTTTTTAGAAGTGGATATATTAGGATTGGAATCACATCTCCAAATTTGAGCAGAATGAGACTTCATTTCCTGGACATTACATTTGATACATGCGCCAAGAGTTTTCTTGTTTTGTTTTTACTATTTCGTGGTCGGGAATTTGTCGTGGGTTCCATCAATGATGTATCATACGAATATTATTATTTATCCATGCAGTATGGCGTGGTGTTTCACCTTTCCTCTATGCACTTTAGTTCCAATCAGGTATATATATATAACTGCTTTCAATCGACAAGAAAAGGTGAGCAGATGACAGGTTTGCAGAATGGGTATATCCTTGCCCATTTCCTCTGTTCACTCGGAATCACTCGAAATGGTAGATCATGCGCCGATTACATGAATACATATATTAGTAATGTTTGAACAAGTGCAGTTGCAATCACGAGGAAAGATCGAACACTCCCGAGTTGAGGGACACCCGAAATTATTTAACAACTAAGACATATCCCGATCCCAAGGTTCTACTAGAACTGGTATGTGATGCCAGTGACGTCGCCGTTGGGGGTGTATTGCAGCAACGCAAGGACACAAACTCCCCTCTCTCCCCAATCGCCTTCTTCAGCAAGAAATTGAGAAAGGCAGAGAGGAAATACAGTACCTTTGATCGCAAACTTTTGGCCGCATTCCTCTCCATCATTTCAAACATTGGCTCGATGGCAGTAAATTTATCCTCAAAACCGACCACATGCCATTGGTTGCAGCATTAGTGAAGGCCAGTGATGCTTGGTCGGGCCGCCAGCAGAGACACCTCTCGACAATCTCTGAAATGAATTGTACTGTGGAGTATGTACCTGGCGCCGATAACAAGGCTGCAGACCGTCTATCACGGATTGAAATGAGCCAAGTGCAGCTCGGGGTGGATTACAAAGCTATGGCTGCCGAACAAGAGAAACATGCTGAAGACGCCGTCGCCCGACCATCCTCAAAGCTGATTTTTGGAGCGTGTGGCATTCGGTGAGAACATCCTGTGGTGTGACATCAGCACCGGCCACCCTCGTCCTTTGGTGCCCACTGCATTTCGTCGCCTAGTGTTTAACGCCACCCACGCACCTTCGCACTTCGCATCCCTCCATTCGCTCATCGGTGAAACTCGTCTGTGATACTCGTCTGTTCGTGTGGGACGGCATTCGCCAAGGCGTACGCTCCTGGACGAGAACATGTATGTCGTGCCAGAAGGCAAAAATTACGAGACACTGTGACAGTGGCATATATATATGTACAGTGAAACCCCGCTAACTCGAATTTGAAGGGACCAGCGAAAACACTTCGACGAAGAGGGTTTTCGACGAATCAGGGTTTTCGAATTCTCAACATTTTGGTAACGTTATGATCTATGAAGTTATGATAGCGTATTGATCTCAAATTACGTTATGATAGCGTAATGACCTACCCTTGAACACTTAAAAGCTACCAACACATGAAAAAAAATCCAAACGATTTGTTTGCGTTGTTTACTACAAAATATACAAAAAAGGGGGATATTCTTTGTTCTTGCCGCCTTGAAGCCCAGCATCAACGCCTCTTCCACGTCCGGGTATTCACACAACCTCGTTCGCTTCCTGTCACCACCACTCTCTCTATAAGGCGCTTGAATCTTCTCAGAATTTTTGATCTAAGTTGACAGGGTGCTTGGTGGGATTCCAAACTTATCGGCGATGGCCTTTTTCTTCCCTCCAGCTTCAGCTTCGCTGATCGCCAGGAACTTGGTCTCCAGGGTTACACACGTGATCTTTCGTTTAGTCGGTCTCCAGGGTTACACACATAATCTTTCGTTTAGTCGCCATTATTGCAGAGATGTCTCGCAGAGATTCGTCGACAGAATGATTAATTTGTTGTGACGAATGATCGGGTTTTATATTGATGGGCAGAGTTTGTTTATTATTGATGTTTCCCGCCTATTCAACATCTGAGGCTATACCGCTTTCTGTAATCGTCTTCATCAAAGACGCCTTCATGTGTTTTACTCCGATCAAAAATCCACTACATGCTCTCTCTCTTCTATTGTTAACCAAGCATCGTGAACAAAAGAACGCTTGCGGCTAATTGAACCTTTGAACATGGCGGCTGCTTTAATCGACACGATGCAGTCGATTACGCAATGAAAAGACAGAGACGGAGACGCTGACTTCTGAACAATGCGAGAAATGACAAGCGAGTCGAACTCTGTAAACGATTGTCCAAAACAGTAAACATGTTACAAACAAGAGTTGTGTTAATTGCAATTAGCGAAAGGGTTTTTTGATCTAAAAAAAAAAATCAGGAACTTGTCTTTTTTTTTAAAGGAGAGTGGGATGGATACAAGGATGTCTTTATTGAATGCGACGCTGATGGCAGTGGGTGTCATGTGTGGTCTGTGTTGAGGGTGAGGGCCGGGTGGGACCCTGACTAGGTAGGGGACTATTTGTGTGGGATGTGCGCGGCACAGAAAGTGGGGGAGCTGAAGGGGGAGGTGACGAAACTGAAAGGAATTGTCGAGCTAAATGAGGCTATGAATGTGAACCATGATGATGTGAGGAACTGTGATCATTATGATGTGACTGCGAGGAACTGTGATGGTGATGTGAACTTTGGTGTATCCGGTGGCTCGAGGGATGAAGATTCGACATTGATGAAGCGACCAGCTGTTTCAAGACCTATCTCATTCAGTGAAGCTGTGACTAGGAGTGACTTGAATGGAACAGAGGAGACCAGGATTGAGGAATGGAAAGAGGTGGTTTGGAAGGAGGTACGAGGAGCTGCATGGAAGAGAGGAGGAAGAAAAGGGTGATGGTGTTTAGGCTGAAGGAAGAGGACGGTATCAGTGCAAGAGAGCAGGGGCCGATTCCAGAAAGAAACTTAAGTGGTAAAACTAAGTTCGGGAGGGGTTAAGTTGACTAAAACGATTCCAAAAACAAACTTAAGTCCTCTAGACCCTGCAAAACTTAAGTGACCTCTCCACCTGACTTAAATCAAACTTAGTGAATTCAAGATGGCGCCGATCAGAAGACGCCGGATTAACGCTATGGTGTCAATACCTAGAAAGAGCCTTCCAGACAGGAGCAACGCTCTGGAAGGCGTTATGAAAAAAAAAGCGTTATGAAAAAAACAAAAAACGTTATGATTGTGAAGCGGGAAAAGAGCACTTGTTGCGTTATGATTATGAATCAACGACGCTATACACTCGCATTTCGCGTTTGTGATGCTTTCGTTTTCGATCAAGTTTTGGAAAAAATCATAAACAATTCATAAAAGTCATGTTGTAAGGTACGTTTACCACTGATCAAATGTCTCGCCATGTCTTATACATTCCTTGGCAGATCCGACTTAGGCTACTTAAGTTAAGTTCAGCAAAAATGCGTTTGTGGAATCGACTTAACTTGAACGCCTGGAGGACTTAACTTAAGTCCCAAAGTTAAGTTTCTTTCTGGAATCGGCCCCAGGTGGAGAAGATTTGGAAGGTGTTGGAGGTGAAAGAGAGGCCTGTGATGGTGGAGAGGTTGTCCAGGAGGGGAAATGAAATGAATGTGACGCGACCAGTGATGGTGGAAGTGGAGAGTGAAGAGGTGAAGTGGAATATTTTGAAGAGAAGACAGGTGCTGGCGAGGAGTGGACGGCAGGAGGAACTGCGCAAAGTTGAGATCATGGGGCAGGATGAGGTGGTGGATAGCGATCATAGAGCTATCTATTTGGAGCTGAGCTCATACGAGGTTCAGAGGGAGGGTCAGTGGTGAAGTACGCAGGAAGAAGGCCCCAAGGGTGAAGAAGGAGCAGCTTGAGCTTTTCTACTCAAGAGTGGAGGAGAAGTTGAGCGTGGAGGAAACGACCAGTGTGTAGGGAGTGATGCTGTGTGTGGCTGAAGAGTTGAGTGCTGAGGTGGCGCCAGGTGTTCAGAGAAGAGCTAAGGACTGGTGGGACGAGGAAGTCGAGGCGGCAATTCAGGAGAGGAGAAGGCAGAACAGAGAGAGAGTGGAGGAGGCGGAGGAGGGACATCAGGCCTGATCGAGTGCAAGTTATAGAGGCTAAGGCTCGATATGAGATGGCTAACGCTGAAGCCGAGATGCTAGTGGTGAAGAATGTCGAGCTGAGGATTGCTGATTTCTTCATAAGCTGTTGTTGTGGGGTGGCAAGGACGAAGGCCATCTTCAAGGAGTTGAGGAGATGGACCGGGTGGCAGAGGGAGGAGGCGCTGATGAGCTTAGTTCGAAGTGATGGGAATGTGGCGGAAGGAGAAAAAGAGGTGAAGGAGAAAGTGGCTCGAGTTTGGGGGCTCAGTCTTGAACGTAAGAGGCGGAGCAGAGTACGGAGTGGCGAAGGAGACCTTTGAGATAGTGGAGGGAAACAAGCCATTGTCAATGTCGGAGCTGGACCGAGCACTGCAGCAATTGAAGTGCGGAAAGGCAATGAACGATAGTGGAGTGGTGGTAGAGTATGTCAGAGGACTCGGTGAGAGGGGGAGACAGGCGTCGAGGGAGGAATTTAACGTAATCTTGAGAGATGGTATGGTTCCGAAGGAGTGGAGGAGGAGTAGAGTGGCGCTGTTGAGACCGACAAGTAGTTCTCAACTACAGACCGGTTGCCATCATCAACATCTTGTGCAAGACACTCATGCATGTGTTGAGAGTTAGAGTGGTCGACGTGATGGTTTCCAATGGTATGAGGTGGGCAGGGCCTCCGGTTAATATTGCTACGGCAAATGAGAGTTGGTTGGGCTCGGTGCCAGGCATTGGAGAAACAAGGCAAGGTCGCTCTTGGAAACAAGGCAGCAGGGGCCTCTGACACAGGAGGTACTGCTGTCCATGACGAATTTTCCAGCTAATTTCTGGAGAGAGAAGTTGGAGTCTGAACCCCCGGAGGTTTGCTGTGATCCCAAGCAACCCGGCCGATCGAGAGTCGACGACGACGACGACCAAGATTTTGGACATCGCTTCCAGCCACAGCAACACAGAGGTAAAACTTGAGCCAGCGGTTAAGGATTCGACCATGACCGGATTCGAACAGATCGCCCAGGTATTGACAATGATGGAACATGAGGGAGTCTCAAGAGAAGCTATTGGGCGCCTTAATGGCATCCCAAGAGAGGCAAGACCAACAGATGTTGGAGCTGATGGCCTTCTTGGGTCAACAGGGTGTCACGAGTGGTGGTCCAGAGACCCTGCTCCAGTCAAGTGCTGCACCGCCGCGGAAGCCATTGAAATCAACGAAGGTTGATAATGACACCTTCTTTCAGGACCATTTTGCACCTGAGGAAGGTACTGGCATGATGGGCTCAGACGCTCAGCTCTTGAGCACCATTGAAAAGCGGCAGAATAGGCCTTTGCGTTCCACACTGGAACCTCCAGCAATGAACATCAACCGAGAGCGCGATGTTTCATGGAGAAAACCCACTACCCAATTGGGCGGCGGCTGGGCTCCTCACTCTACAACCGATTCGCATGATTGGCGCCTTACTCAGCATGTTCGAAGGTCGGCGGCTCCAACAACGCAATTGCATCCACCTGCTGCTAATCCCCGGTTGCCGAAGTTCACTGGGAAGGTGGGGGACCCTTTAGACTGGGTAACGTAGTGACTCCAGGGCTACGTCATTTATGCACTAGTTGGATGGTAAGCTCCAAGCTCGTAATAACGAAGACTCAACCAATCACTTCATATTGGCTTTAATTTACCTTCAATAAAATAGTCTAAAGTACTCAAAATAAAAAGGTTCCAAGTAAGTGGTCTTTGTAGAAGCACGTGAGAGAGAGAGATGTGTGGTGTGAAGGCGTAGAGGAATCAGTGTTCATGGAAGATATTCGTGTCTTATATACTAGAAGCATGGATGTGGGGCAGCCTGTGTTTCTAATAGTTAATGCAGAAGTTCGATGCCTTCCAAGTAGTTGCTATCTAACAGTGATGGATGCGCTTGTTTCCCGGTTCTTTCTTCTCGGCGAACTTCTGACCGTCAGAAATCGCTAATTGCATCTTGGCCTTCTGACCCTTCAGTATCGCTGATTATCTCTTAGAGGATGGAGACATTTCAGTGCAAGTTGTGCCCCAAATCGTACAAACACAGGCAAAGCCTGTATAACCACAGCAAAATTAAACACAGAGTAAGTTAATAGGTCACCTCTACTCATCATCTTAACACTGGGTGGCGTTCATCGTCAATCTTGAGCGTCGGGCTGAATGCTGCACTTGGGATGATGCCACACGGCTTGATTTCCTGATAGAGTGTTTGCAGGACCAAGCAGCCCATTTCTTCAGTCGTCTACTACCTCATCATCAATGCAGCTACGCGCTGCTCAAAGAGAAGCTGCGTACATGTTTCAACATAGTACAGGCACCAGCAATACTGCGCAAGCAGCTCCAAGATGTGCGACAGGGGATGGAGGAGTCTCTGCAAGAGTTTGCCTCACGAATTCAGCAGCTGGCAATGGATGCGCATCCCTCCTTGGTCGCTGAGGCTGTTGAGCCCATGGCCGTGGACGCATTTATACGAGTGTGTAAGGAGAAGCTGGCGGCTTATAGCGCGCTTAATCGAGAGCCGGTTACCGTCGAGTTGGCAGTGAATTTGGTGGAGGGAGTGGTGACGAACCAACAGACAGTATTTGGGTCCACAGTTCCTAAGTTGCGGCAAGTTTTCCGATTCGAGAAACCAACACAAACACAGGTAAGGGCTGTGCATGCGTGTTCTGTGGAAGGGGTGGAGGCAGCCACAAAAAGAAGGTTCAGGCGGTGTGAAGGGACATTAGTGGAGGTCAAGGCTGGGTTGTCATCCCTTGGCGAGCAGATGAAGGAGGTGAGGTCTTTGGTTTCTTTCCAAGCTTGAGGTAATACAAGGGCTCACTCTCGTTCCCCCTCCCGAGCCATCCGCTACAACTGCAACGAACCTGGGCATTTCAGTCATGAATGTCCTAATGAGAAGCGACCGTCCAGACCACGGGCAGACTCCCCAGAGTGCCCTCAATATTTAAATTGTCATGAACCAGGCCATTATGCCAGGGATTGTCATAAAGCACGGAGGTCACATTCACCAGCTGTCGGTCGGTTAAACGAATACGGGTCGTAGTGAAGGGGCCACCTACGACTCAACCAACCCCCACTGGTTGGCCTCCAACATCAGCTAAGCTAACGATCCGGGAAATTTAGTTGCATTCCACAACTGGAGCCACCATCTTGGTGGGTGTAGAGGTAGGGAGTGGAATGATCCAGGCAGTGGTGGACACAGCCTGTCAAATTACAGTGTTCAGTGTCACAGCATGGAGGAACCTTTGCCTGTCACCATCCTTTGGAGAAGAAATCATCCTGAAGGGCTTGGTTTGGGCATCACCTGCGGTTCTGGTGCGTAAAAGGGATAGGAGTGTCAGGTATTGTGTGGACTACCGGAAACTCAACGATGCCACCAAGAGTGATGTGTGTCCTCTACCCCTCATTGAAAAATGCATTGATGCCCTGGCTGGCTCCCAATTCTTTTCAACACTGGATATGTGTTCAGGGTATTGGCAGGTGGAGATTGAGGAAAATGCCAAGCACAAGACAGCGTTCGCTAACAAGCGGTGTTGTTTGAACACAATTGCATGGCTTTTGGTCTGTGCAATGCACCAGCTACTTTCCAGAGGTCTATGCAAGTGGTATTAGAAGGGTTGACCTGGAAAACAGCACTTGTGTACCTCGACAACGTAATTATTCTAGGTGAGTCATTTTCTGCCCACTTGGAAAATCTCCGTCAGGTTTTAGGGCAATTTCGTGACGTCAACCTGCAGCTGAAGCCTTGGAAGTGTCACCTCATACAAGAGCGTGTGCCATTTCTAGGTCGGGTGGTCTCTCAGGATGGGATTGAGATGGACCCTGGGAAGGTTTCAAGGTGGGTTGGCCTGTTCCTGAATCATCCAAAGAGGTGGCCTCTTTTCTGAGACTGGTGAACTATCATCGAGATCATATCCCACATTATGCTCGTTTAGCTGCACCGCTGTACACCCTGATGAAGCCACAGGTCAAGGTGGATTTTGTGGACACAGAGTTGAGTCCCTTAAACGAGCTATGGCTGGGGGTCTCATGCTGGCCTATCTCTTGGTGGAGGGACGCTTCATCCTTGATACAGATGCCAGCAACACTGCTATATCGGGGCTGAATTATCTCAAGAACAGAAGCTTTGTCCTCAGTCTCAGTCAGGACCAGTTGAGGAGGTGCTAACAGAAATGGTGGAAACTGCAATACATTTTTACCGCATCAACCTGGAGACCCCGGAGTAGCCCGAGCTGGCCCATGGCACCCGGACTGAGAAGTCCTCCGGGTAGTTTTTTGTTGTTGTTTTTGTTTTGGTTCTCTCCTAGGTGTGGAGTCCCAGCCTAGGAGGTGTCTTTTTCAGTTTCCCTCTCTGTTGGTCAGAAGCTTCTGTTCTCCAGGACGGGGTCAACATCCTTTATGAGAGGGAAGATTGTGGCGGGAAGCAAGTCCGCGACCCGTGGCGCCACCACCGGCCACGACAAGAGCGACACCACTCGACAGACACGAGGAAACAGCAGACGACGAATGAAGACCGCAGTGGAAGTATCAAGCAACACCTGCGACTCGTCTCATATATTGCAAGTTTGACAACTCCTCCCATTGGTGAGTAACCACCCATTGCCAATTTCACTACGCTATTGTAACGAACCAACTCATCGCTCTCCAACCAATAATAGATCTACTAAAAACCATCAGATATAAGCCACTGTTTTCCTTCAATAAAATCATTGTATAACGAACTTGTGTAACGTGTCTTGCATCGTTATAGGTCTGTTCTTCCTTTTCTGATACACCTGATCACTCATCAATGTGCAAGCGCATCCCGCATCCATCTCCATCTCGAGCTGATCACCATTTATTGTCACTTTTGTCATAAATGGGCTGGTTGATTTCGACCCCGTTGAGTAGAATACTGATGATTATGCATTGTCTCTGTCTTCGTTGACAAAATGAACACCTTTTTTCTTCTTGCACATGGCACAAAATGGATTATGCCATAACACTGGTGGACATTTCTTGCCATATGGCATTTGCTGGCATTTGAACTTTTCATGAGATCTCCCACACTTTGGGCAGTTACTCGATGTAGCATATTTCTTGGGTGCCTCTGCTTCCTTCTTCTGCGAGTAAACAATGCTGGTCAGACTTTGATCAAGGACGCATGGAAATTGGGTTATGATGAGCTTGTAGAGGGTGATCATAAAGCCATATGTCTGAGCATCGGGTGGAAGGCGGCAAAAAAGGATAATAAGAAGAGAAGAAAGCATCGACGACTGCGGAATGATCAGATTATTGAATATCGAGAGAGGGTGGAGGAAAGAACTATGGACGAACAGTCACTACAAGGAATAATATTAGCAGTAGCAGAGAACGTACCATCTGAAGAGGGACCAATAAAGTGGAACCGTGAGTGGTGGAGAGATGCAGAAGGTGGTCAAGGATTACTGGATGAAGGTGCTCAACAATCCTGGGGATGCAAGAATGGGAATAGCAAAAGAAAGAAAGGAAATGGTGGAGGGAAATTTAAACATAACAGGAGTGAACAGAGCATGTAAGAAGATATAGCTCTTGGGAAAGCTGGAGATGAGAGTGGAGTTTTTGGAGAGTATAAACATGGACTTGGAGAGCGGGCCAAAACAAGGTTGAGGGATGAATTAAACTTCATTATTATTTGATGGAGGTTAAGTGCCTGCAGATTGGACAAAGAGCAGAATTCCGTTACATCATAAAGAAGGCGATAAGCGGGTCATGAAGAACTACCGACCAGTGGCTATTACCAGCATTATGTACAAAGCCATTATGTCGATAATGAAAAGAAAAATAGAAGGATGGGTGGAGAAAGAAGGGATTTTGTGTGGCGTGAGAAAGCGTAATTTCGGATGGATGGGTAGAGAAATGGCGAAATAAAACGTGGAGAGGAAGGTTAAGCAAAGAGAGTTGGAGATGTGGAGATTGTGGAAATTGAAAGGTACAAAGAAGACAAGAAGATATACAGAAGAGAGGAAAGATCTGAGAATGGAGAGGTACGCTGATGGTGGAGATGGGGCCAGAGTGCGCATGGTGGTCAGAGGAGATAGTCTGCTTGTGAGGGCAAGTGCAAATGTGGCGTGGATATACGATGAAGATGATAGGAACTGTGTGTGCGTGAACTACCAAGCACGATATCCAGGTTTGAATCTCGCTCTGGAATTTTTTTTCTCTCCGTTTAATTTCAAATATTAGGCAAACAATTTGCATTTAAAAATCGTAATATTCACAATCATCATTACATTACAATTTAAATCACCATTACATTTCAAAACCATCACTGACATCTACACATACTCAACATAATCGAAGCACTTACTTACACCTTCACTTACCCTTACACTCACACTCACACTTTCTCTGATACACTCACACTTAATTACACCTACACTTATACTTTACGTACTAATCACAATTGCACACACAAACACACTCACATTACACTCACTCTCTCTTTCACTCCCTCTCACACTCACACTGGTACTAGTACTGGTAATGGTAATGGTACTGGTACTTGTACTGGTACTTGTACTTGTACCCGTATCCATACTTGTACCCGTACCCGTACTTGTACTTATACAAACGTGCTCATGGACTCCAATCACACATTTGGTTCATAAAAGACACCATCAAAATGACTACCATGTAATTTTTCGGTCCTTTCATATTTTGATATGGCCAGATGTTTCATCACATACCTTTGTGTTTTAGTGGCAAGATGTTCTACCAGAGAACTTGAGGTTCATGCTTCCAATCCCATGTCTGGTCATTTTCTAAAGTTACATTTTGTTCAAACATTTTGTTTATGTAACCATTCTACAACAATCACCACAAATTTAAACTTACCTCTATTTTCCCACTTTATTTTGATACATGTCCTTCAGTACCATCAATCATCTCCAATAAGTACATTATAGTCTGATGTCTATATTACTTTACTTGATGCCTCTAAGGCCTTCGACAGAGTTGAATACACGGCACTGTTTCGCATTCTGATCTCAAAAAGTGTCTGTCCCATTGTGGCCAGATTTCTGCTGAACTTGTACACGCAGCAGCAGATACGGGTGCGTTGGGGTGCATCGCACACTGACAGCTTTGCCTCATCAAATGGCGTGAAGCAAGGAGGCGTACTGTCTCCGCTTCTCTTTTCACTCTATCTAGATCCTCTACTGCGACAGCTGGAATCATCTGCATTCGGATGTTGGATTGGTTTCCAGTACTGTGGCGCTCTTGCCTACGCTGATGATGTCGTACTAATTGCACCCACTCTCAGAGCAGTGAAGGAGCAATTGAAGGTATGTGCTCAGTATGCACAGACATACCAGGTATCTTTCAATGCAACAAAAAGTAAATTGATTCCTCTATGCCGTAACGATCCTCTCACCTCTACAGCATTCAGTGTGAGCCTGATGGATGAGCCAATCGAATGTGCTGCACAGGATAAACACCTGGGGAATGTTATTGGGTTTTTTAATGAGGAAGAGGTTAGATGATTCAGTCCCACTTTAAGTGGCTTGCTCCCGATTGTGCGTATCACCTGTTCAAATCATTCTGTATGCCTCTGTATGGGTCCGTTCTTTGGAACTTTTCAAACCGGTCAGTAAATCGGTTTTACACTGCATGGCGTAAAGCTATTCGATGCATACTGCATCTGCATCCGCGCTCTCACTCATGTTTTCTCGCTCCAGTCTGCAATGATGTTGATGTTGAAATTCAGCTACTGTGCCGCAACGTCAGGTTCCTTCGGTCTTTGGATAGAAGCAATAACCATGTTGTGCGGTGCTGCTTTCAGTTGGTTCAGAACGGCAGTCGCTCTACTGTTAGCCGCTCGTTCTCTAAGCTGTGTGACGTCACTCAGAAATCCCGTCATCATATTGTGGAAAGTGTTTGTCATCCTACTGCTCTGTTCAAAATCGGCAACGATCATGAGGAGATGGCTGGTTTGGTCAGAGATCTCCTTGCTCTGAGAGCTGGGTTGGAGCTGGACCAGAATCTGAGTGCTCATGATATCGAACTCCTGCGGGATATTAATTTCTCTATACGGGAGCTATGTACCCATTAATTTTTTTTTTTTTTTTTTTTTTTTTCTCTCACTGAATTATTGTTGTTATTGTTATTATATTCACTGAATTATTGTTATTATATTGAATTATTGTGATGTTCGATGAGGAACGAATAAACATATATATATAGCTTCTCATATCGATTTACTCATGGTCGGAGTTCCTTCAATGTCTTGTTTAATTTCTTGCTCCAAGGACAATCCCGCCATTATTTTTACAGAGTCCTGATACAAATTAAATGACTGAAATCTTTTGACCTGACCTGACCTGACAGTTAGATGCTTATGATCGTACACAATGCCATAACGCACTGGCGAGAGAGCGCGAGGCTTGGCGAGAGTGTCAGGCTAGAGCCGTTTAACAGGCGTTAAATTGGTCTCAATAGCTTTTTGTGACATGACTCACTGGTTCTGTTATGTGAAAGACTGCAATGCAGCTAGCACCAAGTTGCAGAAGTTAGCTAAGTATCCATGGATGAAGAGAATTACGTTTCATCCCCTTCCACCTTGAAACTCTAAAGCTGGAAAGAGGCAGCGAAAGAAGTTGTTGGAACTTATATGGAAAAAATTGTTGCATAACGTTCCTTCTGCTTCATGACGTTCTGGGGCCGATTCCAGAAAGAAACTTAACTTTGGGACTTAAGTTAAGTCCTCCAGTTTGCAAGTTAAGTTGATTCCACAAACGTATTTTTGCTGAACTTAACTTAAGTAGCGTAAATCGGATTTGGCTATCTGCCAAAGAACGTATAAGACATGGCAGGAAATTTGATTAGTGATAAACGAACCTTGCAACATGACTTTTATGAACTGTTTATGATTTTTCCGAAACTTTATCGAAAACGAAAGCATCACAAACGCGAAATACGAGTGTATAGCATCAGTGATTCCTAATCATAACGCAACAAGTGCTCTTTTTCCGCTTTACAGTCATAACGTTTTTTGGGGGTTTTTTTCATTACGCTTTTTTTTTTTTTTTTTTTTCTATCCATAACGCCTTCCAGAGCATTGCTCCTGTCTGGAAGGCTCCTTCTAGGTATTGACACCATAGCATTAATCCGGCGTCTTCTGATCGGCGCCATCTTGAATTCATTAAGTTTGATTCAAGTCAGGTGGAGAGATCACTTAAGTTTTGCAGGGTCTAGAGGACTTAAGTTTGTTTCTGGAATCATTTTAGTCAACTTAACTCCTTCCGAACTTAGTTTTACCACTTAAGTTTCTTTCGGGAATTGGCCCCTGATTTATAACGCTCCTTGATTATATGTATGTCAAGTTGACTTGATTAAAAGTTTCGCTTTAAGCCGTCATTCGTTGCGTCTCACTAAATGGTAGCAGCGGTTAAAATCGTTGAATATCGTCCATCTCCCGAGGCCATCACCTCGAATCGCTACGGATTACTGTTTTGTGGACTTCGTAGATATTCTTGTGTGTGTTTGCATTGGGATATTTCGCCATGGCAAAGTTCCATCCGCCTGCTGAGTTAAACTTTCAGAAGCCAGCTGACTGGCCGGCATGGCGGAAACGGTTCGAACGCTTCGTTGACATCAGCAAAATCACCAGTGAAAGTGGGACTTATCAAGTGAGCACCCTCCTCTACTCTATGGGAACTCAGGCCAAACATGTCTTTGAATCGTTCAACCTCTCGGACGATGACGCCAAAGTCTTGAAGACCGTTCTCGATAAGTTTGATAGACACTTCACACCCCATACCAATGTGACCCATGAGAGAGCCCTGTTCTACTCTCGTAACCTAGGTGAGGGGGAAAGTGTGGATATGTACGTTCGTGCTTTACATGAGATAGTGGAAATGTGTGCGTTCGATGCCAACCAGAAGGAAGAACAACTTCGTGACCGTCTCGTTGTTGGCCTGCGTGAAAAGGTTGCATCCCGTGATCTGCAGCTGAAGGGGAAGCTTACCTTTGGTGAAGCAGTGACATTTGCTTGTCAAGCGGAAGCTGTCAAGGTGCAGATAGGTCTTCAGCGACCTCTCTCGACTTCTGGAGCTACCGCTACTGCCACATCACCCGCCGTGGAAGAAACCAGGAAGGGTTACACTCACAAGTTCAGTCAGAAAAAATTCAAGAAAAGGAAGCCGAAACAGCAGAGGGACGACCAACTAACGTCCAACTGCCAATATTGCGGCAGACAACATGCTGCAAACAGGGTTAGTTGCCCTGCTCGCGAAGCTAAGTGCAGGAATTGCTCAAAAGCTGGGCATTTTGCACTGTGCTGTTCTGCAAACTCTTCCAACTTCAAGCCTATGCCTTTAAAGAAGGTTTCAGAGGTCTATGAAGAATGGTACGTCCCAGAAGTCATTGATGTTGTGTCATCTTCAGAGAATGTTCCATGGATGGTGAAACTGAGGACCAAGGGACAGTCTATCTAGTTCAAGATAGACTCTGGCACAGATGTTTCAGTCATCACTCCTCAAACCCATCGCCAATTGAAGCAGCCGACCTTGACCCCCAGTGCAGTGAGGCTGCGTGTTGCTGGTGGTGCTCCACTGAAGTGCTTTGGATGGTTCCAGACGACAGTTAAAAGAAAGGGACACAAGTTCAAGCTGAAGCTCTTTGTCGTTGAGGGGGACTAGCAACAACCTCCTCTCCAGAAGAGCGTCCATGGAAATGGCCTTCATCCACCTTCAGTTGAATGAGGCCATAGAAGACCCAAGAGTCTATGGAGACATAATAATAATAATAATAATAATAATAATAATAATAATAATAATAATAATAATAATAATAATAATAATAATAATAATAATAATAATAATAATAATAATAATAATAATAATAATAATAATAATATCATTTATTCACTATAAAAAATAATGATAATTAATGAGTTAATAGAAAAAGAGAGAGAGAGAAAAAAAAAGTTGGAAGACCAATCAATAAGGCATCAGACAAATGAAATTTAACATTATTAGAATTTCGTGAAAAGACATGGAAGGTGACGAATGAGATTTCATTTGCAGAAGTTCTATTAATAATTTAGAATGAACAAAAGTGGGGTGATCAATTTCAGAGAGCCAAGTATCAATTATCAAATTGCGTAATGTTTTAAAGTCATGCGAGTTAATTTCAGAAATATTTTTATTGACATATTGAGATAAAGATTGGAGTAAACAACATGTAGAGACCAGATGGTTTTCACTCTTAATTAACTTGAGGTAAAAAGATGAAAAACGTGATAATAATTCTGATCTCACTTCAATAACATTTAACACATGTGGTAGAAATTTTGATCTTGTTCTTTTTTCTTTTTTTTTTTTTTTATTATTATTAAATTCATGCCATAAAAACGACAACGGTGAATAATAAAAGGCATGGCCCACAAAAGATTATTCACACCAAAAGTAAATTTGTTAAAAATAATTATAATGAGAATGAATAAAAGTGATAAAAACGTAAAAATAGTATTGTCATGTGAATCAAAAACGATCAATTGAAATGGTAAAAACCAGAACATCTACAAAATGACGTCATGGTGCAAGAGTTAAAGACATTAAAATGATGATCCAATTTATAAAAATAAAAATCAAGTAAACGATGTTTAAAAATAGAAATAGTAGGTGAGTTTCTAATATTAACCGGTAAAATATTCCATAAGTGACAAACACGGTTAAAAAAAGAAGATTTAAAAGTCTCAGTTCTTACATTATGTTCAAATAGAAGCAAACCATTGTTAGAGGATCTAAGAATACGCGTATTGTCTAAAATTTTGATTTCATCGCTGAAATCAACATTGATATGACCTTTAAAATATTTAAAAATAAACATAAGATCAATAAATTCTCTCCGATAAGATAAGGGTAAAATATGAAGTTCATTTAAGCGACTAGAATAAGACATTTCGTTAAAATCATTACAAATATATTTGGTCATTGACCTCTGGACAGATTCAATTAAGTTAATATCTCGCTTTGTTGAGGGTGACCATACTTGAGAGCTGTATTCTAAAATGGGGCGTGCAAGAGATTTAAAAAGTTGGAGC
>KB296474.1:88682-128234 GCA_000328365.1 Capitella teleta
TTAAAAAGAAGATAATTATGTGGAACAGAGTCAAAAGCTTTGCTAAAATCTAGATAAATTACATCAATTTGACCACCTTCATTTAGTATGCGACCAATAGAATGATACATTTCAGAGTTGAGTTGTACAAGAACGATGCTTCATAAAACCATGTTGCATGTCATGTAAAAATGGTGCAATAAATGGGTATAAATAGTTGAACAAACATCGTTCCATAACCTTTGATGCACAGGGTAATAATGATACAGGCCTATAATTTTTAACATTAGACCGATCGCCTTTCTTAAAAATAGGTACAACGTTGGCCTTTTTCCATTGAATCGGAACCGTGCCAGTTGAAATACTCTGATTAAAAATAAAAGTCAGGTGAGGTGTTAAAGAAGAACGGCAGTTCTTTAAAATGAACGGTGAAATATCTGATGGTGGGCATGCCTTATTAACATCGAGAGTTTTTAACACAGAATGCACGTCATTTACACTAAACGTAGGAGTAGGAATAACATGAACGTTGAAAGCAATGGTGGAATTAGGCAATGTTAAGCAAGGATTTGTGAAAACGGAAGAAAAAAAATCATTAAAAATACGCGCTTTTTCTTCTGGGATTTGAACATTATCCGTACCATTATTAACGTTCATTGGAAGGCTAGGATTTTTAGTTTTTGAACGGAAGAAGGACCAGAATCGTTTAGGATTTTGAGTACATACATTGCCGAGTGAGCTAATAAATTTTTTGTGCTTGTTTTTAGAACAGTTTTAACATAATTATTAAAATCTTTGTATCTACGCCACAAACGATCAGTGTTATTTCGCTTGGCCTTTCTATACATAGTTCTCTTTCTCTTCACTAAGTTCCTAGCTTCTGAATCAAACCATACTGGGTCATGAGAATCTTTCACAGTAACAATCGGAATGCATAAATTTAAAATATCCTTAACTTGATTAAAAAATGAAAGCCATAAATTATCAACATTACCAAAATCCAGATTTAAATAAACGTTACTAAGGTGTTCACATAATGAAGTGAGATCAGCTCTCTTGTAGTTGAAAATACGCCTAGGTTGACGATGAAGTAAAGGAATGTGTAATAGCATATTGAAAAGTAAAATCCTATGATGCTCATCGAAGTTAAATTCATCATCAAGGTGAGAAATATTGCACAGTAAAGTTGAATCATTAGAAAATAAAAGATCGAGGAAAGTCCCGTGAGCGTTAGATGCGCGAGTGTTAAGCTGGTCCAGTGCATGCGATTGTGTCATTTGAATGAAGGTAGCGTCTGCGGTGCTCGAAACGATATCGAGTGCGCGCCAGTCAATGTTCGGCATGTTGAAATCACCGAGCAGACATATGTTGCTGTACTCGGCGGACACTTTACATAGGGTTTCATCCAACAAGGAAGTAAAGGTGGCACAATCACTGCTCGGAGGACGATATACGAGGATGATGGCGATGTTAACACGAGAAAGTCCACTGATTTCACATACCAGAATCTCACATTCACATTCCAGGTCCGGCCTCCTCTTTGACGGTAAGCGATTGTCAATACCTAGCAACAGACCACCACCTCGGACAGATTGTCGAGTTTCTGATCTGTCCTTCCTGTGACATTGCATGTTTTGTGGGAGGACTTCACTGTCCAACACGTCCTCTGTCAACCAGGTTTCCGTTATTGCGACAAGATGCACTTCAAACGTTGATAAGATGTGCTGCAACTCAACTGGTTTGTTGCGTTCGTTTGTTACACTTTTCACACTCCTCGCATTCAAATAAAGGCAATTGAGTTCGTTGGGAGGAGTTCCGGGTCGTTGATGGTTTTCATGATGGTCCTCTGTATACTTGTTCAGTTTCCCGCATATGACCAATCCTGTGTCCGCTTCCATTTACCTTCGTCATCTTTCTCGAACTTCCAAATGGCGAGGTTATCTCGGAGACTAAAGCTGATGTTTGATAGATCCGCTTGTTTTGCATCGTCGTTAAGTTTTCGCACAATATCTTTGTTCTTTCTATATTTCTCTCGTTCACTTTCATTTCGAGATGCTCTCACATGCACGCCTTTAGTATCATCAGCATTCTCATCGGCCTTCCGGTGCTCGACAAAGCGAGCTCGAAAAACTCTTGCTTCAAAGGGACTAGAGAAAGTCACACGAAGGGGTCTAGAATGACCATCCTTCTTAAATTCCTTCTTGAATTAAGGCCTAAAAATTTTCTCACCGCTTTCCTCCAACAAATACAAAAATCTTCTAAACTATGTACATCGAGTTTCCATAGAGGAGAATCATAGTAAGAGGTGCAATAAGATTTAAATAGAAAACATGAAGTGTCAAAATATGAAAAAGAATAATTACAAACTAGCATATTGACTCGAGCATTTAGATCCTGTATTGCTTTTTTCATGTTAAATTAATTTGCATTCTTTCCAATAAAAGAACCCAAGTGTAGAGCACGATCAGTATATGGAAGGGCCGCGTTATTCAAGACAAGGTTGTGTAAACGGTAGTTTTTTCTAAAAGGATTGTTTAAGACTATAACATTGCTTTTGGTGCTATTAAAGAAAACATGAAATTCACTGGCGAACTGCTAGCAAATGTCGAGTAGAGATTCAGCTGATTTGAGAGTCGGATCGATCAACGTTGTGTCGTCGGCATAACTAACAGCTCCAGCAAAAACATTCCCAACATAACATCCAAGTCTGCTTTCTTTTAAAGGGATGGGGAACTGAATTTTAAGTGATGTTCTATTGACTCATAGCACCAATTGATAGCATTCCGTGCCAAAAACACCATGCCTGGATGCAAGCGTAAGGAAATAATGCATTCCGAATATCGGGGTTAGCATTGCGCCTATGGGAGAATGGCTTCCATTGCGAAGTATAGGAGGCAAACGTCAGCTGATGGCTTGGTTTGACTGATGGCTGATTGGTTCCGTTCCCCTCGTGAAGCTATCGATTTCAGCCAATCAGAGCAGAGCATGTTCGCCATAAAAGGACATCTTTGTTGTTTACGAAACGAAAGCGCATGCGTGGTGCACTCTGGCTGACCTTTTTACTGTTTCAGGATGAGAAACATGGTAGGTGTCCTAGAAAATCGCTTGTTAAAATAAGATAAATAGCGAAAAATATTTTTTTTTTGCGCCTGACTGGTGGCAAAATGATTATTCTATCTATTTCCGAAAAGAAAATAAAAAAATATCCAGGGGTTTAGTCGCAGGACACGCTGATATGACGAGGCCCATTGTAACAGATAGGGAACTCGGTGTTTCATCACAGCTGCTGACGTCACGCCTAGTTAGCAATATATCGCCCGCGAAATCGTTAGCGATGATATTCCTTGTGTGGGCCAGGCATAGGAATCATTTATGGTGCATCAAATAACGACTCAAAGTCAATTTTTAACCAGTTCTCCCTCCCTTTAAACGGATCAAGAGGGAGTCCATGTAGACGCAGAACAATACTGGCGATAAAACAGCCCCTTGCTTAATTCCATTACTACAAAGAAAAGATGATGACACTTTATTCTGCCATTTGACTGCGAGCGATTGTGAAGAGTACATATTTAACATGAGCTTAATTAATAATGGACATAGATCACGACTCCTCAATAGATTGAACAATTTTATGTGGAGCACACGATCCAATGCACGAGATGCATCAAGGAGACAAACAAAAACTGAACTATTACTACGAGTATAGTAATCCACCACTTCATTCTAGAAATATGTACACCGTGTTGTACTGAGACCAGATTTGAAACCAAATTGCAAATCACTTGTGCTTAATGCAGACGCATGTTTTTTTTTTTTTTTTTTTTTTTTTTTTTGTTTTTTTTTTGTTTTTTTTTTTTTTAATAACATGATCAAGGACTTTCAACAAAACGCTACTTATCTCCACTGATCGGTAATTAGATGACACACTTAACGATTTCTTCCTGTTTTGGGGAATGGGCCTGATTATTGACCAAAGTACATATCTGGGAGCCGCTGTATGTCGTAATAAAGATGTGAGAAGAAAAGAGAGATGTACATACAATTCGGGACATGCTTGTTTGAAGTGGTCAGACGAGAGATCTGGATCAGCTTCCGACTAAGTTTTAATTTACCAAGAGCTTCCTGAATATCCTGGACAGCATGATTAAAATAACATAATTCCTCACAACATTTAGTACGGATGTCAATATCGACATCGCGACGCAACTCAACCATATCATCTGCATTGAACGAAGCACTACTATATAGCTCCTCATATTTTGAAGCAAAAACATCACATATTGCGTCTTCACCAACTGGGTCAACAATGACCCCCGCACAATCCTTAGCATTTCCACGTACTCTCTTTACTTCATCCCATAATTCTCTGTTCATATCACTATGCAATTTTGTGGCCATTCTATCTGCTGTAATGTTATCATGATTGCGAATAACCCATTTTGCTGCATGTTTATAATCTTTCTTTGTTGACTGTCTTATATCTCTAATCAAACCGACTTCAGGCATTCCGTTCTCTACCCAAATCCTGTTCCAGAATATAGATTTATTCCGATAGGGAGTTACTACTTCTGACCAACCGGCTAACGCTTTCTTTCTCTGTCTCGGAATACACTCTGATTTCATTGCATCAATGAGACGCCCATAGTAAGTGTCAATTTCAGTTGAATGACTGGGGCAATCTAGGTCAGGACACAACAATACCTTTCGGGGTAGAACAATACTATTTGGTTTAACACGCAATCGCTCCTTATAGGAAACAATATTATGATCCGTAGCTCTACGAGTCTACGCCATGATATTTTACAAGCTGGGTGCACTCTCTTCTCATTTGAATAATGGAAACTCATGTTCAGCTTAAGAGACAAAGGGACATGGTCTGATAGATTATCCCCATCGACATTTGTAGAGTTATCAACAATCAAATGTACTAAGTTCTCGCTAACAATAAAATGATCTACTGTGGATTGGGCCGCATTAAAATCATTATAATACGTGAAATCTACACTGCTCACTGACTGCTCAATACAGAACGCTAGCTAATGTTTTCCGTACACATGCTTTGCCTCCTTGTCAAAGATCATAATCTTTGAATCCGCGATGCGTGCAACATGAACGCAGTCTGAAGGAAAACGCCGTAGACATCAAGGAAACTCCACACCAAACAAGGAACTGCGTCGGCGACCAAGTCTTCGTTGAACATCATCGCGAGCAAAGCAATCAGGTACATCCAGAATTGCAGGCTGAACAATCCTGTACACGCAATGACTGTGTACTCAACCGCCGTTAGAGCTGAATACAATGTAGTTGGGAAGTGGAGTGAAGTGCTCACTGTGTGACAAAGCCCGGTACATAGCGACGATTGTTGACGAGTAGTAGACAATGCCAACAGCGTGGAACATGGCTGAGATGTGTTGCGATTTTTCGCGAGATTTTTCCTCGTCAGCAAGTACGACAACGAACCACACCCACCAAGACGTCATGACTGCTGGAGAAAAAAGACCATATAATATATACATTTCGCATACACATGCAATATGATATTGTTTTTGGCCCTGAAACGAGCGAGATGTGAAAACGTTAATTAAAGGACATCACATTCTGTGTGTCCGATTGGCTGATCGTAGTGAGTAGACCCCGGAGCCGCCGCCGACATGTACTAGCCGCCGCCGATTGATGCCGTCGACCAGCGCTATCAGCCGATCACGCTATCAGCGGCTCTCAGCCGATTCAATCCAAATATTTTACATTCAGTATTATATAAGAAGTTATCATTTGTACAAGTTTTTGTTGTGTTTAGGGCATTGTTTATAATTATACTTACTATCTGAGCTATCTGCGGAAGTAGATTTTATTCAGTTTACTGCATTAAATTTAATTTAAGGATCTATGCCATACTGTATGTATGCCCATGCATACATATATATGAGGGTTGTCCCAAAATATATCGGACTGACCTGGGATGCGCAGTACGCAGTATTCTAGCATAGAGGAATAATAATAATAATAATATAATAATAATAATAATAATAATAATAATAATAATAATAATAATAATAATAATAATAATAATAATAATAATAATAATAATAATAATAATAATAATAATAATTATTATTATTATTATTATTATTATTATTATTATTATTATTATTATTATTATTATTATTCACTTAATGAGAATGAGATAGATGACAGAACATGTGTATAAGTAGGTTGTCAAAAAAGTGTGTAAATACTCACTTGTTTTTTTAGTCCGACTGAGGCCTCAGAGAAAGATGCAAAGGAGCCTTTCGTTTTACTTCGAAGACCCATGCACTTGGAACATGCACTGACGTCCAACTAATATTAGTAATGCATAATTCCTATTTAAACGAATTATGCTCAACATAATCATACAGGTGTATAGGGTTTAATATGCAGATGAGTTTCCGGATGGTAGGATAGGCCTACTGGTATTCGCAAGAAGAAAAAAAGTCTATACATCCTTAATTCCTTTTGCGAAAAGTGCAATATTTTTCTCCCTCAATCTATCCCAGTCTCTCCCTCTGCAAAACCATGTAAACATTTCATACTTTTGTATTCATTTGTCAAAAAACAGGAAGTACTAAGAAAGATAAATGAAACGAGGCTGCCACAATCCAACAATACAATAATTAACCTAAAAACACATCGTTAGGGTAGCTGATGAGCCCTCGATCATAACCATCCGCTAGTTGGCGCTGCGGATGGCGCACGTATGCACATTCGTTTCAAAACGCGCTTGGCCTCTCTTAAATTATTCCTCCTTGGTTTCGACTGTCCTCATAAGACAATTACGAAAGAAAATGAGGTTTATCACAGTTTAACTGAGCCAGACTACCAGTTCTTTGATTTGTCTAAATTGTTTATATAAAAAGATAAGACAGTTTTATTGAGAGAAAAAAGTATTTATTAGATCTATAACTCATTAGATCCATGACTCCCCGCCCCCCACCTTCCGTCTCCAATTAACTTAAAACAAAAATGCTGCCATGACCAGAACTGTTTTATTGTTGACATAATCGTGAGTGAGTGAGTGATTGGGGTTTTACGGCTCCACCCAACCCGTTCGGGTGATACGGGCGCCAGAACAGAAGGCCCGGGACCGGGGTTTCCCCCTACTCTTATCGATAAATCCCAAGGGTTCTTTATCCTGCATACCACCATAGACAGTTGACATAATCGTACGATGAGAATCACGTTTTCGTCGTCCGATCAATCAGAGTCCGATCGCAAAAATACATTTTTTTTCGCAGCGAGTAGGAAGGGGCTGGACATTGTGCCAGATCGTCGTAGGTGTGTTTACTGACTCGCTTGTTGACCTCAGTCAAGATACCCAAAAGATCCTCACTGAAGCGAATGAAACAAATCCAGGAATTTAAAGTTTATCATGTTAATACATGAATTATATATTCACCTTTGAGCAAACTCTGTGAGGACTTCGCACAAACATTGGATGTACCAAGAGCCATCCGCCTTGCTCCGGAAGCAGGCAAAACCAGGAACCGTAGCAAATCCAACCAGAAAGTCAGTGCCGTTCGGAATGGTCTCTCGGTTCGGATTTCGTCCGACGGAGTCCGTCTCCACTTGGGTAACTAGAGAGCGATCGATCACAAATCAACAACTCATGAATAGTTGGCTAAATTTTTACCACTGATCTTAGAGCTTGGTGGTCTACGTTCGCTTGTTGATTGCTCCATAGCAACAGCTGAAATGTAGCAATATATAGAGGAAACATTGAATTAAGTATGAAAAGGGTTCCAACGACTAATGTTGGTCACACTGGAGGTCACTCGACATTTATTATACTGTGCATCAACGGAACCATCGTCCATTTGGCTTAATTCACATCGAAAAATAAATAAATACAAGACACCATATTCACCATAATACAAGGTCACCATATTCGGGTCGAGACTATACATGCACAGTGATGTGGTTCTTGTGGTCAGGTACAGGTCAAGTCAAGTCAGGTCGATATATCAGAGTCTTTTTATAACAAATACACACAAAAGCAGAGAAGGTGCAGTAACGGTTTCGGTTTCGTATAAAATCAGCGGTTTTCGGTCATTTTACTTCATCGTGAAATTACCTCTCTGGATCTCCTTCCCTTGGCAGGCATTGACGAAAAATATTTTGGGTTTTCCTTGTAGCGTCTTGGAGCTCTCTGCCGTGAAGAAGTCCATGATAGTTTTGATGTAAACAGATTTTCCGTTGGATCCAAATATTTTCCCTTCTTTCCCATGGGTCAGTAGGCAGCATACAAAGCAATCATAACTCCTATGGTCAACCCTCTGACCATATTTCTTTAACTTGCTAACAATTTCAACATCAGTTAAATTGTCATTGATTTTAACAATGAATTTGAGATTTTTGAAGACATTTTTCAGACGCTCTGTTTATAGAAGAAGAAAAAAAACATGGTTACATAATTTCCTTGAATAATATAAATTACCCACGGCAATCTACTGATGTGCCTTTGCGGTTTTCCATGTGACGACTGAAATGGTCGTTCGGATCTTTTGAGAATATTTCATTGTTGATGATCAAGCACACGCCTGGTACAAATGAGTAGAATGGAGGTATAAATTTAGGTGTATATCAAGTTTAATACCTCGTGGCTTGGCTGTCATTTTGTAGAACGAATCAAACTGGTCGGGATCAGGAAGACAAATTGAATTTGGTAGAATTGGGGAAGATTGGCGATGGCGTAAACGCATGCTGCCACCTATCGGCAAATCACGAAGCAGCATGCTTAATGTATGTTACGAAATAGGATACGAATCACATGAGGCCACACATGTACCATACTTTCATTGAAATGATCTTATAATTATCTCCTCGGCTATTGCATGCATCATTCAATCATACACTGCTACATCGTTGTTGCGCCGTGATAAAGATGACCAAACATAATTGTATAGCTACAACTTCAACCTGAGTGGGTATGTGACTCAGTAGGGCTGGCTGACGTCGTCCAATGTCCCTTACCAGATAAAGGAGTGGTTTTCAGAAGAACCAGAAGTTCCTCGCGACAAGTACTGCGGATGATCTCCTCCAGAAACCCAATGTCCCCTTTGGCCCCACTACCAATCACACCACATTTCTCTAGCAGAGTTAAGAGTTTCTGTGGTCTTCTGATTGCTTCTAGTTGAGCTTTGGTCACTTTGGAGTCGTGGCAGAGGCGTTTTATGCGTTCCATGTCATCAGGGGTCATCAGTTTGGCCAGATCATGCAACAAAATCCTGAAAGAAAAAATATGGATTTTTTTTCATAATTTTTTTTTTTTTTTTTAGATGCTTTGTATACCTGCGACACGGAATCCCCTCTTTGTGTCCAATCGACTCCTTAACCAAGTAAACTGGAACTCCAGCCATTTGAAGAAGGTCCAAACGACCGATTTTATAGAGCAGCTGATTCAGCAAGAGGCGATTCCTCATTGATAAACGATTTAGTGTTTCGAGTTCATGCATCAGTTGAGTACCATGGGATATCCGTTTCATTATGGGTCCTGGAATAATATCCATGCACAAGAATTTGAGTTGAGTTATCTCTTCGCGATCAAGACGGTCGCACAATTGTTGGCAAAGAGTATGGAATTCCTCGAGGGAATCCAATAAAGAAGAGTCGGTCTCCATGACTGCTCTGAATGGTGAAGATGACTCAGATAGGTGAAGGCGACGATTAATCAATCACGAGCCCACCTGTTATGTTTATGCTTCGGTTGCTGAAGATATATTCTTCTAGTATATATGTCAAATCCAAACTGACATAGACCTATACTCTAAGTCTAAAGACAATCGAATGAATTCCGATACGAACACGTACACAACCGACAATCGAGGCCTCTGCACAAAGAACTAGAGCGCTCAGTGGTTTTCATGAGGACACGATGAACGCTGAATGCGTGATCACACAATTCACGAATCGCAGCCAAACTGGGCGTTGTAATACGAAAGGGGAAATGGGTAACTCCCAAAGGTTTCATCGAAACCATCGTTTGTATAACCATTGTTTCGATGGTTATTTCACTGCAAGAACATCACTATATGGTTATTCACCCACAAGATATAAGTTGCGTGGGAAAGGACTTCACAGAGAAAGCGATGCATTAATTTCTCTATACGGGAGCTATGTACCCATTAATTTTTTATTTTATTTTTTTTTTTTTTTTTTTCTCTCACTGAATTATTGTTGTTATTGTTATTATATTCACTGAATTATTGTTATTATATTGAATTATTGTGATGTTCGATGAGGAACGAATAAACATATATATATATAATCAAAAAGATGTAGGCTGTTATACACGTAGGCTACATTATCCTACCGTGGACAGGGACAGCGTATGTCATAATAATTATGTCACTCAATGGGATCGCAAAAGCCGGCTGTGCTGACAAATTAAAGTTATTGTTGCGGCTAATTGATTATTAGCTAGGCAGTGGATGTCGATGAGAAGTCGAACATAATTCCGTTTTCAATCTTTTATTAAAAACTGATTCTGTCACATGGCGCCAGAACAACGACGAACGAATACAATCACATACAATCACAATGAGCTTAGGAAACGTTATGAGATTGGCTTTCCGCCAGAACATCTCAACAGTTATCAACGCCTGCTCCTGCATGTTTGCTTTATTGGAATTACTTTACCGCCGACGAAGATCATGTCTGTTAAGAGCGGCAACAAGAATATATATATTGACCTCCCCTCTCGAATTATCGATTTCCAATTGTTGCTCATAATCTGAGTGAGACGAGAAACAAGTTCTGGGAATTGGAAAACAAAGTCTCTGTTGTTGTCGGATAACCGTGCGTTTGTGATGGCAGGGGAAATGGAGCAACTGGCTCAGGTGGGAAGATTTATAAGGGGCTCCCTCTCTGTGGAAATGCTTACTTTGACCCAGATAATATTTAATTTGACCATGTTATAACTTATAACGCAGCCGCTGTGTTGATATGAGAAATGAAAACGCGTATTCGTTATACAGGAGCACAAGAGTAAGTTATGAGTAACATTCATAGCATATAATGTTACCGTGAGAGTGAGATTATTGCGTAAGTAGATAAAATAGGGTACCATGAATTACTTGGAATTTGACGTCTAATTAATGAATTCGACTACCAATGAGTGTACAATATACATGTGCATGTATTATAATTGCATATAATTTCAACAGAGAGGAGGTATCTTTATAGTTTCTCAAAGCCATGCGATACAGATAAATGCAACAAAACTCGGTGCCCGTATCGCGTGTGCCTCTCGCACTGATGGAATGACTGTAGACCAAGAAGCCAGCCAGCAAAAGCCGACTAGCCAGCCGAAAATTCTACTGATCCGCTGAAAAACAGTTAGCTCAGTCCCCGCGAAAATCCATTGGTTAGCCGCATTTCTTTCGAGAGATTTGGCAGGAAATAACATCATGAATTCATCATTTATATAATTTGTAAAGGTAAACTATCAATATAGGCTTCCTTTTTGGTCTTCGATTTTGGAAGAGGTAGGTTGTGACGTTTCAAATATTTCTAAGCCAGCCCGATTTCCTAATCAAAACTTTATTTTTTGACCTTTTTTGGACGCGTGCAACCTATCAACCTTGCTAAGCATAACTGGCCAATTAGTGAACCATGTCAATGCCTTATCAAGATTTCTTTTGACAAATTCAAAAGGAGATTTTAAAATCCATGATCAACAGTAGTTATAAATAATGTATGCTAGTTCAAAGAGCACCTTCCAAAATAGTAGTAGATCCTGACAAAGAATCTCTTAGAATCTCTCTCTAGCAGATTCCACGTGCTATCAATAATGAAACATCGAACTAAACTTCCTAAAGCCACATGCAAGGAATAATTGACAAACAGAAGATCTGAGCAACGTCAATAATTAATGGATCTTATTTAGAAATGTTCTTAGTTTTCTAAAACAGAATATCGTTAAATATTCATGAAAAGTTCTGTGTCATTTATTCACAATTTGCAGACTTGTTTGTGCCGTTGGCTGATGCCTTTAAGTAGTGATCACAAGAGATCTCTTCTCTGATTCCTCTCTGCTGCGGCGATGGCAGGCCAGGAAACCAACCGACTCATCGTTCTCTTCACGTGTGCGCTTTTCTTCAAATCTGGAACACAGTTAAGGCTAAGTAATCAAACCCTTAAAACCATTCCAACCAATATTCCAAAAGATACCGTGGGGCTGTATCTTGCTGACAACTCAATTAGCACCATCGCAACAACAGATTTGTCTGAGTTAACCAAATTGGAAAGCTTTTACATTCCAAGAAACTCCCTGACGACGGTTGAAGACGGGTCCTTTGCTGACTTGAGGTCTTTGACAACGATGGTTTTGTCAGAAAATCGCCTCAAGAAATTCCCAGATTTCAACAATATCAAGAACACAGTACAGTTTATCAACTTGGATGATAACTTTATCACAGTTGTAGCGGAAACTGATGTTGAGCATCTCACCACCTTGAGGGCCCTCGGGATCTCGAATAACCCTCTGATCCGCATTCCTGACTTTGAAACCCTGTTGACAAGTTTGACAACTCTAAATTTGGAGCGGGTGAAATTGACGTGTTGTTGGAAGGTGGCCTACTTGAAGAACGTGCCTGATGCGGTGCTAAGTATTGATGCCATCCCTTGTAAGTATCCTCCTCAGTTTGTTGATGTGGCGTGGAACAACATCAAAGAGAGCGATATGTGGGCAGACCCGTGCGGTGAGAACACATCTTCTGGTCAAGAAAATGTTTCCACTTTCCATTAATTGTCAGTTTAATGGTGTACGTGATAGGTGTCTGGCATAGCATAGGAAATTAATGGATAATTAATTACATTGAGACTGTTTGGGCGGTAACTTGGTCGCGTTATTTTTGTTTTTTTTTGTTTTTTTTTTTTGTCTCTCTCTTTGACTGGATACTACTTACAATTGCAAATTTATACAAAACAGTTACAGTATAATATGCATATTATTCTGAGTGTTTTCAATTTCATTTCAGGAGAAATGTCGAGGTTAAATATCTAATTGCGTATAGTAGTTTCGTTGTTTATGTGTTCCTTTTGTGGAATATTGCTTATATTTCACCCGTTATTGTGATTACATAGATCTCATTGTATATTTTAGTTCAAACTCAGTGTTCTTCTGCTAATTTTTATTCATTTCTTTATACTTTAATAAACAAACTATTCATGAGAACCTTCTTTTTGGTTGTTTGTTGTTGTTGTTGTTTTTTGTTGTTTTTTTTTTTTTTTTTTTTTTTTTTTCTTCCTTTACTGCAAACGTGTGTGTTGTGACTATTGTCTCTATGTCTTGCGTTTTGACAAGGAGTCATCTCTAAGTGTTGATCAATTACACTAACTTTGGTTTTCTTTCTTTTTTTCTCAACGTTTCACAACAGACTGCGATCGGCCAAGCCATACAACGCAACGATGCACGCCAAGTGAGGAATCTCATTCGAAGCGGCCAGAATGCCAAGATGGTGGATAGGGTCAGTAAAGCTACATTACGACGTCGCGTCGATTTTAAGCCTTATATTCATTGCAGAAAGGCAACACTTACTTGCACTTTGTTTCGACAATGTTCCGACCGTATGTCTTCAATGTGCTCGCGGGCAGTGGCATCCACGTCGACCAACAGAACAGGGTCAGTGCGCTGCTCAATATAAATTTTTATTTTTGTCAGATTGGCCAAATTTTAAGAATTCTCCACACCTACAGAAATATTGTTGAAAAACACAGCCGATCCATTTGAGATACCGATATATATAATTATATATGACGGACATTAGAAACAGAATAAGACACCTTTTGACGTATCATATTGATACGTCAAAAGTGCTCAAAATAGAACCAGCAGAGAAGCAATTTGATTTTCAATGAAGCAATGTGGCAGCGTAAGAGAGTGGCCTGGAATTGAACCCCAATATTGATACATCCTATAGCCTAACTCGATTTTGTGGCCATCTTTATATCGCGACCTATAGGAAGAGAGGAAAACAAAAATTATGACTTGAATATTTCATTCATTTGAAAGGATGGAAGCAGGCGAGGAGAAAGGGCACTTTCTTATCCTTTATATTCAGAATGGAAATACGGCTCTACACGTGACCGCTTTGCAAGACGAATGCTGCCACGTTGCAGACCTCATGGCATGCGGGGCCGATCCATTTATCCTCAATCAGGTAAGCCGATATCGCACACACAAGTATCGGGTTGTACTGCACTTTTTGTACACATACATTTATTGGAAAGTGCAAATGAACGATGAGTGTAAATCGTGAATAGGTAGGTGTACACGTATTAGGCATTTACTTCGCATCTATAGTCTGAAAATTCATTTCAACCTTGAAAGGAGAATTACATCATGCAATCAGATTGTGAAGTACATTCCAGGACGGAAAGTCCGCTGAGCAGCTGGCCTGCCACAACCAGCAGTGGAGAGATATATATCAAAATTATTACGTGAGATATATACAATTATACACCTGTAACCATGAATACTAACATGCTGTATATTGACTCCATTTTAGCCAGGCTTACGAGAATCCATCAAAAGGAGGGATATGGATCGAGTTCGACAATTGCTGCATGGCTGGTGTTCAGTTCATCATGTGCAGGTCATATATTGAACATCATATTCCCTCGAGTATACAACTATATTTGTTATTTACAGAACGGAGAGGATATTCGACAATTCACTGCGATTCTCAAGCACCACGACATCATCCGAATTATTGATGAAGTCAAGTTTTCTTTGGTGCGAAATGAACAATTTGTAATTCTGTGCCACTTATGAATTGTTATTTATTTTCCAAGATGGCGATACACGCGGTTCTGGAGTTGGACACGAAACAGTTGAAGTATGCTGTATCCCGGGGAGTGGAATGCGATGTCAACTTTCTCCAAATTGTTCGTCAGGCAGATATTGCAAGATTACATAACTATTTTGTCGAATGTGTCCATAGTTCGCTGGTCGTCATTCTCATCACATATTGCAGCACGCAATCCGCTTGAAAAATTACAAAATGGTCGACATACTGATCAAAGCAGGTGCTGATGTCAATGTCAGTATTTATATCAAGGATTACTATTACGTTAGTCTTGATTAAACTAAGTACTATTCTGTTAATGTCATCCATATTACAGGGTCCCTTGTTCTTCAGTGCATTCAATTTCAGCGATCCGCGTCATCATCCGGGTATCCTACGGCGTATTCTTGAAACCGACATCGACGTCACAGCTAAAGACGAGGTGGGTGCGTGATGGTGACAGAATATGTGACGTCACAGGGATCGTTTTCAGAAAGGGAGAACATGTTTAATATACGCGATTGATCGCAGAAATGGCGACGTTAATGTCGATGTCATTCGAAAGTTGCTCAGCAAAGGTGTCGACATTGCTACCCGGGACGACGTAAGTTAAGTACAGTGAAAATTGCAAGACTAATTCTTAATTAATACAACGATGAAACCGTAACAATACGTAAAAGTGCAATAAACCATTTTGATGATTTATACATTTGTATTATTGTACACAGACGGGATGTACAGCACGACAAGTCGCGATGTTGGCACGTAGACACGACATCATTAGTGTCATTGATGAGGTAAAACATACGAAACCAACCCAAATGATACAGGTATAAATAATGCTATAATTTCAGTTCATCATCCAAATCATTAAAGAATCTGAAATTGATAAATTGTGGCATTTGGCCTGCAGTGGGTATGAGGATTTCATAGTGAAATTTAAGGTGACTTCTTGCTTTCGTAATGGACATGATACGACATCGGTACATTGTAGCATCGCGATACTTGGATTTATGCCGCAGGGAATGAGACGGAAGATGCGACTAATTTCTTGAATGGTCTCGAAATGTTTAGGGTATATAATTCTAGCAAGTTGATTATATCGCCAAAATAATAGGATATTGACAGGAAAAATCAGACAATGTGAACAGATGGGTTTTGAGTGGTGATTTGGATAAATTAAAAGCGTTGAAGGCCAAAGAAGATCCAGATTCCATGCTCAAGTTGGTCGCTGTCAAAGATAAGGTACTAAAATGCAAGGTGTTCATTAATTCTTGCAACGCTGTGTGTTATCCACAGGCCGGACGTTGTACCTTACTGAACAGCCTGTTGCATGGACACATAGATGTCGTCAAGTGGTGTCTCGAGCATTGGCCAGAACTGACAACCAGGGCGTGTGACAACGTGAGTGACGTGCGATCAGTTAGCATGTTCTACTTACTTAATTCCAAATGCAGCTAGGGAGAAGGCCTTTGCATTACTCGCAATTTTTGGGAGAGCCAGAAATTCATTCCAAACTACGGAATGCTGGCGCACGGGCAAGCAAAGATTATGTAAGCACTCAGAATGTATTTCACGCATGGTTCACGGCTCATTTATCCCTTCATTGTGTAGAACTGCTTAATAATAATACTTAATACTGCTAACTTAATACTTAATACTGCATAATACTGCTTAATAATACTTGCACAAATTGGACAAACAGGACAATGTACATGTACAAAATAAATAAAATGATTGTGTTGTGTGTGATATGTGGGATCGATATAATAAATGTAGTGGGTGGTGTTTGTTTTCAGTTTGGCTGGCTACCAGAGACTTTGGCGGCAAAAATACCCGACTTCGTTGAACAGGAGAGGCAGGTATAAACTGCAATTTTACATACATATATCGCTCCTGATAAACAATCTGATTATTACATAACCCAGAAACCATATGGATTGAACCTTGAGCTCCACTGTCTAAGCCGGGTAAGCATGATGCTTCATTACTTCATTACATTCGTGTACATAGATTAAGCTCACTCATACATTTGCATTTTTGCATCATACGTATATTTGATTTTATATATATATATATATATATATATATATATATATATATATATATATATATATATATATATATATATATATATATATATATATATATATATATATATATATATATATATATATATATATATATATATATATATATTAGTGTAATTTCAACCGTATATATAATTATATAATTATATATGTATAATTTCTCTCTTTTCTTTGTCATTTTTTTTCTAGTATGAGGAATTGATGGAAATAATATGCACCAAGGATAGCGACATGGAGCAGTTCAACGCTGTTTTAAAGAAAATCAAATACCCTTTGGCCAAGTTCTATAATCTGGTTTGCAGTCGAGATTTTGGTCGCAACAATGAAATACCTTTTTTTTTTTTTATATATATAGTTTCACCCGAAAGACCAGTTGCTTGTTAGCAATTACGAATCACTGCTGCTGACAGCAATTGACCATGACCGCATGGACATGGCCAAACGACTGGTCATCATTGGTGATGACTGCTCTCTGGACAAAGATGTAAAACTGTTTTTAATTTTAATTTTTTTTTTTTTTTTTTTTTTTTTTAATTGGTCTCTATGCATAACATGCGTTTCTTTCAGTACCGAGAAACCGAGCACGGGTCGCCTTTTTTGATGAACGCACACCAGAGGGCGTGGCATTTAGGGCTGAATGATCTGGCTTCGTTGATGTTGAGCAGGGGACGCTTTGCTTGCGCAGAATACATCCAGAATGTTCAGTGTCCGGACTCAGCGCTAGATAGCGATACGGAAAGTGATCTGAACAAAATTAAGATGAATAAATAAACGAAACTGAACCCAGTCTTACTTTCTGATGTGTACCTATCTGATCAAGCTTTTCAATGTAAAATCATTAATTCATGATTATTAATATGTATTCTACACATACAATTGTGCATATATATATATACAATCTGATCACTCTCTGGTGCATCATATTCATGTACATGGTCTTTCATTTCAAACTTTCATAATTCGTTTTCTCCTCAACAAAAATATCCAAAGCATCAATTACAATGAAAAGGGATCTTTGTGTCCACCTTCATATTGTACATATATGTACATGTTACTAATTCACAATAATTATTTTAAACAAGAAACTGAATACATGTATATGGATTTGCCCACATGCCATATAAGTGACCTATAGATGAGATTTATGTGACATCACTTTGTGTTTTGATTTTTTTTTTCTTTTACTTAAGTGACACGAGATCATGGACAACGGGGCATAGCATCCGCAAGAGTGAAGAGCATGCTCAAATTATCCAATTATTCCAATAATGTAATAATAATTCAATTCTAATCATTCTTATCACGTATTGTACAGGTATGTAAAAAAATCTAAATCACAGATAGATCTATCATTTAATGAGCAGTCAATCAAATCTATCATTTACTGAGCGGTCAATCAAACCTTCAAAGAAGTGATTCGATTAACTGTCGCCTCACAAATACACAACATAACAATTAATAAATGTCGACACAAGGGACTGACTCGGCGCTGGTTGCGTAACAGCACGAGGCGAGCGTTTCTCAATTGTTAAAACATTAATTAAAAGGACTTCACACTCTCTTCGTCCGATTGGCTGATCTTGATGAGCAGGAGCAGTCGGGACTGTTTAGCAGGGCTTAAACTGTCGCTAAACGCATGAACTCTTCCGTTAAGCATTCATTCATTGCTTCTGCAACGTAAACGGCTTAACTCCTCTCCAGTAATCCCATGTCATGTCATTCCATCGTGATCACGTCATTAACTCTTGCCTCAACTCATTGTTCGAACCCTCTTGTATAAAAAGCATTTTCATCATAATAAACCGGATCAAAACGAACCTCTTATAACGTGCCTTACGTCGTTGTACTTCTATAAAATGTTATTGAAATTTTCAAAAAACCTCACAATCTAATGTCAAAAATTCACTTTGGTTTACTTGGTCAAAATTCAGTCTGTTGTTGCTTTAATTTTCGTGGTTGAACCACACCCTATAGTGACGACTGGTGAGGCGAATTTCTTAATCAGACGCCCTCATTAATCCGACCCAAACCACTGGGAACGAAGCTGGTCGGATTAATGAGGGTCAACTGTATATTTGAAAATTTCCTCACAATAACAATTTATTTTGTGTACTATATAAGTTACAGTACAACAGCTGCAAACTGAAGTTACATGATAATGGTATCAATAAGTGCTTGTCTGCTCCTGCTAGCTACAGAAAGCAAAAAAAAAAAAAAAAAAAAAAAGTTCCTCAGTTCAACAGGCCTTCCGAATCCACCGTTACAATCCATTAATGTACTGTGAAACAGCAAAATTTTGAGGCCCTAAATTTTTGCAGTCACGCCTATGGGGAAAATTCCGCACATGTATGTTATCTGTGATCATGGGCTGACGAAAATCAGCGTATGAAATTTTCGCAGTTGGCAGCGACAGCGAACACTTCCTGTCCGTGAAATTGTAGGAGACATGAATTTAACATAAATTCATAGAATAAACTTCATTGCAACAGCTCATGGCTGATTGTTTTAATTATAGAAGAGAATGTACTGGTGATTTTATTGTCAAAAAAAAATAATCTGAACGCTATTCTGCAAAACAGTAAAGACAAAAGATGAGTTTTTGATTTCATAATTCACAACAGAGAATCCATTCATCAAGAAGTGAAACAACAAAATTCATGGACAAAATTTTAGAAACTTTTGAGCATTATATTATTTTTTTTGTACTATCAAAAGGCTTTGAATTCCCAAAATAATATAGTAAATAAACTTCATGCATAAATTAAACTTCATTCTAGAGAAAAAAAATCAACAACGGAATTTCTCTGGAATGCATCAGATAAAAAAGAAGAAACAAAATCAGAAAAAAATAATCATCATCATAAATGCGTAGAAAGATAAAATTAAGCAAAAGATTTCAACATGGTAAGTGTATTCAAAAAGAGGGAGTGCAGTTCATTATTTCCAAAATCAAAATCATGATTCATATAAATGCGAGGAGAAAACATTCGACGAGAAGTCTACATGAGCACTCCGATGGATGTCTCTGCATCACCACCGGCGGCCTCCAATTTCAGATTCAGCTCCTTGCCACCCATAATTATAGAAGTGTCAGTGGTAGAAGTGTCGTGCGGATCTGTAACACACACCGTGAATCTCGGCACAAAAACGCTGGGTGACTTACCGAGTGTGGCGTCGGCGGGGCTTTCCTGCACGCTATCATGCGACCCTATGACCTTGGAGTGGGTGCGGATGTGTTTGGATAAATGGTCACTTCTCATGAAGCGCTTGCCGCACTCCTCACAGGCGAACCTCTTCTCTCCCGTGTGTGTGCGCTTGTGCCGCTGCAGTTCATCAGAGCGGGTGAAACGTTTGCCACAGAAGAGCCAATTGCACACAAACGGTCGCTCTCCCGCGTGCCACCTGAAGTCAATAACCACATGTTCATTCACAAAGGAAAACAGCTTCACCACCTACCTCAGATGTGCCCGTAGATGTGAAGTCTTTCCGTAAATCTTTCCACAATTTTCAATGTGGCAAATGTGCATCTTCTTCTTCCCAGTCGGATCCTTTCCATTTCTGAGAGGGAATTAAGCGATCAGCTACAACACACAACCGAATGAGCAGCATACCTTTCACTCTCTTTACAGTTGGGGCAAGTGCACGCCATGCGTTTCAACCGCTTTGGCATGACGTCATCAGGGGACGAAGCGCTCTGCTGAGACGAGGCGGTCATCTGGGACTCCTCCACGTCCTGGGTCATGGTCACCTCATTGTCGCCTGTTTGCACAAGTGACCACTTGGTGCCGCTGCTGTCAATGATACTGCTCTGTTCCGGCTGAACGATACTCGGATCTAAGAGAGAAAAATCAGTAAATGAAGCACTTACCAAGGGACACTCACCTCCCGCGACTGTAGTCCCTATGGCTTGACCATTGGGCGCCATGGCAACTGCCTGCACAAACTGCTGCCCACCTGCCATTTGAGGCGCACCCAGGATGACCTGGCCTCCCTGGAGAATAGCGCCGTTGAGCATCTGCTGGCCCTGCATGGTCTGAATGGCCTGCAGGCCCTGAAAGTTCTGGATCTGCACTGCCTGACCGGTTGAAGGGTTGCGCTGAATGCCAGCCATGCCCACAGGACTGACCGCACCCAAAAGGGGGCCAGAAATAAGCTGACCACCAGGCCCAATAGCCTGAATGTTCTGGACCCCCTGGGGACTTTGCATGGCCTGTACAATCTGTCCATTCGGCAGGAGGATGTGCTGCACTGCCTGCTGCTGCTGCTGGGCAGAGGAAGCAGCAGCCACAATGCTGCCATTGGCACTGGGTGATGAGATGGCCTGGGGCAACGAGGTCACTGTAGTGACACTCTGGCTGTTGTTAGCAGTGGCAGTGCTCTGATTACTTGTACTCATTACCACATGCTGCATGGATGCAACTTGCTGCTGCTGCTGTTGCTGTTGTTGTTGTTGCTGTTGTTGCTGTTGTTGCTGTTGCTGTTGTTGCTGCTGCTGCTGTTGTTTACTCTCTTCAGTTTCTTCGGTTTTTGCCTGCAATAGTCCATTGGCTGAGAGTGTGTATGTTTGAGGCTGAGCAGCCACAGTCTGTGTGAGCGGCATAGCACCCTGAAGGCCCTGCAGGGGGACCTGAATCGTCTGCATAATGGTCTGCCCATTGGCCGTGGGCACTTGCACCTGCATGGGGATGGTTTGCACCGGGGCCGCCTGCTGGGGCACCTGCATGGCTTGAATCACGTTGCCAGTTGTGCGCATGGCCATGTTCTGCATTCCAGCAGCACCCAGGTTGATCACATTGGAGGAGGCACCGGGAGAGAAGTTGGCCACCGGGATGGCTTGGTTGGACTGCCTGATCACCTGACCAGAGGAGCTCAGGATGGCTGGACTGTTAGGCTGAGCAGCAAATTGGTAACCTTGCGATGCTTGTGAGATGGCTGAAGAGGGAATGAGGATGGTCTGTTGCTCTCCGTCAGCACCCACCATGGTCATCGTTTGGAATTGCGGCACATTGCTGGGGATCAGATTGTAGGCCACAGTGCCACCAGGGCCTGTGACAGGAGTAGCAATCATCTGGGGGGCAGCTGACACAGGTGGGTTGCCTTGCAGCATCATGCCACTGGGGTAGTTGGCCGCGTTCTGGCCACCGACACCTTGCACAGTGATCAGCTTTCCTGAGCTGTCGATCAGTTGAACAGCTGAGAAGCCTTGTTGTGCAGCCAGGGCGGAGGCGTAGTCGGCCGGCGCACTCGCCGCTTGGCCTTCGGGCTGGTCACGGCCTGCTTCGGGAACAGAGGCCAGGTTGGGTTTGGCGGATCCGATTTTACTGCAAGTCTGTGCCAACAGGGCCAGGGGAGATGGTCGCGTCTGCAAATATGCTTTCGTTCAATCATAGCCGTTACAGTCTATCTCACTTTCCAATTGCAAAATATGAAAATGGAATCACGAACGGCTGAAGGAGCGTGTTGACATGTGATGATGTGGGGAATCGCCCGAAGGAGGGCGGTAGGCGGGGTCAGCCAGCCACGAGGGCAGGCGCACACACCCAAAAACAAACCAAATTCCGCCCGCAACCAGGATTCAAAACGGGGAAACACTGACCTGAGTCGTATTAGAGGGATCTATATATTCTTCTGCGTCTTCAGAGAATGAAGAACTCGCCATCTGTAGCCCTGAATCTTGTATTTTCCTTCGCCTTCGATTTTGGCATCCATTCAGCTTTTGCACGAACAAAGAACTCCGCCTCAATCCTGCCGCTTCACCCGCCTCCCTCGCGGATGAATATCAAGCTATTCAGCACTCTACCGGTATTTTTAAGCTACACAATGCATATAAATGAAACATAATTGACGATAGTTTATGTCATGGATAATAAAATAATGCATTTTGTCAGTTAATATGTCTCAAAATTAACTATTGGTTGGATTGTTTTGTTTGAGGCGGAAGGTGCGAAGCGGTTTTGGGGCGGGTCATGACCCCGTTTGTGATTGACAGAAGGACGTCTCTCTGGGCATTTTGGGGTCCGCCCAGCAGGAAATCTCCATAAGCTCACGCCTTTATGTTTTGAGGCTTCCCACTTCAACAACTTCAAATTTCAAAATTGAAGCAGCTAAATACCATAAATCCGGAGATTTTTATACCATCGCTAGCATATATTATTTTATAGGCACCTAGGCGTTATCTATTATACCCGCATCGGCGCATCCGAAAAGCCTAAAATACTTTGCCATCACTCAACAGATCAATTTGCATATTGCTACCGTAATGGTGCACAACAACGCTGATCATATTACACGCGTAATCCGAGCACGTGCTCGGACTCCAACCAAGCTAGTGATGGGGTTTTACGGCTCTACCCAATCCGATTGGATGATACGGACGCCAGAACAGAAGGCCCAGGACCGGGGTTTCCCCCTACTCTTATCGATAAATTCCAAGGGTTCTTTATCCTGCATACCACCATAGACAGTAGTACACAGCGCCCGGCTTTGTTACGCAGTTGAGCAGCACTGCAGAGTCACCGAAGAATTACAATTATAACGGATTACAATTATAATTCACAATCATAACGCACGTGGCCTGATCGGGTCTCGAACCCGGGACCTCGACCCCCACGGTCGGCATTGGATTGTAGTCAGCGGTTTAACCCACCGAGCTATCCGGTGCCCCTCCAACCAAAGCAGGTTCGGATATCGTACAGCAGGAAATTTCATTATTATTATTATTATTATTATTATTATTATTATTATTATTATTATTATTATTATTATTATTATTATTATTATTATTATTATTATTATTATTATTATTACAAAACTTCAAATTTCGCTAAAATTCATCAATTATTCAAAAATAATAATAAATACCTGCATTGCATGATGATTGAAAAAGTTTTTTCTGTACCCATGCATGCATACAAAAATTAGTTTAACGAAAATCGAATGATTGAGGGACATTTATTTACAAGTGGTGTTTGATCACAAGGAGATTTTTTCAGATGAGCCCATGAACAAACATTACAGAATGCCATTTCTTGTATGGCGCTGCAATACAAACTCTGCTTTGTTTTGATTGTAGGAGCTAAACCTCAGTGCTACTGTCACAACAATAACACTCTCAAATAAAAGAATGGTACTAGAGTGATGTCTTACTTATACATTCAATGAAGATTATCTGTGGTCTGGGGCCCTGTTTACCACTAAAAGTTGAAATATTAAGGGTGCAGAGCGGGGATGTGGCCGATATGTGTACATACATATGAGGAATCATAAAGAAAGTGCATTATAATAACTCCTAAATGTGCTATGATTAAGTTTTCACGTTTCCCATTGACACATGCGCCTAGCTGAATACTTGTACTACAGCGAGATGCCATGGACCCCACTCTGCAGTACTCTCCACATACCGCACCCTATCCATCTTAGCTTATGTGCGTGCATTGCTCTTCTGTATACTAGTAACTATTAAATCATGGGAAGACTGTACAGGAAATGTAAAATGTTTGGGGTTTTTTCAATCTTATTGATAACCCACAATGCCATCGAAAAGTATTGAAATCTAAAACAAAGAATAGATACTAGACTAACTACTTTTGACCAACTCTATATAATATTATCAAATTTTATATTAAGGGAAGGTTCCATGCCGAAATACCAGGTTTCACTCAAATTAGTGTAGCTCAGCCAAATGTGGGAATTTTTACATAGAATATGAAGTGTATATTTAGAGAGTATTGGCAAGCATAGAGAAACAGTCATATGAAACTTTTGACCCCCCCCCCAAAAAAAAAAATCGACAAAGAGAAAAATAATTTAATAATTTGCGACATGCAATAAATTGCATTTCGTAAAATAAAATCAAAGGGCATACATACAAGTATAATGCACTCATAATGACATTCAGATAGATTTGGAGCATTGAACAAACTAATAAAAGATAACTTGAACTTTTATTTACATCATTATGACTCTTTGAAGTGGAACTTGAAAAATCTGGAGGTAAAAATTAGAGTTTGCATGAATGTCAAAAATGAACCACTAAGAGTTGAAGCTTTCAGCTAGTTTAGATTGTTGACCACTCAGAGAGGAACAAAATACTTCAAACAGCTTAAAAAAATTCAAAACTATAACCATTTTTACAGCGACGTAGAGCAATCAATCGTTGAAAAAAATCATGATTTTGCGAAATCGACTCTCAAAAGTTAAGAAATATACTTACAACAGAATTAGAGACTAAAACACATAAAATACAGCATAAGTAATGATGTTAGTATGACTATTAAGTAAATAATACAAGTTTTTAATCCAAGAAACATAAATTTAGAAAGCACCAGCAGAGTAGTGCGAGTCATCTGGCTCAGCTCCAAGGGCCCGCTGGCGTCGACTTTCAATGTGAGCCAAATCACAAGCCGCAAATGAGCATTTTAATCTTTTCCTGTCCAGGACAGTTGCTCTTTGGTATGCATGATCTCATGGTATGAAGCCTAGGGCATGCACAACCTTCAGACGAGCAGTTTCTCCTCCATTGTACACAATGGCCGCTTCATAGGTGGCGAGTTCCAGTCGTCGGCGACCCACAAAGGTCGTCTTCGGGCACCTCTCCCAAATGAGGTTGTGAAAGGACTTATTGGTGTTCTAACTGACTTCATGCAGGCACTTGTTGAGGAGTTCATCAGAGGAGAGGGACTCAAACACTAGTTTCATTGCAGTCAAGACATAGTCAGGTAAGCAGTTTTTCACTGCTTTGCCTTGTTTGGCAGGGCACCACTCCTCACAGCCCTGGTGCCTGTCACCACGGTGGTCCCAGATTGATGTGCAACTTATTTGCTATGAACTTTTGTGGAACAATCGTCCCTTAGTGGACGACATCTACAAGGCTGTCCAGTCAAATTGGATTTGCGAAAGTGCATTTATTTTGTGCTATTCGTGGTTGCATTATGACTATGTTTATGTGCCAGCAATGTCTTGTGACAACCTCGATTAGGCGGCGTCTGGATTACGATTAAAGGCCAAATAACCTCCAGGTGCCAGCATTATATTTATTATATTCTGTTTGTGACTGTTATCTCTTGAAGTAAAACAAACCAATCAAAACTAGATAAAGGCAGGAATCACGAGCTCCGCATCTTGTTATTATAAGATCTTTAGTATTATCAAGTGTGAAGTTTGACAGTGGTTGGGTGAAAAACAGCTTAAAATGAACCCCAAGTAAAAGACTGTCACTAACATTTCTGCAGGCCCACACAAATAGCAACTAGCATGACACCATTATCTCTCTGTTCACTATTCATTGGTGTTGTTAAAGGCATTGAATGATGAAAATTTGAGTCAGACAAAAGCACAACCACAATTCCGGAAGCATTATTAGATTGAAATAAGGAAATATAACTGTTGCATTACCAAAACAATATATTTTAATCATGGCTACATAAAACAAGTAATATATTAGTAGCCTCATGGGGTTCATCAGACAAGTACTTATCAACATAGAATAGAGGTGACTGTTTCTCAAAAGCTTCCTCTTCAAAACAGTATAATAATTTCATTTCATTTCATTTCATTTCATTTATTACATTTAAAACGCATTTTCAGCAATATCAAAGAACATTCAAATGCGCTGTACAAACAGAGGTAAAAAGGAAAATCATTAAATACTAGAAATGCAAGGTTAAAATAGTAAGTCTTAAGTTGGGTTTTAAAAGCATCAAGCGATTGCTGGTACTGTAGGTTGGAAGGTAATCGGTTTCAAAGGATGGGTGCTTGATGGGCGAATGTTCGGTAGCCATTGATAGAAAATACATAAGTAATCCAGTTTACAAGAAGCTCCGCATTCCCGATGAAGGTGTAAATCACGGTAAACGATGGAGTCACTGGTCAGCGCAACCGCAAGGTGCTGCTGATTCACTCAATGTCTCTAATCTGGGCAAATTTGGTGTCAATGGGTTCCTTTCTGAAAGCAGGTTCACATGATGCATAAACCTGCGCTTTAGGGTCCCTTGTGACACATATAATTCACGCAAAAGTGTGAAAATCAGTAGACTATTTTGAATTGAACTTTGGCGAATAATTATTGTGAACTTATGTTCATTTGGATTCCCTAACACATGTACAACCATTACCTCACTGATGTGTGCACCCTAAGAGAGATGAGAAGCAAGAAGTAAGAAATTTCACAAATGGCAGGGGATTAAAACTCATGAAGTGAGAACACACCTTGTCAAATTTATGTAGTTTGACCACCCCCATCGGGCCTATGGGCCAAAATCTGATGCATAGCTAATGATTTAATCAAGGGTAATGATATTACGGTATCACTGTATAGTCTTGGTTATACACACAGTGCACTAAGGCAGAGGCTATATAAGAGCATGCCAGTTTCCCTTCACATAGAAGCGCACACCACAAACACCACTTGTAAACCGGAACCGTTTAGATGGATGGCCAACAGTTTAAGTAGTGTTTGAAACGAATACTCTACATAGCCAGGAGAACCTGAAGGGCATTAGTTCAATTGAAAATACTAAAACCTTGATATTCTGTATGAAGTGGAACCTCGATATAACGACAACATTCGTCACAGCCAAATATGTGTCATTATGAGCGGCCGTTGGTTCTCCAAAGCAGGTTTCTCAGGAGTAAAAAAAAAATAAAATACTCATAATGTGAATGTTATGAATGTGTTATGGTCGTAGGACGTTATGAATGCACAAATGCATTTTTATTTCAAACAATCTCTTTATTTTAAAATGTAATGGCCTTCAATACATGCACATGTAGACAGGGTGGGGAAATGAAAACGGAACTGTTAGGGGGTTTGCTGTATGCAGATGACTTGGTGGTGTTTTCAGGGACAAGGGAGAGAATGGAAAATATTATGGGAGACGTGTTAAGAGTAATGGAGGAGTACGGGATGAAGATTAATGAAGGGAAATCTATGGTAGTGGGTATGAATGGGAGATATTTGAACAGAACTTGGGAGGTGAGAGGGAAAAGAGTAAGAGAAAAGGCAGAAGCAAAGTATTTGGGCGTTAAACTGATAGGTGGTGAAGAGGGTTGGATCAACTCAGTAGAAGAAAATGTAAAGAAAGTTGCATCAGTAATTGGGATGGCTAAATTTGCAACAAAAAGATCAGGGAGCAGGTTTGTGGTGGGAAGAGAAGCATGGAAGAGTTTGATTGTAAGTAGAGTGATGTATGCTTCAGGTGTATTAGTGTGGAATGAGAATTTACGAAAGAATGTGAAGAGAATGCAGAATGAATATGGTCGGTGGATGTGGAGATTGGAGAGGACTGTAAGGAATGCGGCAGTACACGGAGAGTCAGGATGGAGTTCGTTTTGGGAGAGGTGAAGGCAAAGGTAGCGTTTGTGGTGAGAGTGTTGGAGGAGGATGGGCTGGTTGCGAGAGTGGGGAGAGCGTGTTTGGTGGAGATAGGGGTGAGGTCGAAGTGGTGGAAGAAGATTGGCAAGATGACGGAGGAGTTAGGTGTGGATGTATTGTTGAATTTGGTATGGCTGCGAAGAATGAGTGCGATTGGTGTGGCAGAGATGGAAATTTGTGAGGATGAGCGAAAGAGAATGAGGAAAGTTGAATTAGAGAGGAGGGTACAAGAGGTAGGAAGAATCAGATGGGAAGAACAGTTACAGAGGAATGAAAGGCCGAGGAGGTATGCACAAGAGAAAGGAGAGATGAAGTTAGAGGCGTATGCGGATGGACAAGAGGGGGCAGGAGTGAAGTTGATGATGAGAGGTGATTGTTTGCCGGTGAGAATGAATGAGTGTGTACGATGAAAGTATGAAGAGGATGAGAGGAAATGTACATGTGGAGAGGAAGAGACTGAAAGGCATGTGCTGTTTGAATGTGTTTTGTATGAGAGGTTGAGAGAAGAGTGAATGAGGAGATGGAGAGAGGAGAGGGGAGATGAGGATTTGATGGAGGGAGTACTGGGGTTCGCAGTAACATCCGCGGACCTGGAACGACTGGTGTTGAGGAGTGTAAGAAAGATTTGGAAGGAGCAAAAGAGGAGAGAGAGAGAAAGATAGAGGGCAAGGCCCTGGTCTGACGTTTGTGAGAGAGTGAAAGTGTTTGTTTTATTACTATAATTTGTTTTTTTTTTTTTTTTTTTTTGGCTTGTTTTTGAGTTAGCTAGTCAGTAGCAAGCTAGTGCTGATGCTTATGTTACTTTACAACTTGCTTCTACATTGGTCACTTTGCGTGGAGGGCTACCAGGCGGCGTCCTCTCGCACTATGAATGAGTAGAGCAACGAGTATCTTCTGGTCATTTATTCATTTATTTTATGTGTTTCTCATTTTATCTTTATCTATCTTTATTCTTGATTTATCTATTCATTTATTTATTTATCTGTTCATTTGTTATCATTTTGTTCTGTTGTTTTGGGGAAGGGGGGAGGGAAGTAGGGCTTATTATTTGGTTGGTTATTCCAGTTTAGTTTTATTTCAGTTATTACTGTATTATTTATGAGGTTATATCTTTTAGAAATAGAAGATATAAATAAAGAGAATCTCGAACGTCAGATTGTAACAGTGCTAAAACAAAGGCACTTTAATCCAATCAACCTGAACCTGAACCTGTCGACAAGTACTAGTACCTACTCTATAGCACGTCTGACAACTGGTACTCAGCAAAGCGCGCAGAAAAGAATTTTTGTAATGTGTCGTTTACGGTAGCTACCAATCCAAAATGGATCCTCGCATTGCAGCTTCCTCGTCTTTGTGTTGACGGTGAGGTATAATTTCTCTTCGCTTAATGGTGTTCGCTTCACTTTTAATCTTCCATAACCTCACATTATTCTCACAACTTTCATTACTATACATCTGAATCTCCAATTTACGTATACTTTGAGTGGAAGCGGTTCTTATTTTCGCTTTACCGTTTTCTTTTTTTCAGTTTTTGACACAAACACTGACTGACTGAGTGGCTCAGACAGCTGATCTCAGCTGTCAACACACTAGAAGTAGAACCCTTCTCACCTCTGTGTGCGAAAGCATACACATTTTTTGAGAAATATTTAAATATAGTCAAATTAAATCTTCTACATTATAAAAATGAATTAGTTTTCCCCTTCAAATGAGATTTTATGGACCTATTTAAGAATGAATTTCGATTTGAGTATTTCTTGAATTGAGACAAATCTAAATAATTATAATAACTAATAATTATTATAATTTCCACTCCAACCTTGAAACTTTATTGTGTCAATGCGTGAATGTCTGAGTATCAGTATGAATTGTGATTCACCACTATAAACAATGCAGATATTGCACAATAATGAGTAATACAGAAAGACAACTGAGTTAACATTTGATTTTGCTGGGGTTTTTTTCCCCATTCGGTGGCATACCAGTTTCTGCGTGTATGAGTGTTCAGTGTAGACCAGCTTCTAGGCTTACAGAAATAGTCATTCAATTTTCTTCTCAATTTTGTCTGTCTTTTCTTATTTATTTTATTTTTTTATTTTGTTTATATATTTTTTTTAATCATTTATTTTTTATATTGGTCAGATATTTTGAAATGAACTAAAGATAAAAAAGATGAAAACTTTGAAACGCTGCACATATATCTTTAGATCTGTAGTCAAGTGATTTTCTTACTGTATTATTCTTATTGCAACCCTTAATTTTGCTGGTGATGGTAGCCAGGTCATTGTTATACCAGGGTAATTTATGCAAATTACTTTTATGCGGCTACTTTGGAATATTAAGATCTACTCAGGCATGGCCTGGCCATCTCTACTCAGGTCAAGCCTGAGTAAATCTTAATTTTTCCTCTCACTATTATGAGGTGCATTATGACCCTGGCTTCTCATCTTGTGCCCTTGTAGCACACCAAGATACAGGGACAGGAGGAGTCTTGATTGCATATGGCATTCTGAGCCCTTCTTGTATGAGCTAAAACATGAGTGCAGTATATGGACCAAATGCTATGTGGAGCTAACTGAACAAAGATCGTTAAAACATACCTCACAATATCTCTGTGCCATAAAATTTATCATGATTGCCTTTGTGTATCAACTGAGTGCACACAAACAACTCTCTCCTCAATCTCTGGGTACATTGGAATCAATCATTGTTGAACTCAATTTCTCTTTTATTTTCAGATCCTCAAGAGGTAGCTGCAAGGCAGAGAAATATGACGTTGTTGCTTTGATTCAACGAGATGGGAAGCAGTTCCTCAAAGTTCCGCAAACATCTGCAAAATGGCGACGAATACGCCGCTCTGCAGTTGTATACCAACAACGGAGATCTACGTAAAGGTCTCGACCCGAACTGCTCGTATGGGGATAACTACAATCATGACACTCCACTGCACTTTGCTGCTAGACATTCCATGAAATCACTGCTCAGGTGAACCACCTTTTCCTATCTTCTGTACCATGAAATAAGATAAGATAATGAGTTATTCCATTATTTATCTGGGTAGATTTATTAACTACCAGTATCATAGAGGAAGAATAATGAGTGGACATGTGGGTAAAAGCTTATAGGGGCGATGTCTCTCGACTCGAGAGCGAATTTCCCCAATTCAGGACGGTCAGCTCGAGCGCCACTCGCCGCTTAAAATGTGTTTCCCCTATACCTGGCTGGAAAATGACCGGAAATCGCCTTCAACATGGTCATATCTTTTTACAAGATATTGAGACACATCCATCATAAATAGGTTGTGAAAATTTAAAAACAATATTGCAGATAATTATCTTCAAACTTAATGGGAAAGGATATAGTTTTATTAAGTGATCTCGAGCTGTTTCCGCACTGAGTCCAGGAAGTGTTCACTGTGTAATTAAAGTATTAAGCTCATTGAATTGTTGGCCACCCCTATTAAGAAGAGTCAGGCCGCATCATCGCTTCAGTGAGCCGCTAGGCAAATTTGCTGATAAAGAGCTTAAATGAAATGAAACGGTTAAAAAGCGAAAACATTTCTGATCATTTAATTATGATTTGAACTTTTCACAAAATATTCATGATGATTTCCTCTCTATACCTTGTAAAGTTTTAAACTGTTGCTCTCTGGAGAAAGAGATATGATCATGTTAACTGCGACCATTGTTCACGCGACATGTCCACTCATTATTCTTTGCTAGTATATGTTGCATTTCTCCGTCTCTTGTGTTCTATAACGCTCTGTTTGTTCACTTGTTTCACTTCCAGGATATTTCTCTTTGAACTTGGAGGAAACCCAAACAAGAAGAATAACCGCAATGAAACCGCTCTGCACGGCATCTGCATATTCCCCCAGTGCAACAACTTTGTGCTTCAACAGCGAAGAAGCGAATGCCTCGCTCTGATTTTACAATGGAGAGGGGCCACGCTGCAGGACGGGGAAGTAGAGAAAGTCGACCTGGGTGCCCAGGACGAGGTGACGTTCTATTGTTCTGGTTTTCTGTTCATTTCATTCAATGTTTTTTCTAGAAACAAAACACAGCTCTGCATTACGCAGCAGCCTCTGGTCTCAAGCGATGTGTGGAGCTCCTGGTATCCCACAATGCACCCCTCTTTATTGAAAACGGCCAGAAACAGACTCCGTGCGACTGTGCGGAAAAGAATAATAAAAACCAGATTGCACTTTTCCTTGAATCTAAAATGGTGTTTACTGTAAGTGATCTCCCTTCAGTCTCGTTTGTCTCGTACATTTGCTCTGTTTCTTCCGTCTCTCAGGCAGAACAAGAAAATATTGACGAAGACGCTATCATGGATGAAATTGATGCTGACGAGGTGAGAATTGAGAAATCATGGCGAGGATTTCTTGGGACTAATTGGTTGAATGGCATCTGTTGCCTCCATGAAATATTGCTTCTGCAAAATAGGGAATTTGTCAAGTTTGGAGTTGAGGCATTTAGCTGTACACACTCAAATAGCGTGGTAAATGCAACCAGCATATTAATTGAAATGAACAGAAATCTTCATAATTCCATTTACATGGCTCCCTGTAATGATGTCTCACTCTCAGTTGAGCCCCACTTGCATGCACACAGGATTACATAACCTTTGCGTCTTGTAATTCTTTTAAGAGAAATGCATCAACGGAGAAAATGTTGCCCTTCTCCTTCTTATCATCCAATTTCCCGCTGATTCACTTGTCAACGGCATATTTCCCCCTTCCCCTCCTTCAGTCATTATTATGACTGTTAATCAATAATGAAGAAGGTGCTATGACAGGCTTTTTGCACTGCATGGTTACTGATCACAGATTATGTAAATATACTCTGATCAGAACTCCAACCAAATCTCATATCTGAGCTTCTCTATCTCAGTGCTACAGCGGCCTGAGGGCACAAGACCTGCAGGAGGCCAAGGACCAGCTCTTGGTGGAGACGTCAGACATGCTGAGAGTTCCCTTGTTCACGGCTGAGGCCCTTCTCAGAAACCATGGTAAGCACCTTACATGGAATCGAGCCTCTTGTCAGTGAACACTACATTCAACTGGATGGCTCATGTTTCATCACATGACGCTGATATCCAGTAAGGGATCCAGGTGCTTATAAATGCTGTGATAGTCATTAATTGGTGGAATGAGGTTTTCATGAACTTTCATGAGGAATTGAGGATGATAATATGCTCGCTTTTTACTGGGTTTTGCTATCCATGCATTAGGACGATATATTTATGAACATTTTAATCTGCAGAATGGTCCAGGGAAATGTTGCTGGAGGCATGGATGGACGACCCCATCGCCTGCTGCGACAAATGTGGTGTGGTGCCTCCATCTTCCGTGCTCTCTGAGCTTCCAACGACCGCTATTCAGAATGACCTTGAACCTGTCCTGACCCCATCACCATCTCAAGTTACCTCCACTGTAGTTGAAATAATTGTGAGTAACAACACAGACTTATAAATCAAATATTTACCTCGAAGTGATCGCTTTCAGTGTGACATTTGCGCATGTACCATCCCCTCGCCCGAGGAGCCCGTCAACATGACTTGTGATCACCAGTTCTGTCGCTCTTGTTGGGAACGGTACCTCACAGGGAAAATAATAGAAGGGGAAGCTCATAACATCTACTGTCCTGGCTATGAGTGCTGCCGTTTAGTGCCGGTCGAAGTCATCGAAACTCTGGTGTCGAGGGACATGGCTAGGCGCTACTTACAATTCGATATAAAGGTTTGTCCTCCGTGTTTGCAATTTGATGATTCGATTTTCTTTTTCTTTTCATAGGCTTTTGTGGACAGTAATCCCAGCATCAAGTGGTGTCCATTCCCTGGGTGCGGTCGAGCTGTTCGTCTTCCAGACTCAGACAATCCTCTGTCGCCTTCTTTCCGAGGACTTAATGATATGCGCACTGGGAATGAGGTCTCTCACGCCGTCGACTGCGGCAACGGACACATTTTTTGCTGGTGGGTCTTCTTTTGCTTCTGAAAAGTTTAGTAATTTACAAGTCTTTACGACCCTGTGTTGCGTACTCGACTGGTGGCAATATATAACCGGTATATTTCTTTGTTGAGAAGTTGTTTATTTTGCAGGGAGTGCCTTGGGGAAGCTCACGAACCAGCATGCTGTGATAAATGGAAGAATTGGCATGAGAAAATGGGAGAAACAAAACCAGAAGAAAGTGTGTCCCTCCTTCACCTGTTTGCATCACTTTTTCACAAATTCCTCATCTCATTTCAGTGAATGGCACAGAGGAAGAGACGGTGGTTGCGGCCAACTGCTTGTGGCTCGTCACCAACTCTAAACCGTGCCCTAACTGTAAATCACCCATTCAGAAAAATGAAGGCTGCAACCACATGAAATGCTCCAAAGTATGAACTTTGTTGCTCCTTGATAACTTGACTTATTGAATCATTTTTCGTAGTGTAAGCATGATTTCTGCTGGGTTTGCTTGGAGCAATGGAAGAAGCACAGTTCAGCCACTGGCGGCTACTTTCGCTGCAACCGATATGAAGTTGTGAAGAAAGTTGGCGAATATTCCGATCTAATGAAACATGAAGCAGAAGCCAAGAGCAAACGTTTACAGGAATTGAATCGTTTCGTGCATTACTACACGCGCTTCAAGAATCATGAAAACAGCTTCAAGGTTGGTGTATTTTTATTATTATTATTATTATTAGATGTTATGTTTTTGTCAGCTCGAGGAGCCGTTGGTGAGCACTGCTAAGGAAAAGATGCTCGTTTTGGCCAAAGCAGTCACAGATCCTGATTCAGCAAATCTTGAGACCAAGTTCGTAGAAGAAGCAGTCCATCAGTTGCTCAAAGCGAGAAGAGTCCTCAAGTGCTCATACGTCTATGGCTACTACTTAGATGACACTGGCTACAAGAAACCAATCTTTGAGTTCATGCAGGTGTTTTTTGATTAGTTGCTATGGTGATGATACTGATACTCTTAAATTTGCAGACTGAGCTTGAGGAGAGCACTGAGACGCTGTCTGAAATGATTGCCCGGCCCTACCTGAGAACCCCTCGCTCTAAGATCATCATGACCGCCCACCTGGTGCAACGCAAGCGGCATGAGTTTGTGACGGCCATCGCCAAGGGTCTTGTTCCCCCTGACACATCTCCATCGCTGAAGAAGAAGAGGAAAAAGTACAGCGTTGAGTTGGATGTGAGTGTGAATGTAACTGTGATACTAGTATCTTATGTTGCTTGCAGGATGACCTTCGCAAAGCTTTGGTGACCTCCATGCAGGATCTTGACCCTGCAAATCCGTGGGTGAAAGACCCGAGCGGCAAACACACGAATGTGTCAGCACTGCTTGATTGGCCAGAAGAGAGTGATGAGTCAGACAATGACATGGATAACTCACGCTCCGTGGCGCAGGAGGAGGCCGCTCAGCCTGATGACGCCGCCTCCCCTCCTTCCCCCTCTGAACATTCCCCTGCAGAAGGTGAGCTCCCAAGTGCATGCCGGCTGTAATTTGACTATTTTCACATGCTCTTTTGTAGCTCACTGTATTCGCACTGGATGCCATCGTCCCAAAGCCAAGAACCCTCGAACAGGGACCACTCACGAACACTGTAGCCTGAGATGCATGCGGCAGGATCAAGCACTGCCACCAGATTCCTTAGGTATGATGCTTCGTCATTATTCAACTTTATTGATGCCTGAGGTTACATCTCTTCTTTGACTTGCAGAACCGAGCGTGCCGGAAGAAGCATTCACAGATTACCAGATGGATTTACTCCGAGCTCTTGAGATGTCTCGTCTTCAGTTTCTCCGGGAGATGGGTTCCTTGCGCCCTGGATCCGATGATCGGTGAGCCTTCTTATTGGCCGTCGTCACTCTTGCACACTGTTCTGATTGCAGGAGTCCCACACAAGCCCCTTCTCCTGGATGTCTCAATCCAACCTTGAACACTTTCAGCAGTCGTGGCTCAAGTCCTGTTCCAGGCACCAGTAGCCAACTGGTTCTGTGTGAACCCCCACCTGGCCGTAGGACTCTAGCACTGTCCGATGGCATGCTGGTACCCAGGCCAGTTGAGGACACCAGTGGTGAGTGATGCGGTATCTCTTTATGTACTATTGTAACAGTTTTTTCTGTCAGATGAGAACGACTTGCGATTAGCGATAGAGTTGTCACTGCAAGAGAGCACGCCCTGCAAAGAGGATCATCGCGAAGTAAAGTCAGCCAGTTATGTGCAGGAGGGTGTGGCGTCCGCTGACAACGCTTTCACGTATGACCTCTCTGAATACTCGTCCATTGTGAATCGTGTTCCCAATAAAAGTGTTGAAGATCTCGCAGTTGCCAGCTGCTCCCCTGACCACCTTGGCGCCTGTGCCGCAGCTGCTCCTAGCCCTGAGCAGCTGCGTTCCAATCCGTTTGGGTTGATGAAGGATATCTCCGTCAGCAACATACTCAGTGCGGACAAAGACAAAACACGAACTTTTGCAGAGAAAGACTTTAGTCAGGTGTTCAGTAAGAAGATTGTCAACACAAGCCCTGCTGGCCCACAGCAGACCATGGACCAGGTGTTTGAACCCCGTCCACCTCAGCCTCAGACGAAGTACATGTACCAATCAAACGACCCCTGGCGCCGCAGAGAGGACAGTGACTCCTTGACCATTACTAACCAGCTGGGCTCCCTCAGTCTTCTCCCTGAGGAGGAGGGTCTCGACCCAGCAGACATCGTCATCAGTTCAGAGGTCTTGGAGTCTCTCTTACAAGGGGCCGAGTTATATGCCACCGAAGGAGAGGGTCCTGCCGTGGCTGCTAGCGACGAACCTCCCCCTCCCCCACCTCCTCCTGTTATAGCACTGGAGGAGGAGGAGGTCGTTGTGGAGGCAGAGGAGGAGATGGAGGAGGAGGAGGAGGCTGAAGGAGACCGCAAAGGCATTTACGTATGATTTTACTTATTTTCCCTTCCTCTGGCCATGAAGTGTGTGTGTGTCTTGATAAGCAGCGAATGTTCATTTATTTTTTTTCAATTTCTTTTTCCCATCACCCAGCTGTGTTGTGACGCTGTTTTAAAAACGATTTGAATCTTTATTGTGATCACCTGTTGATGATATTCGGGGGATTTTTTTTTTTTTTTTTTTTTTTTTTTTTTTTGAAACAATGGGTCATTTTCCTTCCTATTCTTATCCTTTCCTTGTGAACTAGTCAATTGATCTTTTCAAACAGTGTGATTGGTGTCTGCTCGTTATCACGGTGGATGAAACAAGCCTCGAGGTGATAAATCCATCTCTCGTATCAGCCAAGCTCTTTGTAATTATCATTTTAAATTCCTTTCTCACGAGATTCAGTGTTTCTGAGGCAGCGTTTTCTTGGAATTGAGATTCATGCTTCGTTGACCTCAGATTGCATTTTTCTTTGTCAAATATTTTATAAATGTGAATGTTTTAATTTGCATAAAAATATTTAAATTAGCTATGTCACAATTTGAAGAAAAAAAAATCATTAAAGAAAAAAAAAGAGAATATTTTTCAATTTAATGATATATATTTTCTTTCTATTTTTTTGGATCAATATGGGAGTACTTTTTTTTTTTTTTTTTTTTTTTTTAATATATATTTTTTCTTTATTATTTATTTATCCAGAAAATCACCAATCAGGACTTTTAATCTTTGTATCTTTTTATAAGTATTCTTAATTTCCGAGATATTATTACTTTTTTCAATACCTTCCGCCATAGCATCTGCTTTATTTATTTGCTACAATAAGGGAACTATCATAATTTTTTTGATTTTTTTTTTTTTTCATATTTTTTTCTTTGTAACTTTCTTGTGGAACTTTTTTCTCATTATTATTATATATTTTTTTTTTGTCTCTTCTTATGTGCAACAATGGAACAGCGGTTTGATGTGTGACACTTTGTTTCTTTTATTTCTTGCATTTCCTCTAAATCTAAATTAGGAATGTTATTGGAAAATATATTTCACAAGGGTTTTATCAGATCATTGTGAAATTTATTTTTCATGAGCACAAGTATTAGATGCACGTAAAATCACTGAGGTTATTCATTGCTGTCTCTTGTGGGACCTAATCTCTTTTAATGACACTCAATTCATTGGTTGACCGCAACACACAACCGAAAAACAAATCAGGTCAACTTGGCCTATTGTGCGGAATCAGAGCAGAAGTGGAGGCGTACGATGACTCGCAAGGTTGCGACGCAATAACATTCCATTTAGGGATCACTGTGTCAATTAGTTTTATGCTTTCATACAATTAATTATCCTATCGGTGGAGGGATTAGCAATGAGATATCGACAGCTACTTAGAATTGCGTAAATGTGATCAATCTCTTCTAATTATTGTGCAGTAAATCAATATTTTTTTTCGGATGATCACGCTTCCTTGCAGAATTATCAGAGCGATCAGCAAAGATGGAAATTCTGTGACAGGAGATGTTCTCATTCAAGCGCTTGTTATAAGTGGCGCCGCTTGTCGCTTTTAGCGATTACAATTGAGAGAAAGCTGGCCATCTAGTCTCTTAGGTTCTTTGGCACAACTTTACTCATTCAGAATCCGATTAATATTCCATTATTCATGAATTGCGCATTTATATCAGATATAATGGAGACAATAGTTTCTAAGCAAAAAAGGGAAGATGCCTGGCTTCGTTGTGGGATATAAGGATATCGGCACTCCCCTTGATTCACCCATCGGAGACATGCCCCATCAGTATGTGTGACAGAATGGCCAGGATAGAAGCCCAAATGAAAATAAACGAAGAAGCAACATCCTCAACCAAATGCAAGGTTGAGGAACTGGATCAGGATCTGAAGAAAATCCGATGTCAATGTTTCGCTGAAGGTGAGCTTCGCCCAAAAGGGCGAGGGTTTGATGATGTCACTAGCGTTAAACAGGCATGCCCATCGCAAACTCAGAAGCAACACCCAGTGCAGCACAACCAACAGAAGCAGGCACCTGCAGCCGCCGTCTTGGATCACAATGCAGCTTCGCAGCGACAGCCGATGATGCATGGAGCTTCAATGCCTTCCGTGCCATCCAGCCATCCAGTGAGCCGAGCCTCTCGGATCAAGGGTTCACGTATACCAAAAGAAGTTGAAAGAACTGACGCAGATGACGCCAATTAGAGGTCGATAACAAGAAAGCAACAGCACCCTGAAGGGAGCTCCTGAACCTGTGAGGGACATTTTTGTTTACCGTTTGGCTAAGACCACAACAGTGAAAGAGGTGAAAGAATATATGGAGACCAATAATATGGACCCAGTTTCTATTGAACGAGTATCCAAGAATGAGGCGAGGTTG
>KB296474.1:128392-140518 GCA_000328365.1 Capitella teleta
GGTCCACAGAAGCAACAGAAGCAGCAGCAGCAGCCGCAGCAGCAGCAGGATGCTGAAGAACTTTCTAAACATACGTAATGAGTTACACACGTTGCATATCCGTGGGTTCCCTCAACACGAGGAGATTCTCTCAGCAGAAGGCTGATTACGTTTGCGAACTCATGACAAAGCATGGTGTTGACATTTTGCTCATTCAAGAACATTGGCTCTTTGACGGGGATATTCCATCCATGGCTCGCATGATTGGGGATGTAAACGCGTATGGTGTTTCAGAAATGCCCGAGAACAAACTTGTGTCTGGTCGCAGATACGGCGGTTGGGCCGTGGTTGTGAGCTCTAGGCTCAAATGTGTGACTCAGCCAATTGTTAGTGCCAACAGGCGCCTGTTTTCTTTTTCCATCACATATTAGAGTGTAGACTGTAGATCGAAAATCCTATTTCATAATGTTTACATGCCATACGATACAGAATATGACGTCGCTAACTTTAAATAATTTCTGAATGTTCTTTTTGAAAGTGACGCTGTTAATGCTCTTAATAGTGATATTGACCATGTCGTAATAGGCGGTGACTTCAACACTGACCTTAGCAGGCCCCATTCTTTACACTCCCCTGCGCTTGTTGATTTCTGCCGATCGAGGTCGATGGCATTGTCAAGTGTCGATTTCTCTTACATGAGCGATGTAACCCAAACCACCTCACTCAAGAGAATATAAACGAGTGTCGAAATGGCTTGTGCGAAATCAGGATCGAATCCAATCTGACCGTATGGTTAACGATGACATACAAAGGAATGAGTCTATTTGTGAAATGTTTGCACAGAAATATGAAAATTTATATATAGTAGCGTCGATCCCTTACAATGAGAGTGAGATGTCTGGTTTGTTGGAGCATGTTGATGCGCTCATTGAGTTCAAGTCCATTAATAGTAGTGGTTGTTATTATGAGCATTCTGTCAATGTACATGATGTTACGAGGGCTGTGAAAATCTAACACGTGGGAAATCTGAGGTTAAGGATGTAATCTGTTCTGATCACATCATCAATGGCTGTCACGAATTGTTTGTTTGTCTATCTTTCATGTTTAAGCATTTAAGGCAATGATAGCTCGCCAAACTGCCCCTTCTGCTATGCTTATATCGACTCTAATCCCTATACCAAAGGATAAAAAGAAATCACTATCGTGTAGCGATAACTACAGGTCAATTGCCCTCAGCAGCATCATTGCGAAAGTGTTCGATGAAATTATACTTGTAAGGCATGCAAAGGTTTTAAGCACGAGTCCCCTCCAGTTTGGTTTCAAAGAGAAACATAGCACGACACAATGCACTTGTGTACTTGAAGAGGTTGTCAACAAGTATTCAAACTTAAAGTTGTATTGCATACTGATGGATGCATCCAAAGCGTTCGACAGGCTACATTATATAAAGTCTTCTGATTCGTAGAGGTCTCTGTCCTCGGATTTGTAAATGACTCATTTCGATGTACACGCAGCAGAGGTGAGCAGTAAATTGGAATGGTAAGCGAAAAAATAGCGTTAAACAAGGCGGGGTACTGTCTCCAATTTTATTTTGTATCTACTTGGATGAGCTGGTTGAACGGTTGGAAAAATCAGGCATTGGTTGTCATTTAGGAAATAGATATGTCGGGGCTTTGGCGTATGCCGGTGATCTCACTCTATTAGCCCCAAGTCATTGAGCGGCTAAAAAAATGTTTGTCCTTTGTGAAAAATTTGCCTCGAAATATGACGTTTTGTACAACCCCTCCAAAAGCGTATTATTATTGTATTACTGTAATTCAAACGTAAACGTTCACGGTTATGAAATTTTGTAAGCATCTTTGTGTATATACTGGTGAGAATGCAAGTACTACAAATATGGAAAAATCTGCTCATGATAATGTACAAATGCCATGTTATCTAAATTTAGCCACTGTACTTGATTTGTTAAAAGAGATTTACTTCAATCGTACTGCTGTCATTTTTTTGGGGTTCTCCTATTTGAAAAATCAATACAATATTTAAATTCAATTTGGAAAAAGTGCTGTAAAAAGGTACTCAATATTTCACCATTGACGAGGTCAAAATTTATTCCATTCCTAATGTCAATGCCGAATGTTTTTGCCCCAATTGTATAATCGGTATGTAAATTTCTTTTCAGATTGTATGAATAGCAGGAACCCTGTTGTTTTGTATGTAGCAAAAACCAGCTGCAATAGTAGTAGTAATATAGCCACAAATAATAGACGATTAAATTATATAAGGAGATGAAATAAAAAAAATTAAAGCACGTGATATTAATTTAAATGGAAAATGGTCTGTTTCGGCCATTATTGACGTGCTTTATCAGTGAATACCATCATCATACAGCTCTATGAATTTCTTACGAAGATATTAACTTGTTTCTATTTTTTATTTGTTTCAGTGAAAAAACTCACCGCATGTACCCTTCTTCTTTTCTTATTTTTTTGTTTATGTTCCATTGTACATCGCCATTAAAATGTGAGATTTCTTTTCACAAATAAAATGATATATTACATGTTCAAAATGGAAAATTTGCTATTGATAGCCTATTATTGGATAATTTATTTACTTTAGCATTTCTCATTAAATTTGGCATTTCTGTTTGTGTATTTCTAATAAGGGAGAAAACTTTCAATTCTATTTTCAATTTTTCTTTATTTTATCATAAAAGCTATTTTCAGCTAAGTGAAAAACAAAAAATACAAAAGTGTAAAAAAAACAAGTAGTCAAAAAACTTAAAAACCCAAACCTGAAAAAGAAAACATTAACAAAAGTAAGAAAATTGAACAGAAAACTTTTAAAAAATTCCTTTGGCAACGATTTTGGATGAACTAAATACCACGGTATAAGCCATAAACATACATATGAAGATGATTAAAGAATATGCTGATGTCAAAAGCAAGTAATAATAGAAAATATAGGTGGAGTATAAAATTATGCGCTACTACATGATTAACAAGAAATGCAGAAAATCTATATAATCACATGATAATTTTCTTTATTTCACTTTGAGCAAATAAATCTGATTGGGAAACATGGAAGTTCTTAACATCTAATTTGAAAAATTAGAATTTTTTCTCGTAATAAAACACTCGATAATAAAAAGAATCATTGCTGCTCAACACAAATACCAAGAAATAATAGAGATAAGAAACATACATGTGAACCGCAAATGTCCTACTCTAATGCATTACATAACATTATCAAATGCTGCCTCTGGGTACACATAAATCAAACAGAAAAGTCTCAACAATAATTGTCACTCGGAAAAGTGAAAAATTTGAGGTAAAAAGAATAGCATTGTTTCTAAACGCTATGCACAGAACAGGGAATGTAGAGATTTTCACACTAAAAAGTCAGAAAAATGCAAAGGTTTGTTGAGAAATTAGATGTCGATTCGGTGAAGTGAAGAAGCAGGCACTTGTTCTGAGTCGGATGATGAACAGATACCGGAGTCAGATCCACCTGATATTGTACGCAGTCTCTTACGCTGGACTCCTTTCATGGTCAAACGCCGCTTGACCGAGCGAGTGGTCTCTACGCTAACCCTCTTCTCGGGAGATTTCGCCTTCTTATCGTGCGGTGAAGTGACCAGTAGTGACGTCATGTCGAGGACATGGTGAGGCCCACTGTAGAGGATCAGTGCCGCTTGGATTGACAACACTCGGTCCTGGTTCTTCTCGTCGTCAAACATCTCCCAGTAGACGCTGTGCTCCCACAAATGCTTTGTTAGGCAAACCTTGCTTTTGTAGAGTTTACCTGTGCATAAAGAAAATTTAGATTCAGAGAAAATACTTTAAATAATAAATTGAATTCTGGTGCAAGCACTTCCATAAATATTTTAAATGTGCATTATTTGAATTTTATTTCATACACAATTTACTTGATACCAGTAATAATCTCTTGATTAAAACATAAGAAACATGGGTTATATTACTTATATATGTAAATACAGTACACAATAAATTAGTTATAACACATCCCCAAGTCATATAACAAAGGTAATCGCACAGTGTTGGTTGGCCAGGAAATAGCTGCATAACAGATCACAATTACACATTGTACTATCCTGTCTATTACTTTGGTAATCAGCTGCCAATAATTACAAAAAGACCCCTATCAAACAGTTCATTTAATGGCAGCCACTTCCTCATAACTAACTCATCAATATGGATTTCTATAAAAATACAAAAGTAATATTTACATAATTGATGCCTCATAGGTTTGTTGATTTGCACGTGATTTGAATAAATTTATCATTATTACAGGTATTATTAATTGATTATGAAAGATTTATTATCACAGTTTGAGTTTAGTTGCATCAACTTGCATGCAATAATATCATTATCCTAATGTGACCTGAAACTCACTACTTCAGTCCACAACTGACCAAAACATTTGCTTGTTGCTGACACATGATGTAATTGGTGTCAGGTATTTGCACTATGTCATAGGCTATGACATACTAGTGCAAATGATAGCCTGCATTTCATCCACTGGTCAATTATTGGCACCATGCCAAGATCACAATGCCATTGATTAATCATTGCTACATTGCATAATCAGTTAATCACCCTACATGTGTGAGCTATATAACTGATCTAAATTTTTAGTGTGTGGTGCCCTTATAAGGCTTGAATCAAAGGTTGATGATTCAATGGATTTCATATTTTCATTGAACCCCCGCATGATCAAGCGAAGTAAGTATGTCAAGACATATAATTGTGGGGTCAATTAATAATGGTAATTCAGTTTACTTTTTATTTAATACATTTAACAAATAAAAAGCCAAGCTAACAGTAAATAGGACCAGACCATTCAACACTTGTAATAAACTAATAAAGGTTGACGACTTAACGTGGTAACCTTTGAGCTTAACCTTAACATCATTTGACATGTTATCTGATACTAGAATACGATTGTGCCAGATATATCTTAATCTTCCATTACCTGGTTATCAATTATCTATCAAATATATTATAGCATATATTATAATTATGTAGCACTTAATTTGACCTATAATACGTCCCGCTGATGTTTTCCAAGAGGCCCAGTGTACAGCAGCGAATGGGTCATGCTTCACAGGATTTTAATAAATTAAATAACATCGTCACGATCGTGTAACATGATAACATCGTATGATCGTGTAACATCGTATAAGTTACTATAACTAATAAGTAAATAACATCCATGCAATTTAGAACTGAAGATCCACAACTTGTCAATAAAAATTCAGGATCACCAATTGGCTGCAACCAGACCATCGACATCGGTGACATTCACCAACGCAAACATTACAAGAGCAGAAAAGTGCCAACTTATTTACCGCAAATACTGCAGTTGATTCCGCCTTCGGATCCGCTGTACGCGGAGAGCACGGACATGACACCTTTCACATCGAGCGTCCTTTCTGTCGTCGTGCAGCCAGAAATGGCGCGAATTGAGTCGTGACGCTGACGCCTCGGCCGAGACGGACTTTCCTCCGACGGCGATCCGTGTAGATCTTCGATTGACATTCTGTTTCAACTACGATAATTACAAATTTCTTAACGATTAATCCAGTCACTCCACAGATTCGAGATCACAATAACAAAGCACGCAGTCACGTGGGAAGGTTGTGTCAGATTTCAACCAATCACAGCACCGCGCATATCATTACCCTATTTTTTGTGTGTGATGTAAACACTATCACGTGGTACGAAACGCGGGAAATTCTCGTTTCATTCATAAAATTTGGCGGGAGATTAAAGATCTCTGAGATTACTGCTGTAACTCGTGTTCATGCATCGATGATTAATCCTGAAGCGAGGCGTGCGCTTACCAGATATCCTTAAACTGATAAAATAATATTATTTATGACTTTTATATGTATCGGAAGCATTACATGCATTTTAGGAGATGGGGAGTTTTATTGAAGCTAATGGTATCAGCAAAAGCTGCGTTACGTGCGCACAGTGAGTGAGTGAGTGATGGGGTTTTACGGCTCCACCCAACCCATTCGGGTGATACGGGCGCCAGAACAGAAGGCCCGGGACCGGGGTTTCCCCCCCTACTCTTATCGATAAATCCCAAGGGTTCTTTATCCTGCATACCACCATAGATAGTAGTACACAGCGCCCGGCTTTGTTACGCAGTTGGGCAGCATTGCAGGGGCACTGAAGAATCACAATTGTAATTCACAATCATAACGCGGATTAACGCCCGTGGCCTGATCGGGTCTCGAACCCGGGACCTCGACCCCCACGGTCGGCATAGGATTGCAGTCAGTCGGTTTAACCCACTGATCTATTCGGTGCCCCTACGTGCGCACACAGATGTCGGAACAGCGGGACTCGAAATCTGAGGTATAAATACCGTGTTATGTAATCATCATCATCATCATCATCTTCAGCTGTTCTCGCCACTGCTGGCGGATAGCCTCCACAACCTTCTCCATTCCTCTCTATTTTGGGCCTTGTGCATCCAGTTCATGCCAACCTCTTCCTCCACTTCGTCCCTCCACCTTCTCTTTGGCTTTCCTCTGGCTCTCTTTCCCTCTCTTGGTGTCCATTCTGTGGTCATCTTGGCCCATCTGTTGTTTGCCATTCGTGCAACATGTCCTGCCCAGGTGCTTTTCTTTTCTCTTACTTCTTTAGTGATATCTTTAACTTTTGATCTTTCTCTGATGACTTCATTTCTGATCTTATCTTTCAACGTGATGTTAAGCAAGCTTCTTTCCATGCTTCTCTGTGCTGCTGCCAGTTTTCTTGCTTGATGTAAATATCATAACGCATTTTCGGAAAACGCAAGATGGTCATAACGTATGTTCAAAATCGATAGTCGATAGCCTTTCTCCTAGCTCAAAGCAGTGCGTTATGAAATTCGAAGCAGACAAATTGTGAAGGTCATCACCTCCTACGGAGGATTCAAGGCTCCGATGACGGCCACGTCCTTCAACATAATCATTGTTATCGATGTGCATATATTATTAATACAGGGTGGATTGATCATTTTGAAATGTTTAACTTAATCGTTAATAGTTTTGTTGTTAATGAATATTTAGGCATCGGTACAGATGGCCTCTCGGCAAATTGTTTAGCGCGTGCATGCAACTATATAACCAACGCTTATAATCTGACACGTGCGGCAATCCTTTTATAAGTAGAGAATTCAGCAATTAAAGTTTAGTTTTGCGAGAGAGCCCAGCTTCGGACGCCAAGCTCCGTTGGGAATTCAGGCGAGAGACTTTTGTGTTAAGAAGTAAGTTTATCTATTAAATTAATTGTTATGTGCTTTTTGTTATTTCCATTTAAGTTTAATTTGATGTGTGAATTCCTTTGTTTTTATTATTAATTTTCCATTGCAGTTGTTTCCTTTTCAATTTGTAGTAATATTTGTTTCCACCCTGTAATCTTGAATAAAACATTCAAAGTTTAAATTTATATCCCTTCTTACATAAGTTTACACTGTAAACCGAGCTAGATACCCAAAACCCGAACTGGAGATAATTATAATTAGTATTGAAAAGTAGAGGTAAAACGTTAAACGTTTCAAAATGATGCACGGAAGAACTCTGGTTGCTCATCTGGTTGTTTACAAAGCATCAAAACATCCCCCCCCCCCTCCCCACAAAGCAGTGGGCAGCATTTATCTTTCCTCTGTTTAAGCCACGACCAAAGCGTGACTGATCCAAAGATCCACGGACTGTGAATTTCTACTAAGGCATTGTTGTTTGTGTTCTTTTGATGATCTTTAATGTATTGCCGACAAAAGACAGCGTGCATCCAGCCTTAGATCTATTATGAACTTCATGGTTGCTTTAATATCAAAGCACGCAACAATAGGTGTTTGTTTGGAGTGTTTGTGCTCCACGAGAAACAGTATAAACCTAGCGACCACCAGTCTTCAGCATCATTAGTTCATTATGCAGCATCGCTATGGCTACAAAAAGCAAGCTCGACGAGAAGACACTTGAGAACTTGAAAGCTACAAGAGCCTTCCGTGAAATCTCTTTTTTTACTTTTTCCCTCACAATCCAAGATTTTTCAACTTTTAACATTACTTTTTGATTTATGTTTGTCAATTAAAAATATCATTCATAAAATCATAAATAGCCTCTCATAGTTTATAAGTGCACAACGCATTTAGTTTAATTAACCAACTACAATCCTATGCCGACCGTGGGGGTCGAGGTCCCGGGTTCGAGACCCGAACAGGCCACGGGCGTTATGATTGTGAATTATAATTGTAATCCGTTATAATTTTAATTCTTCGGTGACTCTGCAGTGCTGCCCAACTGCGTAACAAGGCCGGGCGCTGTGTACTACTGTCTCTGATGATATGCAGGATAAAGAACCCTTGGGATTTATCGATAAGAGTAGGGGGAAACCCCGGTCCCGGGCCTTCTGTTCTGGCGCCCGTATCACCCGAATGGGTTGGGTGAAGCCGTAAAACGCCATCACTCACTCACAACGCATATAGTCAATCATAACGTCAGAACACGGTTTGAAATCATAACGGTTGTATCATAACGGCCTCCGTCGAAGTACATGTATCCCTAAGTCGAGCTAATACGTCATCGCACACGATGCCTTGTCCATTGTTCGTCAAATTAAACCAGGTTAATTCCATTTGTCTCCTTTGAAATTTCAGGAATATGTGCGCAAGTGGTTTATCTTCGTACACACGAAAATTCGTGTCTATGCAATGCAAGCCCGGTATGCAGTGTTGGTATAACCAAGGAGTTGCATTTTTTTTGCACATACACATACATGTACATGCACTAAATTAAAAGATAGTCTCAATTTCTATTATTTATGTTTGAATATAATATATTCTCAACTTCAGGTACATGAACTTCATTTGTAAATTCTCATTGTATGATGAAGCCTAATGAAATAAAAAGACTAAGAATTTAAGAACACATACAGAATGTTTATTTCCACTAATTCCATCTGGGCCAACGCCTTATTTAATATTCTGACCAGTTAAGCACACTCAGTGGAGATTAAGGAGGGTTCCTTGTTGCGATGGCAAATAAACAACGTTAGCGGACTGAGACAGTTGATACGCAATATCCTCGGCGGCTTCGATTTTACGCAGCTCAACGAGACCTTCTCCTGCCTGAGCAAAAGACTTGGCCAACATATCAGCAGCCTTCGTGTCTCCCTCTGCTCGGATAACAGCCGCCTTTTTCCTTTGTTCTTCCTAATAACAACAACAAAAAATAACAATATCACATGAAAGATAAGCCATTGAACGCACCCTTTCGACAACATATCTGGCTTTCTCAGCCTCCTGTTGCGCGACCTGTTTCATTTCAACAGCGGCTGTGAACTCTCGTCCGAAAGTCAAATGAGTCTGGAATTAAGACATAGAAAAATTTATGATAATCACATGTCAAGATTAACTCACAATGGAAATATCGTCTAAGATGATACCAAACTGTGCCGATCGACGGGTCAGCTCATCTGTGATTTTTTGTGAGACAAACTCTCTCTGCGTGATCAGCTCGCTGGCATCAAACTGAGCCTAAGAACAATGCAAGCCAGAATTGGTTATTTCATGGAAGTGTATTGAACGTACCACAACAGCTTTGAGGACTTCATTGACGATGGAAGGCAAGACACGCTCATCATAATCAACGCCAATGTTTGTGTACATCTGAGGCAAGCGTTCTGTGAGAGGTCTGAAGAGAATACGCAGGGTAATGTTGACGTTCTGCAGATCTGTAGGAAATAAAGAGGCATTGTTTAGGATCAAACAGGGTCATTGAACTCTTGACCTTTGCTGCCAGTGATGGTGGGCACACTGCGAGGTCTTGACCGGATGTCAAAGATGATCGGCCTCTGGACCCAAGGAATAAGGAAATGTGTGCCTTCCCCAGTCACGATGTCCTTCACACCAGCAAAGCGATCAAAGATAACAGCCCGCTTTCCTCCATCAACTGGAAAAAAGTCTAGTTGTGATCAATTTCAAAATGAAATGTTGGCATACCATTGTAGAGTGCAGTGTTGACCACTCCTGCAGCACCAGCAATACCAGCACCGAGCCAAATCAAGCGGTTGAAAGCCCTCGCAGCCATTCTTGTGTGTTAGCTGCAACGGAAGAACGAAGAACAATTAATTAACTCATGCTTAATATGAAAGCGACGTAAACACAGCAGAATCAATGAATGAGTTTTTGAATCTGTTCATGAAAATGAGCTTTTATACTACCCTTTCTAGCTATCTCCCCAACTTGGCCAAAGATGGCATCAACTGGATCTACATTGGTGTCAGAGCATAAAACAGGACTGAGTAACCCCACACTTTTCGAAGGAACGAAAGGGGTCTATATCTTCCTGCTACCATAGAGTGATAGATATTAGATTGGATCGTACAGTGGTTATTATTCAGCTGGACAACACAGTGCTGCAGTCAGCAGTAACTGCAAATGATTTATTGATTGAATTAATGATAAAATGAAACTTTCCAAATCCAATGCACACAACACAGAAGAGTTAACAAATCCAGAAATTAACATTTATAATTACTAAATTAGATTATTAGTGTTAAATAATTCACACCATTGACTGATTGAGTTGAATAACTCAATAAGTCACGAGAATAGTGATCAAGTGAGACTATGGAGAATGTGGTACAGGGGTGACGCGGTAACAAAAAATAATGAAGTCATTAGCACACAGTCGAATGAGTGACTGTGACTAGTCAACTTAAGTAGACTAGTGTGAGACGTGAACGTTCGTGATTACGGTAGTCTAGTGGAACACATAATAATTCAATGTTACGTCAGGAGACATCAAGGCAAATTCAATAAGAACGCAACAACAGTACGCATTTTGAAACCGCATAGAAACACGAATATAACAAGATTGTAAACAAACATAAATCAAAGAATTTACACACATACGTACAATGAATTATGCAATTGAATATTAGTGACCTCTGAGAAAAACTGTCGGCATGACTTACCGGAAATCGTTATCTTAACAATACGCATGCGTGAATTTTGCCCTGATTTATCTCCAGACGTCTGTAAGTAAAATCAATTAAACGAAACCCGCCTAATCGAAATACTCTGGATTGGGTATAATTATTTCGTGAGTACCTAGTTTTCACGAATGAAAAAGTCCACGACGCAGCCACCTGCAACAAAGGGCACTCTCACTCACCATAATCCAAATTGGATCAGAACTCTGGAGGCGGAACAGGACATTGACGAGAGCATACCGACTAAGACTAAATGATACACAAATCATCAAGAACAAGAATCTCACTTGGACGCCTTTCATAGAAACTCGATATGCCAACAGAAACACAACAAATGTGTGAAGATATGTGAAAAATTATTCGATGAGAGCTTATTTTATTTGAGCTAAACTCCCGGCTGGTGGAGGGTTTGTCCCAAGCCAAGAAGTTTACACAGATATTCCATCATTCAGGTTCACAAATAAGGACGTGTGGCAGTGGTTGAAACAACTCAATCCAAACAAAGCAGCAGGACCAAACAGCATATCTCCAACGGTATATCAGAGACTCTCACAAGCCCTTGCAATCTGTCTGTATCTTGTATATACCCGTATGTTCTCCAATTATCGACCGATCTCTCTGCCAGATGTGGTTTTGAAAACAATAGCAACTAGAATTGCTTGACATGTTACACATAATTAGCATCACACAGAACAGAAATTTTCCATATGGCTAATACAGATTTTGTAACAGTAACTGTTACTCATGCTTGGATTAGCATACTCCATCATCGGATCTGCAATGGCACCCAACAACAACTGTCAAGTACTCTATCACCTCCAGACTGACATTGCTGGCGCCTTTAATAGAGTGGATAAGAACCACCTCTCTCCCGGACTGCATGAGGCAAGATTGAAAGAAAAGCTCTTTCAGCTTTTCAAAAGCAACCTGACAGACCAAACTTTCAATGTGAGGATAAACAGACTAGTCAGAAACTCACCTGCTAGACAATTGAGCAGTACAAGGTAGTGGCTTAGGACGCATCATGTGAAATGTGTATTTGGCACCCATCTTTGATGCAGCAGGAAACAACCCAGCAAACACGAAACGTGGGCCTTCCCTAACGTTACAAAATAACGTTATCTAACGTTACTCA
>KB296474.1:141683-168631 GCA_000328365.1 Capitella teleta
GGTGCTTACTTGATCACCTCTTTGCAGACAGTTCAGAACATGAAATAATGTGTTTTCCTTAATGAGAACGAAGCATATGAAAGAATGAATGCTGGCTGTAATGAAGGAAAATCATGGGAGGTCAGTGGGCAACAACAAATTGTGATGCCAACACGCATCACCAGGACTATAGTTTTCAACCACTCACAGCATTCCTATGTTGACCAGTTAACAGAAAAATGGGGAAAACTCTTGGATTTTTTTTCATTTGACTTCAAGTTGATGAATGCTCACCAAAACACTCTCGATAATGACTTGAGCTGGTGCCAATCCATGATCCTTTATAAGTTGGGCAGCAAGAGAGTGAGAGAGCAAGAGGAGAGAAGGGAATTCGCACTGAAATCAACCAAACCTCTCCCGCTTCCTTGGCCACTTGCTCCTGTGACTGTAATATTCAGAAAGTAAAAGTGTTGTAATGTGGAGTCACGGACTCATTCATCGTTGACAAGGTGATTAACGGAGTCAATGAGGAGCGCGGCATCGAACGTCTCCTCAATGTCCCAGATGAAGATTTAACACTCAAATGCATGATACAAGTCTGCTGACATCACGAGCTTCAACAAACTCATAAGAAATACTTTTCTGCTGACAACGACGTCACGAAAATAACAAAATTTGTCAACAAGCTTGGCTTGAAGTGTGATCACTAACACAAACTGCAACATGCAGCCTCAAACTCTGGCTACCTCGGCACTAAGCCACTCTGCCAATACTGCTGCCGTCACTACGACAGAGGCCAATGCCTGGCATTCCACGCAGAGTGTAGAGCCTGTGGGAAGACCAAACACTCCAGCAAATCATCCATCTGTACACCACCACGCCGAATCGACTGTTATGACAACGACCGAGGGCGCTATGATCATTGCAATGCAACACCTTGAGTCGACCGTTATGTCAAAAGCCAAGAACGCCATGATCTCTACGACGCAACACCTCGATTTGTGAGATGTGCGTTATGCGGAACATTCCACCGCTCATGCAATGGATCGTGCTTGCTATGACACTGACTGCGAGTCGGAGGAGTTTGTTGATATTTACACAGTGAGCATTGATGAGACTGACGCTCCGTATTCTTACCACAACCCTTATGATTGCATGTTGCTTAATGTTCCTAATGTTTCCAGCCCTGATGAACCTTATGATGTTTTTACATGTAAACCTGCCAATGAATCTTTCCCTCAGAAACAGCATATCTCAACCAACGACTACTCAGTCACTTTCAGAGTTCACAACAAACCTCTCACACTAGACATTGGTACTGCAGCTCAATGTAACGTATTGAACCTCGCCACTGTACAGAAACTGGGACTCTCACACATGATTGCAGACAGCAACGTACTCATCAGTGGTGTGCACAACAACCCCAAGCGTGCATTTGGCTCCATCACTATACCCTGTTTTTATCGTCAATGTCTTAACCGTCTCACATTTCAGATTCTCAACTCTGACAGACCCATCAACTTACTTGGACAAGTTGACGCTACATGACTGAGACTGATCACCAAATCCACTGACACTGACCCACACCTTGACAACCTCATCCAAGAGTTCCAGGACGTCATCAATGACAGCATAGGATGTCTACCTGGTGAACAAGGCATTACCATCGACCCTAATGCCCCTTCTGTAGTCAATGCCTACCGACCAATTCCTGCCGCACTCAGAGAGGAAACCAAACAAGAACTTGACTCGTTGGAAGCAAGAGGGATCATCACAAAGGTCACCACACCAACTCAGTGGATGAGCAACATGGTCATGGTCAGGAAGAAGTCTGGAAAAGTACGAGTCTGCATTGATCCGTTCCATCTAAACAAAGCTATCAAAAGAGAGCATTATCCTATGAACACCAGACTCCATGGTTGAAAAGTTTTCAGCACGCTGAACGCAAACAGTGTCTACTTCCAAATTAAACTCACCAAAGCCAGCTCTGAACTCACAACCTTCATTACCCCTTTTGGTTGCTATTGATATCTACGCATGTCAATGGGCGCCACCTGTGCAGCAGAGATCTTTCAGAGAGAGATGCTCAATGCATTTAGTGATCTTGACGGCGTGGAGATTGTTGTGGATGACATCCTGGTTCACGCAAAATCCCATGCAGAGCATAGGCAGAGATTACGCCAAGTACTGGAAAGAGCCAGATAACTGAACCTCAAGATGAGCAAGCAGAAGTCAAAGTTTGGTTTGCGTGAGGTTGACTATGTCGGACATAGACTATCCAAAGACGGACTGAAACTAACGGACGAACGAATCAAAGACATAAAATCAGCTGGACAACTGACAAACTTCAAAGAGCTCAACACCCTTTTGGGCATGTTTGCATATGTTGCAAAATTCATTCCTCGACTCAGTGAAATTAATGCACCTCTCCGGGATTTGAGCAAACAAAACACATGGACATGGACTAAGAAACACCAACAGAGCTTAGAGAAGATCATGAAGATACTTATCTCAGACCCAGCACTACGCTTCTATGATGTCTCACAACCAGTACTGTTGACCGTAAATGCTTCTCTTCAAGGGCTTGGAGCAGCTGTTATCCAGGGTGATGGAGTTATCGCCTATGCCTCAAGGGCGCTCACTTAAACTGACCAGAACTATGCGCAATTTGAAAAGGAAGCCTTTGCCGTAGTGTTCAGATGTATGAAGTTTTGCAAGCTCATCTATGGGAAAGCTGATGTCATCATTGAATCAGATCACAAGCCACTCAAAATGATTATGTATAAGCCTTTACACAAGGTGCCACCACGCAGAGAATGCTGTTGAAACTGCAGTCCTACACATTCAAACTGATTCATGTCAAAGGTTCAGAAATTGGCTTGGCTGACTACTTGAGCTGTGTCCCCCAGCATAATTCCCCACCTGATCACACGTTGAATGATGAACTTATGATCTGCAAGGTTGATACCCTCTTTGGCGGACACCACAAAGAATACGCCGATGCCACCCGAGATGACCAACTAGCACAGAAGTTGAGACACCACATCATTCATGGATGGCCCAACACGAAACACGATTTTGACCCGGATCTCCGCCAATACTGGGAACACAGAGACAGTTGTCTACCATGAATGGAATCATCACAAGGGGTCAACGGATCTATATTCCTGTCAGCAAGAGGAAACAGATTTTGCAAAATCTCCACAGAAGCCACTCTGAAATCACCTGAACCAAACAACTGGCCCGCGACACTGTTTCCTGGCCTTCCATCAACTCAGACATCAAGAACTGTGTCACCTGATGTGAGACATGCCTCCAAAGCCAGAACAGCTAGCTAAAAGAACCCATGATGCCTCACTAAATACCCAATGCACCTTGGAGCAAAGTTGGCTCCAACCTCTTTGACTTTAATGGGAAATCCTTCCTTCTACTTGTTGATTACTACTCTAATTTCATCGAAGTGAAAGAGCTGAAATCCAAAACATCAAGAGATGTGATCAAGCACATGAAAAGAATCATTGCCCACAATGGCATCATGAACAACACCCTTGTATCGAACAACGGCCCTTGCTATGCCAGCAGGGAATTTGCGGACTTTGCTGAATGCTATGACTTCATACATGTCACATCGTCGCCACACAGACCACAGTCAAATGGTCTAGCTGAACGCTTTGTGTAAGTTATAAAAAAGCTGATGGACAAGTGCTTAGCAAAAGGCGAAGACTTTCACTTAGCCCTTTTACACCTCCGGAATGTACCCAGAGATGACTTGTGACAGCCACAACCTATACACACAGACACAGTCACTTGCTCTCTTGCTTGCATGAAACAAGCACAAAAACACTACTATGTCAGTACAACAAAACCACTGAAACCGCTAGAACAGGACCAGGCAATTTGTCTAAGAACCCCTCAAGGATGGTTACCCACTGAACACCTCGACACCCACCCAATGCCTAGGTCACACATAGTCAAAACAGGACTTGGACAGTACCAATGAAATCAAGATCAGATCATAACTACACGCAAAGACCCGCACATCATCACTACCTACACCGCACCATAAACACCCACACAGCCACCACCATCATACACAGCACCCCCAGTCGGGCTTCCACAAACCGCTGCCACATCCACTTTTTTTTTAGAAGAGAGATACACATACACATACAACACATCATTACTTACCTACCACAATGTCTGTTTCTGTTTGTTTGATCCATGTTTGATCCAATATTTCTGTCATTTTTTTTTATCCAACACCATCTGATTTTTCATTGTTCAAACAAAAGAGGATTAATGAATATTCATGTGGTCTAAATTATGTTAATAAACTTTGTGCGCGCATGCGCACTTGCTTCCAGATCGCCATTACTTGCTTCAGTGGTTTTTTTGATTCTCCAGTGTTCACCCGACTGGAACCAGATTAATGGATAACAAGGACTTATTACACCAAGCACTGTAATCAGCATAACTGCCAATTTTGATGTAAGTTTGACAGAGGGATGGCCAAAACACTTTAGAGACAATTAGCCAAGTGTCTTTTCACTAACTTGAGTGTGTTTTCTGGTTATTGTCCATTATCTGCGTTTTTCTTGTTTTATTGTCTACCAGCGGCATATCTAAGTTTTTCGTTTTTGTTGTTATTCCTTTATTTATTTTCATTAAATTTTTTTGTCAATTTCACATTTCCAGTTTTCTACATTTTTTTGTGTGGACTAAGTGAATGTGAAAAAAGTCTCATTCGTTCATGCATTAATTAATTTCATTATTAAAATAAGAAAGTAGACACGTAGCTTAAATAACAGTGCTTCCTGTCCAAACTTCAAATCGAGATCATGTTTTCGTTTGCATTGATAGAATTTTGCTAATTTCCATACTGAGCACATGCAATTTCCGGTTCTGTGAAAACGTGCATCTGTTTTGCTGTGTTGCAACTTTTGATAGCGAGGTGTGTATGGGTATTGGCCGCTGACTCAGAGTTATTTCATCATGTCTTGCTGCCGAGTCTCTTTATTAACTCCGCGACGTTTGTAATCCGCCAAGTTATTGTGTGTCTTACGTTTATTGGTTATTCCGAGCCACTTTAGTTTATTCTATTTCTACCTCACCCGAGGCGACGGACTACGGACCCGAGTACGTAGTTTTATTTTAGTTATTACTGTATTATTTATGAGGTTATATCTTTTAGAAATAGAAGATATAAATAAAGAGAAACTCGAACGTCAGATTGTAACAGTGCCGAAACAAAGGCACTTTAATCCAATCAACCTGAACCTGAACGGAGGTCCGGTCACCGGTGTCCGGCACTCACCACTCGTCCATTCTTGAGTCTTGACTCTCACCAGTGACCACTGGCTTCTGTGACCTAGTGACTGTGAGCCCTCTTGACCACGACGTGACGACGTCGACGGCTCTTGTGTAGAACTACTCACCCAGTGACGGTCATTCATTCACTCTTGAATTAAAACACTCAAACAGTCGGTGTACTGTTGTCAACACCTAGCTGCATTTTGTATCCATAATCTGTGGGGATGATGGCTACAAAAAATTAGGAAGGGATCTCGTTTTCGATATATGAACTATCGCGAGCGACCTAAATTAGTAAATATGCACAGATATAGAAAGCTTACACCTTAATTAGTTTATTAGCGAAAACCCGAGCAAAGTACGCACAACTGGTGACGATTATTTGAATTTTTGAAGCGAATACAAACGATTTCAAGTTCTGAAAACAACAGTAGTTATCAGCAAAACACATCCATTGGGATGATCTAGCTGCATTCTGTAGCCTTAATCTGTGCACTTGAGGATGATGGCTACAAAAAATTAGGAAAGGGTCTTGTTTTCGATATATTAAGTATCACACGCTACCTAAATATGCACAAATATCGAAAGCTTAATTAGTTTACACTGTATTAGCGAAAATCCGAGCAAATTACGCAACACGCGAGATATCAACCTAGGAATGAAAGAGGCTTGCTGATTGGCCGACGCCTCCAGCATAAGCCAATGGTGTAGCTGCTTGCATCGAGGGCCGTTGTGAATGTTGTGAATGTAGTGGGGGGGGGTGGAATTACAATCACAAGTATTCGTGTTGGGGTTCAGCGAATAGCAACTATCCCAATATTCGTTGTTTGGGTTATTTCACTATTCGCCTGGCCTTAATTACGCCATGGTTGCACTATTATAACAACATCTAATCAATCTTTTTCTTTCTTCAGATCTTAGTCAGAATGACAGAAAGCAATGGAACAGTCGCCTCTGAGGCCCCTAGCTCATTGGAGCTCAAAATAATTCGTCAGATTGAGGTAAGCTTTGTGATAATTTTTCTTTTTTTTTTTAACTTTTTGATTCATTTTTTATGATTAAAGTTGAATTCTAATGAATTTGTCATTCTGTTTTCAGTATTACTTTGGTGACCTTAATCTGATGAGAGACAAGTTTCTTCAGGGACTCATCCGAGAAGATGACGGCTGTATCCTTTCTTTTCATTTGTATCACTTGTTCATTGAATCTAGCAGTTATCTTCTTTAACCACGCTCACACAGGGGTCACTTTTGAAACAATGCTCAAGTTCAATCGCCTGAACTCACTCTGCAGTGACCTGGAGGTGCTGGCTGCAGCCATGCGTAAATCCACAGTTCTGATGGAGGTCAGCGAAGATGGCAAGAAACTTCGCCGGCTGCCAAGCAAGCCGGTGCCCACCCCTGACAAGGATCACCGCGAGGATCTCAACCAGCGAAGCATCTATGCAGTGCGTGCATCTCTTCTGTTGTTGCCTTCAAACCTGAAATTATTCCATTGCAGAAAGCATTCCCTGTCGAATCCACTCTGGATGAACTCATCGAGTTCTTTGAAAAGTTTGGCAAAACTGAACAAATTCAAATGCGTAAGAACGCACAACGGGAATTCAAGGTGGGTTTCTTACTTTGGTGAGGATGCAGATATTTTTTACTTAACAGTAATCTTCAGGGATCAGTGTATGTGGTTTACCAAACCACGGAAGCAGCAAAAAATTTCATCGAAGCCACCGATCTGAAGTACAAAGATGTTGAATTGGAAAAGAAGTTGTTCAAGTACGGCCATGTTTTTTGCTCATTGCTTATGCTCATTGGATGGTTTACTTCTAGAGCTGATTACTTCGCTGAAAAAAATGGAATCAAGAAGAAGATTAAAGCTCCTGCAACACAGGATGAGAAGGCTGAGAAGTGAGTTTGGAATAATGGATTGTGAATATTTATTTATATTTCTTCTTTATTCAGTGGAGAGGAGGCAAAAGAAGAGGAACCTGCTCAGGTTAGTGCTGGTCTTGTTTCCTTCCCTTATTCTTGGTGATTATAGTTTTTTTTTTGGTGAAAAAAAATAGATCTATATATCATTTAATTTTTCATACCATCTTTTTTACTTCTTCATTTGCGTAATAGCAGTGTTATAGAATCACGTTTTCTCTCACAGACCGTTGAGGAGCGCATGACTAAGGGCGCCATCTTGGTGTTGAAGTCCCTCCCAGAGGATATGACACGAGAAGACCTGAAGAAGATCTTCCTGGACATTGGTCAAACGGTCGCATGGGTTGATTTCTCACAGGGAGAAAAAGAGGTGAGTGACTTCCAACAAGTAATGACATCTCTAACGATGAATATCTCCTCAGTGCAGACTCAGGTTTCCAGGAGAGGGACTCGCACAGACGGCCCTGACAGCTCTGAAGGAGGCCAACGATGGCAAAGTTCTGATCAGCGACAAAGAAGTTGAAGCAAGGATTTTGGAAGCGGAGGAAGAAGTTGAACATTGGAAGAATCTGTTTGAGTCACAGAAGGAAATGATGAATAAGAAGCGAAAAGCAAAGGATTACCACAGACAGGGCAAAAGAGGCAACTATAAGGTGAGAGGGTGCTTGCTCTTTGGGGGCCATGATTTGATATGTGTTTGCAGGGATTCAAGAAGAGTCACAAGCGTGGCAAAGGCAGTCACCGTGACGACCAGGATCAGGCAGGAGAGGACGGTCCCCCACCCAGTAAGCAGATTAAGAAGGACGAGGTTGCTTAGTACGCGCAACCAACTTCTTCAATTCACTCATTATTAAGTCATTCATTCAATTTTATAAATGTAACTGTTGTATTCATGGAGAATATATATCTGCTGTCGAGATTTTTATACTTGGGCGTTCATTCTTTGGTTGTGAAACCTGATTTACATTATTTTTTGATATTTTAAACTTTACTCTACTCAGGTACATTTACATGTTTGAAATGACTCATTTTTGTTGCTCATTATTTGTTAATGTTATGTAATTAGCGGGTTGTACATTGAGAAATATTGTATGCCTGGGTGAGAATTTCAGTGCCTTGTAGAAGGTGTAATGTGCCATGAGACATTTGTAATATATAAGAACTATATAAATGATAAGAAATAAATTTATAGGAACGACATTTGTAGGAAGGAACTGGTTCCTTTGTAGTGCACTTCATTGCAGAAGTGTCTTAATATGTGTACTGATGAGAGGTGGGGGTCAAGTTGTTACCCTGCGTGCCTCAAAAGGGCTTTGTGCAGGTTACTGTGTCCATGTGTAAGGCACTTAACTCCTGGTTAGTGCTTAAAGGGAGGGAGAACTGGTTAAAAATGGACTGAGTCGTTATTTGATGCACCAAAAAGGATTCCTATGCCTGGCCCATTCAAGGAATATCATCGCTAACGATTTCGCCGGAGGTATATTGCTAATTAGGCGTGACGTCAGGAGCTGTGATGAAACACCGAGTTGCCCATCTTTTACAATGGGCCTCGTCATATCAGCGTGTCCTGCGACTAAACCCCTGGATATTTTTTAATTTTCTTTTCGGAAATAGATAGAATAATCATTTTGCCACCAGTCAGGCGCCGGAAAAAAAAAAAAAAAAAAAAAAAAAAAATTTGCTATTTTTCGTATTTTAACAAGCGATTTTCTAAGACACCTACCATGGTTTCTCATCCTGAAACAGTAAAAAGGTCAGCCAGAGTGCACCACCCATGCGCAATACTGACGCTTTCGTTTTGTAAACAACAAAGATGTCCTTTTATGGCGAAGATGGTCTGCTCTGATTGGCTGAAATCGATAGCTTCACGAGGAAAACGGGACCAATCACGGCAAGCCCTCAGCTGACGTTTGCCTCCTATACTTTGCAATGGAAGCCATTCTCCCATAGGCGCAATGCTAACCCCGATATTCGGAATGCATTATTTCCTTACGCTTGCACCCAGGCATGGTGTTTCTTGGCACGGAATGCTATCAATTGGTGTTCTGAGTCAATAGAACATCACTTAAAATTCAGTTCCCCATCCCTTTAACTCTTCTAACCACCTAAGCCTTAATTGCTTCAGGTTTCCAAGGTTAAATAAGCCCCCCAAAAAATAAGATACTGCATATATAAACCCGGCGTATCCGAGCTCAAATGCTCAGACACATTTCGGTCTCATTGACTCCCTAAGCGAAACCTTAAGTCAATTTTCCCGATCTAGAGACCGATCGTTGTGATTCTGCTGTCAGAAGAAGCATAAATCAATGTTACGAATATATCGAATATATAATTCCACCTTAAGCAAACCTTGTTTTAACTATTATCGTGAAATCTTCTGTTTAACATATTTAATGAGGCGAAGAAACGGAGAAATGCTGACTCTTGAACGGATCTGCAACTTGAAGGCCCCATATTTACATAGTGGGAAAATTCATTATATTCCTCATTCATTGATACAAGAATCGTTAAGCTGAAAGTTCTAGATCGGGAGCTGGCCACTTATAGATTTCACACAGGGAGCCAATGAGACTGTTATGTAACCGAGGATTCAGCATGGTCGTCTGTTACATCTTGGACTATTGCACATACTACATGTATCATAAATTTTGTATATTTGATTCCATGTATAGTTTTTTTCCCCCAACTCTTGACTGTTTTACATGTACGACTTTACATGTACAACATTCAAATGGTACCATTCGACCCAGAACAGACTCCGGATACATGTATTTACGTAATGATAAAATAATTATTCAATGGCAAAAGACACTTCAGGGAGGGAAATGGAATGAATACAAAAATCAAGCAAGTAGGATATTTAAGTATATTCACCCAAAAAAAGAAAAAAAAAAAAGAAAAGAAAAAAGAAAAAGAAAAAGAAAAAAAGATAAAATTAGACAGATAACAAATGCACTGACAACCAATCAAAACTTCTTTAGTTTCCATAATATCCGCCCGTGTGACATAATTATATCAGCTAAAATGCATGTTGATTACGTTTACATCTCGAGTGATTAGAGTCATAATTTTGAATTCTTATTGAAGCCAGTCTTCTTCTTCGTTCTCTCTCTTATGGACACGGAACGTCACAGCCAAACTGCCCATTTCCTCCGGCATACCAGCTATTCATGAATTCTTCAACGCTTAAAGCCTATGGAACAGTATTGAATCTCATATAAATCGGTGATTCCAAGTACCAACCCGTTTGGGGGCTGTAGTGGTGACGTTGAGGCTGGGACAAGAGCGCAATTGCTCCACACTGACGCTGAGGTCGAAACCCTTGAAGTCTTTGGTTCGTCCGTGCTGCCCACACAAGCCACAAACCTTTTGGTTGGCATTCACCTCTATTCTGATAGCATAGGCTCCATCCCAATAAACGACCACGCCGTTGGGCAGTGTGACCCGCTATATGAGTACAATGTTAACGTGTAACTAAGCCGCCTGAAATGACTCACGAAAAGCGCTCCGATTTGCGCCATTGATGCACCCTTATATGTTTCCGGAAAATTGGTTACAGCGTCAGTGCCATTCTTTTTGATAATTCCTTGTTCCAGGTGCAGAGTCTGGAATTAACAAAGAGTTCAGCTGATGGTGGGGCCTCAATATCAAACCCTCACCTCCATATTACGTTGTTGGTAGTAGAATACAATATCAATGTTCCTGATGAACCTTCCCTTCCCCCCTGGGAATTTCCAGCCGAATTGGCCCGTTATGCCAAACGAAAACTGGCCGACGGGAAAACAGATATCAGTGGCGAGGATGTATGTGCATGAAGCGTTCAGAGAAAGAGGAGGTCCATGTCGACTTTGCCAGAACTGTCGACAATGAGGATCACCCGAACAAGAGCAGACGTCGATGTCTGTAGATAGACAAATAAGTGTTATCTGATTTCATTTCATTTATTGCACTTATCAAGCCCATTTTCGGTAAAAGTTAAACAAGATCATTAAAGGCGATTTTAAAATAAGTAGTTTAGCTTGCATTTAAAAACGGTTAACCTCTATTTATAAAGTTATAGAGGTAGGGCATTCCATAAAACCGATGCTTGTGCAGAAGAAGAACGGCCTAAATTTCGGAATTCTCAGCTAAAAGTTATTAACTTGATTTGATAAAATGTTTGCTTGCAAATGGGCGACATCTAGTATTAGGTTGGAGGCACACCAAAGCGTGTACATATATATGAATGAAAGTACGATTAACTGTACGACTTACTGTTGTCGTAATTACAAGTGAAGAAATTGTCGTCGTTCTTGAGAAAGCCACACGAGGTGCAGACCATTTTTCCAGCCACCAAGTCCGGTTCACACGACTCCTGGACGCCAGTGCACTCTGAAGCTAATTTGCATCCAGCAGAGAGCAGACTTCGACCTGAACTGGATATCTCTTTGATGTAACATACGTACTGGAAGAGATAAGAGAATAGCGATGATTACATGTATAAAGACAGTGGATTGAATGACTCACATCGCTACCTGGGAGAGCCTCGTATCGTCCGTTGATGAAACACTCCGCCAATGTGTTTGCGTTCTTGCAGACCAAGCAATATCCTAAATGGGGAGCTTTACAAGGGTTCTTCATGGTCATGTTTTCGGATTCTTGCGGGTATAGTGGAGGAGTAGGCAGAGGGGTGGTTGGACGGTGCTAAGGGGGTCGTCGAGGGTTCTGGGAAATGTTGATTATAAACAGAATAAGAAGAGAAGATAAACATTGCAGACAATGAAGTATGCTATATAATGTTAGCGAATTTGGTTCAATAATGAAAGTTCACTTTCGTTAATAAAAAATTCACAACAGGAAAAGTGTACGTGTACAGTGCATAGAACGTCACGATATATATACAACACAAGACAAAAATAAACACGGTAAATATAAGACTCACAGGTGGGGTTTTGTATATCTGAAAATATATCTCATGGATTAACGAATGGTCTTGCAATTTTGTAACATTGTTACGGATAGTTACACGGATATCGTACACATTGTAAGCATTGTAAGCATGCATCAAACACAAACGCATCGTTTCCTTAGGTTAATCAGACGATCGCAGATACTTGATTCTATAAGCTGCGGAATTTCACCTGAAATAAGTAACACATGGTTGAATGAACATGCAAATAAAGAATCTCACTTGCCCGATTCAGTTGTCTGGACCAATTCCTGTCCCTTCATGGTGTACGATCATCTTATAATCTCAATCTTTGATCCCAAAGGGTATGCAGTGGGCAGCAACGTGTATCACATTGAAAATCTCAACTCAGAATGATATAATCATGTTACACGTCCACATGCAGTTGGATCTTGTGCGTCACGTTGTACAGATTATATTTAATATGGTTCTAGACTTGATTTCGTACTTATTTGAACATATGTCACCAAGACCCCATTGCTATTTCATAATATTTCTATGTTTGCATTGTCTAGATATCACAACATGATTTGTGAGTTTCAATAACATTTTGATTAATATAATTCATTTATCTTCGCGTGCAAAATAAACGATTTTTAAACATTGTGTGTGTGTACTGATTGCCCGATGCCTGAGAAGGTGGGTTTTCTGGGTAAAGATGCGTAGATTCTAGAGGCCGCGAACAAATATGCGTACACAAAGGCGCCCAGATTCGCCACTTCAAATCAAAAGAAATATTTAAAATTAACTAGCATACATATTATCTTAATTCTAGATGTTTAGCATGCGATAAAAGAACAGCAACATGAAAGTCTTAATTATATGCTACAGAGGGTCTTCTTCTCGTTTCAATAATAAATTATGGTGTAAAACTTTTATTTGTTTATGTAAGCATCCTTGCATTGCATGTTAATGTGACCAATACATGCATGTATTATGTAGTAATATTTATTATAATGTAAACAATGCTTTGCCATAGTATTTTGTTCACTATGGAATCATCCGAACTCTCACGCAAGATATTTAGCATGCGTGTGCCGTAATTAATAGCCGCAACGCTGTCATAGATGGTTGTGTTACGACGGAAATGTAAAGAATAAATGAGTAATTTCTTAACTTATGATACTAACAAAACATCCACAAATTTCTCCTTTACAATAATAGTGAATACAGATAATTTAATCAAATTGAACATCATTTAATAATGCTGAAATGTGATTAGGAGCATCTCGCGCTAGCCACAAAAAAAAAAAAAAAAAAAAAAAACAAAAACTTCCGCGATGATGCTTTGTTGTTGTAAACAAAGTATAGCATTAACATATCGTCAATGCTTATTCGTTAAAAATACTATGAAATCTAATGACATCTAACTACAAAATTGAACACAATTGGTTATAATTATAAGCGATATTAAGAAAGATAAACAACGCTCATCGAGTGAGGTGAACGCGCCTGATCAATTCTTCAAGTCAGGTCTCCGTTACACAATCACCAAAACTGTGAACTCAACTCCTGACAGTATACTGAGAATATCATCAACACATTCATTGAAAGCGTTATCAGAGAGAGTGAAAACACATTACATCAATAATTATTCAACAGACTGTACTCTTTCTAACTGTTACGTATATTCAAACCAGTAAGTTCAGACTAAGTGCTGCTATCTTTTGACAATCAATTTATAATTTTGTGCAACATCTCTCACAGTGCTACCCAATTTTAATAAAAGCCGAGTTTTTTACTCAATGATTCCATTGGGTGGCCAGTGCGATAACTGTTCTCTTGTGGAACCTTTGCCTGGTCTCCCATCCCGACTCCTGCTTCATATACATGCCAGTACACCCACCATTCATACATTATCATCTCATACATCCTTCCATTACGTTATCATGCACAAATCACATATTTTACACTTATTTCTCTGGTAAAAAAACCCCCAAAAAAACACTTATTTCTCTGGTCAAAAAAAAAAAAAAAAAAAAAAAGTTAATTAATTGACGTTATTTTTGCCAATCTTGTTCGTTATGATTATCTATTTTATTTTATTTTTCTCTTTTTTTCTCTTTATTTTTTTTATTTTTTATATTTTTTTACTATTTTTTTCTTTGTCACATTGTATATGTTCACTTGTTCGAGTGAAATAAATGAAGTCTCTCTCTCTGATTGCAAAGATCATGAATGAAGATTAAGTGATTTACGACGATGTGTTGTAATTTCGTAATTATAAAATTATTTGAAGAAAATAACCAACATAAAAGTCATAATTGTCAAGATAAAGGAGCTACTGTAACTATAAATGATAATTATACTGTGGTACATTGCGCCGTTTTAGAGGAAATACCCTTTTTGTAACACTTTACGCAAGGTTGAAAAATCCCCATTACTTGTAAATATACTTTTGAAACTCCCTGTATTCATAATGAAATTTCAGGTAGTCTATACCGTTTATAACTGGAATGTCTGAATCAGATAATTAGATATGCATCGGCAATGTCCTCCGATTGCTTTGAACTAGTAACGGATGACAGAGCCCGGCCAGATAGCATTTGGGTAGTTGCCGTAACGTTGCCAAATAGATGCCGGTAATGGTTGACAGAAACGTTGATATGCTCACTGACGGAATGTCTTTCGCAAAAAAAAAAAAAAAAAAAAAATCAACCTAACTGAGACCTTGACAACCACTTATATACCATCTGTCAACGTTGACACAACAGATTAACCATGACAACCACATATATGCCATCTAGCAACGTTAGCATGGCAACTATAAATATATCATGTGGCAACGTTGGATGAATGCATGACAACTACTTATATAGTTTATACCATCAGGCAACATTGGATGAATGCATGGCAACTACATATATACCATCTAGCAACATTGGATGAATGCATGGCAACTACATATATACCATCTAGCAACATTGGATGAATGCATGGCAACTACATATATACCATCTAGCAACATTGGATGAATGCATGGCAACTACATATATACCATCTAGCAACATTGGATGAATGCATGGCAACTACATATATACCATCTAGCAACATTGGATGAATGCATGGCAACTACATATATACCATCTAGCAACATTGGATGAATGCATGGCAACTACATATATACCATCTAGCAACATTGGATGAATGCATGGCAACTACATATATACCATCTAGCAACATTGGATGAATGCATGGCAACTACACTTATACCATTCGACAACATTGGATTAGTGCAAGGCAACTACATATATACATTGACGCCGTAGGCAGGAAAACCACCACGAACACATGAAACAAATCTTATGCAAACTGGATAATTTTATTCAGAAAGAAAAACAAGAAAACATTGAACGTGAAAAAAAAAAAAAAAAAAAAAAAATCAATCAGAGATGTGACTAAGGAAATTTTTTAATTCAGCTATTGATGGACAGTGATCAAGGAAACATGAACGGAACGTAATCGCAGCAATATTAGTTCATGATGCCAAACTATATGCTTCAATTTATGATTTTACAGCAGAATTGCGCAACCAATGAGTTAAACATTGAATGTGCATTTCAAGTTTACATAACTTTACATTATCATTTAATGTATGATGAAAACCATTTAAATCCAACAACTACAAGGATTATAAATACTATGGCGAGTATAGCCCAATGGCTGTACGGCATCTTCTAATATGTCAGATGTACCGACTCAGTCTGCATGTTGACAAAAGTCGACATATTTATGGCCCTAACAGGGGTCAGCTGGGCTCAGCCAAGTATAATTGATATGTGCAGTAAAATTATTATATGGCACTAAGTTAAACCAATTACCATTGCAGTATACGACTAGACAATCAAAAAAAGTTTTCATTGATCATATGTAATTGCAATAAAAGTTTAATGAATAAACAAATTCAAAATAACAATTATGCAATTGAATGCTTTAATTACCGCTATGACCTTGAACTTCAAGCAACTTCATTCTAAACCCGGATTTCGTAAGAGGTGTAAGCGTGTCATATACGTGAATTTCAATACTGCAACTTACATAACCATTGAATTATGGGCATTTGAAAAAGTCATAATTGCTATTGTGCATGATCACGCAAGAACGGTGCATCTAAGAGCAGTAATACTTTCGAGCTTTATTTCACATATTGATACACTGAATCTTTTATCGTCAGTTACAAGTCGCTAGCATAACTAGTCAATGAGCTAGTAGAAATTAAATTTGAAACTTTGAAAAATTCCTGTGACCTTGACCTTCAACCTTTGACCTTAGAACTTTCAGTGTTAATCCGAAATAACTTGCTTAAATGATAAGTGCAACTTTCTAATTCACAGACAAGAGTGAATCCAAAACATACAGTACCAAACATTGTTCATGGAAATATTCATGCGATGAAAAGGCTAAGTGTTGCCTAATATGTGTTCCGACCGAAAACACACAAATATTCGGAATTATTACATTTTCTTCTAAGACTCGATCGCACACGTTAAATGCAACTCAGAAAAGTTACAAAATTCACAAAATTCGAAATAATCACCAATTTAGGCAATTAAATCCTTTAATTACCACAATGACCTTGACCTTAGTGCAACTTCATTTAAACTCAGGAATTCGTAAGATGGCTATACTATTCCAACTCTACAATTGGCATAACTTACGAGATATAAACGTATCAAAAAATCACAATAACTATTATACAATATTACGCAAGAACGGTGTATCTCAGAGCAGTAATAGGGATATGCGTTGTTCTCCACGTCAATACACTGAATCGTATGTTGCAAGACGCTAGCTCCATTAAAGGGAGTGAGAACTGGTTAAAAATTGACTTTGAGTCGTTATTTGATGCACCAAAAATGATTCCTATGGCTGGCCAACACAAGGAATATCATCGCTAACGATTTCGCGGGAGATATATTGCTAATTAGGCGTGACGTCAGGAGCTGTGATGAAACACTGACTTCCCTATCTTTTACAATGGGCCTCGTCATATCAGTGTGTCCTTCGACTAAACCCCTGGATATTTTTTTTTCAGAAATAAGATAGAATAATCATTTTGCCACCAGTCAGGCCCGAAAAAAAAAAAAAAAAAAAAAAAAAAAAAAAAAAATCGCTAGCAGAAATGAACCAATTCACAGAGGAAAAAAACAAAAACCCACGTACCAATGAGAGGAGCAAAAGACCCAGTAAGGGACTCGGCTGGGGTAGCGGGGGAGGGCCAGCGACAAGAGGCGGAATCCCATTGATATATTTATCTAGCGGGTTCCATCCATTGAACCAAGGGCGGTGGGTTGATCGGCCTTCTAGCAAGGAAGAAACAAGAAAAAATAGATCCCGCATGTCAAAGTCGTGGTTATTTCAAAAATAGAAATTCACAAAATTCAAAGTAAATAGAATTAGAAATATTATAAATATCGCTCGGGTTCAGTGAATAGATTCGCTGCTGTTTTGGTCTTTTAGACAAATACGCCTTTATAGACAATACGCTTGCTGTCGACTAATTTCTAGATACATCGAATCTGAGAGGTTTAAAATCTCGCTCTCTTCCCGGGTTCGATTTCAGACTGTGCATGGGAGCCTTCGAATGAGCATATCTTTCAGCAGTTCTCATAAAAGAAAGCTCACACTCATCTCGTTTTGAGCTATTCTGGCTGAGCAGGAAATTCGTATTTTAATTGTCTTGAATATCATTCATAGTTGGCCAAATTTGTAAAAAAATGGAATAGAACATTCAACATTGTGTAACACCCGTGTGGCCGTCGTCTGCTCGTTAGACAATGCATGGCCCATATACACGTATACTTATATATTTATATATAGGCATGGGAAATACTTATATTATGGTCAATGCTACACAAATAAATATAGAATAAGCAGCACACTGATCATAAGAAGAACGGAACCGGACACATTGTGACGCCGAACACCGAAATGAGTCGTAACAACAAATAGTCAACTTATCAGTTTCATATAGTAGGCCTACCAGATTCAATTTCAAACGCTGTCGCAGAAACAAACAATGTCAATATATACAATTTATATCCTAAGGTGGCAAAGTTACAGCCATTAGACTAGTATCAGTGGAGATGACGAACAGTCAGTAAATTTATAGCCGAGAATAAATAGTAAATCTGAAAGACGCTCCGTTGCCATGGCGACGCATCAGAAATCATATTTCACGTAAAAATATTTATAATATTATATCAGCACTTGCGACAAACGACTAATTTCAGTGTGCGGCGTCACAATTATAAGCTTATAGGGGAAAGAGTCCTCGGAAAAAAAAAAAAAAAAAAAAAAAAAAAAAGAGAGATAAATTCAAAATGGCGATTCGATCCAATTAAAATTTCCTCTCGCAATATTTGTAAAGTTTGAATTTTTAATTATTTCTCACCTTGATAGTGAATGAAGAGAGCTGCTTCTTTGATGAAAGATCTAGACGTAGATGGTTGAATTTACGAAGAGGCTGAGCTGCGATAACTTTGGAAATGGCGATGTAATCGTGTAGACCTTCGTTAGCTTTAAAAGCGAGAGGAAACTAATGAGTGGGGAAGCCGGGATTTCTTTTGTATCGTCATTACGACCGTTAGTTGCCTGCACGACATCTTTGCTTCTGCTTGACTCCGCTCCTAAGCGTGCTAAGCGCGCGCTCGAGCGTGCAAGGGAGCTTGAAGCAGGAGCGCATCCTCGTGTTTGTTAAAGTACTGAAATATTTCGCCTTTAACGTCTCCTCCACGTATTTACACTTAACGCTGAAAGCTCGATAGCTCCCGCCTGCTGGGCCATGCGGGCCACGTCAGGCTCACGTAGCCTGCAGGTGACCATGAGAGCGCGGATTTCAAGTATTCGGGCCACGTTAGCTTAACGTTACCCGCAGGTGACCAAAATTTACACCTGCTGGTAACGTTAGGGGAATGTTCCGTGTTTGCTGGGGACCCTGTTCTGTTGGTCGACGTGGATGCCACTGCCCGCGAGCACATTGAAGGCATACGGTCGGAACATTGTCGAAACAAAGTGCAAGTAAGTGTTGCCTTTCTGCAATGAATATAAGGCTTAAAATCGACGCGACGTCGTAATGTAGCTTTACTGACCCTATCCACCATCTTGGCATTCTGGTTGCTTCGAATGAGATTCCTCATTTGGCGTGCATCGTTGCGTTATATGGCTTGGCCGATCGCAGTCTGTTGTGAAACGTTGAGAAAAAAAAACAAACAAACAAAAAAAAAGAGACAAAAAAACCAAAAAAAACCAAAAAAAAAAAAAAAAAAAAAACAAAGTTAGTGTAATTGATCAACACTTAGAGATGACTTCTTGTCAAAACGCTAGACATGCATATAGAGACAATAGTCATAATACACACGTGTGCAGTAAAGGAAGAAAAACAATCAAAACAAGGTTCTAATAAATAGTATGTTTATTAAAGCATAAAGACAGGAGTCAACACTGGCAGAAGTACATTTCAAGAATGAACTGAAATAATAAAATGAGATCTACGTAATCACAACAACGGGTGAAATATAAGCAATTGTCCACAAAAGGAACGCACACACATACACAACGAAACCACTACGTACGTACAGATACTTCACCTAGATAGTTCTCTTGAAATGATATCGTAAGAGAAAGTAAAACAAATATCACAAATGTTACAAATATCCTGCCAAAGAAGGGGGTTAAAAATATGAAGTGACTAAGTTACAGTCGAAACAGTTTTCAATGCAATTTTCCATTAATTTCCCGTGCTATGCCAGACACCTATCACACACATTGACAATGGAAAGTGGAAACATTTTCTTGGCCAGAAGATATCTACTCACCGCACGGGTCTGCCCACATATCGCTCTCTTTGATGTTGTTCCACGCCACATCAACAAACTGAGGAGGATACTTACAAGGGATGGCATCAATACTTAGCACCGCATCAGGCACGTTCTTCAAGTAGGCCACCTTCCAACAACACGTCAATTTCACCCGCTCCAAATTTAGAGTTGTCAAACTTGTCAACAGGGTTTCAAAGTCAGGAATGCGGATCAGAGGGTTATTCGAGATCCCGAGGGCCCTCAAGGTGGTGAGATGCTCAACATCAGTTTCCGCTACAACTGTGATAAAGTTATCATCCAAGTTGATAAACTGTACTGTGTTCTTGATATTGTTGAAATCTGGGAATTTCTTGAGGCGATTTTCTGACAAAACCATCGCTGTCAAAGACCTCAAGTCAGCAAAGGACCCGTCTTCAACCGTCGTCAGGGAGTTTCTTGGAATGTAAAAGTTTTCCAATTTGGTTAACCCAGACAAATCTGTTGTTGCGATGGTGCTAATTGAGTTGTTAGCAAGATACAACCCAACGGTATCTTTTGGAATATTGGTTGGAATGGTTTTCAGGTTTTGATTACTTATCCTTAACTGTGTTCCAGATTTGAAGAAAAGCGCACACGTGAAGAGAACGATGAGTCGGTTGGTTTCCTGGCCTGCCATCGCAGCAGCAGAGAGGAATCAGAAAAGAGATCTCTTGTGATCACTACTTAAAGGCATCAGCCAACGGCACAGACAAGTCTGCGAATTATGAATAAATGACACGGAACTTTTCATGAATATTTAACGATATTCTGTTTTAGAAGACTAAGAACATTTCTAAATGAGATCCATGAATTCTTAACGTTGCTCGATTCTTCTCTTTATTGTGGCTTTTGGAGTTTAGTTCAATGTTTTATTATTGAAATCACTTTCAATCTGCTCAAAAGGTTCTTTGTCAGGATCTATTTTGGAGGGTGCCCTATGAGCAAGCATTATCAGCATACTTTATTTATAACTTCGGGGTAAACATTGATTTGGAAATTTCTTTTGGAATTTGTCACAAAGGATATTGATTAGGTATTGGCATAGCTCAGCAAATGGCCACAGGCTTCTCAAGAATATGCGTTGAGCGCGTCAGAAAAAAACACCCATTAAACTCACCGTCTATGCAACCCGCGAACGCAGTTGTGTTCACGATATTCTATTTGCGAAAAATTACTCAGCAAATCTCACAGAGGTTGAATACCTGTTCATCATAAATTTTTGCTCTATGCTAAATATTACACACCAAAGTAGCTCATGTATACCAGTATACTGTGCAGACTAATGTGTGTGAGTGATGGGGTTTTACGGCTCCACCCAAACCATTCGGGTGATACGGGCGCCAGAACAGAAGGCCCGCGGGGACCGGGGTTTCCCCTACTCTTATCGATAAATCCCTAGGGTTTTTTATCCTGCATACCACCATATACCGTAGTAGGCCTACACAGCGCCTGGCCTTGTTACGCAATTGGGTAGCACTGCAGAGTCACCGAAGAATTATAACTTTATAAGTATAATGAATTACAATTAACAATTAATTAATCATAACGCCTGCGGCCTGACCGGGTCTCGAATCCGGGACCTCAACCCCCCACGGTCGGCATAGGATTGCAGTCAGCCGGTCAAACCGACTGGGCTATTCGGTGCCCCACAATTTTAAATTTCACACATATTAGTGTGAAATGATAATCAGAGTATACAGTGTATATGATATGCATGTCATGCAGTATTTAATGGTCGAATTCTCGTTTGAGAGTGGAGGTTGTGGGTTTTGTGTGGGTTGCCTGAAAGCATTGTGTGTCGGCGTCAAGTTTGAAGATGAAATGACAAACGCTGAGTAATGGCGTCGAGGCTCGAAAAAAGGTAGCTCTGTCAATTCATTGTCATGCTTTGACGCCGAAACGCAATTCTTTTATTATCCCACACATAACCCAAACCTACCCTTCTCAAACGAAAAAGTTGTCATAAGAGTTTTCGCTTTTGTTCATGTCAATCGATAGTTCTCCCAATGTCCAATTGTGGCGGTAAGGCTATCAATATACATTGTATACTGAACGTCAAAAAAAGTATCAAATGCATAATTATGTGCCTGGGGAAGTCAGATTACGGTCGAATGAACTCAAATTTGACACTGTGCAAGTCGAGCCATTTCTAAACCTGTGTCCGAAACTTTAGATGGATAAGTGGTATTGGAGAACCACAACGGGGGAATAAAAACACAAGGGAGTCAGGGTTAAATTAAATCACGAAGTGTGATTATTAATGAAGAAACATGGCTCATGATGGGGGAAAAAATTCTCGATATTGAATGTTGCCTCCATTCATTCGGATGCATGCTGTACATCCCATACGCATGTTGTCAATCAGTCTATGAATTCGGTTTTGTGGAATTGCTTCCATTCCCCCACGAGCATCTCCCGCAACTGATGAATGTTTCCTGGTCCCATGGCTATGACTCGACGTCCCTGCTCATCTCAGAGGTGATGAATAGGACTTAGATTGGGATAATAAGCTCGTTATTCGAGTCGTGACTGATTTTTTTCTTCCCTTCCGGAGAATCTTTCGTGGCTCTTGCAGCATGTGATCGAGCGTTGTCATGCTGAAGCATGCCTGGTAAAGATGGAGTGAAATTTAGCCCTCCTTCACGCAAACGTCCATGTACAGTATAATCACTGATAGGGCGACCATGGACACCTTCCTGGCATGCAACTGTTTGAACAGCTGTACAAAACCTGTCCCTGAGGTGGAATTTCTGGATCATCCTATCCTGCCTCCTTGTCGTCTATCAGACCTCGGGCGATCAGCAGAATTTCCGGTTTCTGCAAACCTATGCCGCAAACGACGGATAGTTCTTGTTTTGCAATTGAAAGTCTGTGCTTACCAAGTGATGGGGATACCTGCTTCCACCATCCCCAGGCCACGGCCACGCCCTGTTGCTGTCAGTCGAGGCATTTCAAAATTAAAGGTGGCACATTGTCCACAATAACTATGATACTGGTAATTTTGAATGTTGTGTTTGCACGCATCTTTGCGTTTGTTGAATATGATTGGTTTTTACCCAAAAATCCGATTTTTATCAAAGTGACAAAAGAAGTCCCAAACAATTCACTCCGTCGGGTGAGCATATCATATGATTAGCAAATCCTCAAATTTTATCTTTCTAAGTCTCATATCGTACTTTCTATCGGCATTTAAAAACGGGGTACTTTCTTTTGACTTTCAGTATATACATTTGGCCTCTGTTCCTACTTCTACAAGTCAAGTCGTAATTCGACACAATTATAATGCATGCACATGTGTACGCTGTATAATATTATGAATTACTGCTTGCATTTAACTTGATGTCATGTAAATTTATATATAAAGTGGAAGTGGAATTCTGATTATTTCATCATAATATGTATTACCTGCTGCACTCAATTATAATCTCAACATTACATCATCTAGTGCAATAATTATTGAATGTATGCGTGTATAAACGATCAAACGGATTGTTTTTATAAACGTAATTGTGTTAGTGGAGAAAATACTTATATAGGCCTAATATCGATGCCCGTGGATGAAATCATCATAAATTATCCACGGCAGAGGTTTAACATCTGTTACATATAAGTTGTATTTTTATCCACTCTTTCGATTCTATTGATATGATTGCAATTTAATGAGATTGGGGTACAATTAATAATACGAAGCATTACCTCGTGAAAAGGAGGCAAATAAAAGCTTGCTTCACTTGCCTTATGACGACTCTTAATAAGACATTGACTTCGATATTATAATTCAAACATAACACATATATTATTACATCATCCACTTTTAGTACTTTCAGATCGGCCCAATCTCCGTGGAGCAGCGAGCTGAGACTTTGTTCACTAGTATATACTTCATTAAATATTGCTGAAAAAAATTGTTTCATATCATTTCAGGCAAATCCATACGTTCAGCTGTTGAGCCAATGTGTCCTTCTGGGCAGACTCCTGTTTGCCTCTCTTGTTCGAAGGTCAAAGATGACGCTGACTGCCTCATGAAAGGAACGATGCTAGAATGTCCTGGGGAAGACGTGAGTTCTCCAGTCCATATCCATGCACCAAATATGTTTCTTTCTTGTTTTTGCATGGTACATGCATGTAGTATATTTGCTACAGAGAGGAGGTACATAGGACCAAAATGGTGAGTAGAGGCTGCATGCCTCGAGCGGAATGTTCAACGAAAGAATGCCGCGCGTCCGGTAGGGTATGTCGGAAATGCATCACAGAAGAAAATGCTTCAATTGCATCCTGCTTGTTCGTAGGTGAGTATCTCATGACCACACTAGTATATGTTTGAGACAGCCTGAGCTTTTGAGTTATATTATATCATTTTATATCAATTCATTGATTGAACATGTTGATTTGGGTTTGTTTGTTTGTTGTTTTTTTTTTTTTTTTTTTGCAATCTCCATTGCAAGTAACAGTATGATTGTGTCAGTTTACATTCATTTGTGGGTTTTTTTTTCTCTTGTATTTTCTCTACCAAAAGGGACTTTTTAGCAGGTATTCTTACACGCATGCATATATTTATAATACTCGTGTTGGCCACAATGCTTGACTTCTATCCTGATCGAGCAAGTCCTTGCATCAATAAAGCGGACAATTGTCTTTCAGATCGCGATGTTTGTCGTTGCCAAGGAGATCCTCATTGCCTCCAGTTCAGTCAAAATCAAACCGAACGCCCTCTCCGTCTGGCAGGAACGTGCACGTACGCCTTGGCAACCGATCAATGCGGCCCCAACGCCGGCAGCGGCAATTTCCTCATCTCTGCGTCATTTGTGAAAAATGGCGCTCAGAGTTTCATTGACAAAATAACCATCAAAATATTCCAAGAGGTGACCTTAATCCCCCTCCTTCCATCGCCTTTTGGATGAACACCTTCCATTTTAATTCAGGTGTTTTTTCTGCAAAATAACGAGATTCGTCATTCACGTGGCAGGAAGATCCGCTTCCCGTACTCAGACAACAAAATTCTTATCGAATCATATAAAGGCGTCTTTGTGAGTTACATTACAAACCAGATTTGCATGTTCGATTTACTTACACCTTTTTTTTTTTAAATAATTCAAGCTCCTCTACCTTGACAACAAAGCCATTGTCGACTGGGATGGAAAGCACCGTGTGACAATCCTGGTGCCCAAGAACCACGAGGTATGCGGTCTCTGCGGACAACATACGAAGCCATTCGATGAATTCGATCTCAGAGTTGGTCAAAGACTATTCCGGCATCAATGCCCGAACATGAACTTGTCCACCCGATTCAATGAACAGGTAAGCTGATGATAATCATGATAATCAAGCAAGGAGCTCAAACTATTTTGTTCTCTTTCAGGCAAGAGATGTTGTTGAGTTCACCAACAGCTGGTTGGTGTCAGTCGATAGTAGATCCCAGTGCAGGGATCAATGCCAGTGAATCTCAGTGCAGGGATCAATGCCAGTGAATCTCAGTGCAGGGATCAATGCCAGTGAATCTCAGAACATGACATGGACAATAAAAACGCATATTACATCTCTAGTTCTTGAGTTCGATTCAGGATCTCCAAAACTGGAGTTTGGGGAGATATTCATGTGTTATGTAGGATCAAAGATAGAGATAGTCAAATGTTGAGACCTGAGGCTCGACATCACAAACTGAGAATCATGTTTCTTTTCAAGAAACCAATCCAAATAATCCATATTGATAATCTATTAGATAGGAAAAAAATATTGTAAAACAGGAAACGTTCCCAGACTGCAATTTTCACGGTTTTATGACTGAGGCCTTCATTCACGACAAAGCTGAGTTATACCCTACTATATGAACACCCAAAAACGCTAACTGTGACCGTAAATATAGCAAACATTTCATGCGGCACAAATGTTTCCTGTTCTATAGTATCACGCAGGAATGAAGCTTGAAAAATAGAGGATATCCCCCAAATAATCTCATTCTATTTTAAATTATTTTGGCCACACTTGTCTCAGATACAATAAAATCACACTTCAAGACATAAATACGAGAGGTACAGGGTAATAACATTTTACTATTATTCAAACATTTTGATTAAAACAAGAGAGAAATTTAGGATTCATCACTTTCCACCATCATTGAACTACTGTCGGCCACTGTCAAATCCTCCATGTTGGATCCACTTTCATCAGTAATCGACGCAACAGGTTGAAGATCAAAGCTGGGAGATTTGTCGTTTTCATTATCATCATCAAAGGTCTCCGCAGTGCTGTTCATCTGCAACGCTGACCAGTTCATTTTGGACGCAGAGGGGAAGTGAGGTTCAGAGTCAGGAGCACCTGGAAATTAAGGTCAGAGAACACAGGTCACAGGTCAAGGGCAACACTTTACCTTCGCATGGTGAAATGTCAGACATGAGCTGTTCGATTGCGTAACCCAACATGGTGGTGGAGAAGGTGTCGTCTCTGCGTAGGCCAAGAGCCTGCAAGAAGAGAGCGTCACAACACTTTCTATCTTCCAACATATTTCAAAATAATTATTGATTGTAACTAAATCAGAACTTTCACGTTTCATTGATTAATTCATCAGTTTACCTTATGGAAGTAATCTACAGCTTCTGCCGCTTGGCCGTTGAGCGAAAAAATGAATCCCATAGCAGAGAAAGTGGACGGATTTTGAGGGGACAGCACAAGGGCCTGTCTGTGGAAATCCAAGGCTTCTTCATACTTCCTGTAGAGAGACAAACATCACTTTCACCCCACCAATCAATCTATCTTTTACAGACTTGAGCTTGCGGCAGACGTGACCTAAGTTACTGAGCAGTGGCTCCCATTTCTCAACCATGACTTCTTTGTCCCCGGCCTTCTGTATCTGCTCTAGAGCGGACATTAGATATGACTCAGCCTGCTCATACCTGCAAGGAAAGAACGCTGCGATATAGTGGCACCCTGGATGAGCACTCACTTCGATTCGAA
>KB296474.1:193465-212604 GCA_000328365.1 Capitella teleta
TTCATTTGTGGGTTTTTTTTTCTCTTGTATTTTCTCTACCAAAAGGGACTTTTTAGCAGGTATTCTTACACGCATGCATATATTTATAATACTCGTGTTGGCCACAATGCTTGACTTCTATCCTGATCGAGCAAGTCCTTGCATCAATAAAGCGGACAATTGTCTTTCAGATCGCGATGTTTGTCGTTGCCAAGGAGATCCTCATTGCCTCCAGTTCAGTCAAAATCAAACCGAACGCCCTCTCCGTCTGGCAGGAACGTGCACGTACGCCTTGGCAACCGATCAATGCGGCCCCAACGCCGGCAGCGGCAATTTCCTCATCTCTGCGTCATTTGTGAAAAATGGCGCTCAGAGTTTCATTGACAAAATAACCATCAAAATATTCCAAGAGGTGACCTTAATCCCCCTCCTTCCATCGCCTTTTGGATGAACACCTTCCATTTTAATTCAGGTGTTTTTTCTGCAAAATAACGAGATTCGTCATTCACGTGGCAGGAAGATCCGCTTCCCGTACTCAGACAACAAAATTCTTATCGAATCATATAAAGGCGTCTTTGTGAGTTACATTACAAACCAGATTTGCATGTTCGATTTACTTACACCTTTTTTTTTTTAAATAATTCAAGCTCCTCTACCTTGACAACAAAGCCATTGTCGACTGGGATGGAAAGCACCGTGTGACAATCCTGGTGCCCAAGAACCACGAGGTATGCGGTCTCTGCGGACAACATACGAAGCCATTCGATGAATTCGATCTCAGAGTTGGTCAAAGACTATTCCGGCATCAATGCCCGAACATGAACTTGTCCACCCGATTCAATGAACAGGTAAGCTGATGATAATCATGATAATCAAGCAAGGAGCTCAAACTATTTTGTTCTCTTTCAGGCAAGAGATGTTGTTGAGTTCACCAACAGCTGGTTGGTGTCAGTCGAAAGTAGATCCCAGTGCAGGGATCAATGCCAGTGAATCTCAGAACATGACATGGACAATAAAAACGCATATTACATCTCTAGTTCTTGAGTTCGATTCAGGATCTCCAAAACTGGAGTTTGGGGAGATATTCGTGTGTTATGTAGGATCAAAGATAGAGATAGTCAAATGTTGAGACCTGAGGCTCGACATCACAAACTGAGAATCATGTTTCTTTTCAAGAAACCAATCCAAATAATCCATATTGATAATCTATTAGATAGGAAAAAAATATTGTAAAACAGGAAACGTTCCCAGACTGCAATTTTCACGGTTTTATGACTGAGGCCTTCATTCATGACAAAGCTGAGTTATACCCTACTATATGAACACCCAAAAACGCTAACTGTGACCGTAAATATAGCAAACATTTCATGCGGCACAAATGTTTCCTGTTCTATAGTATCACGCAGGAATGAAGCTTGAAAAATAGAGGATATCCCCCAAATAATCCCATTCTATTTTAAATTATTTTGGCCACACTTGTCTCAGATACAATAAAATTTTTACTTTTTTTTTCACTTTTATTCATTCTCACTATAATTATTTTTAACAAATTTACTTTTGGTGTGAATAATTTTTTGTGGGCCATGCCTTTTATTATTCACCGTTGTCGTTTTTATGGCATGAATTTAATAAATAAAAAAAAAAAAAAAAAAAAAAATTACACTTCAAGACATAAGTACGAGAGGTACAGGGTAATAACATTTTACTATTATTCAAACATTTTGATTAAAACAAGAGAGAAATTTAGGATTCATCACTTTCCACCATCATTGAACTACTGTCGGCCATTGTCAAATCCTCCATGTTGGATCCACTTTCATCAGTAATCGACGCAACAGGTTGAAGATCAAAGCTGGGAGATTTGTCGTTTTCATTATCATCATCAAAGGTCTCCGCAGTGCTGTTCATCTGCAACGCTGACCAGTTCATTTTGGACGCAGAGGGGAAGTGAGGTTCAGAGTCAGGAGCACCTGGAAATTAAGGTCAGAGAACACAGGTCACAGGTCAAGGGCAACACTTTACCTTCGCATGGTGAAATGTCAGACATGAGCTGTTCGATTGCGTAACCCAACATGGTGGTGGAGAAGGTGTCGTCTCGGCGTAGCCCAAGAGCCTGCAAGAAGAGAGCGTCACAACACTTTCTATCTTCCAACATATTTCAAAATAATTATTGATTGTAACTAAATCAGAACTTTCACGTTTCATTGATTAATTCATCAGTTTACCTTATGGAAGTAATCTACAGCTTCTGCCGCTTGGCCGTTGAGCGAAAAAATGAATCCCATAGCAGAGAAAGTGGACGGATTTTGAGGGGACAGCACAAGGGCCTGTCTGTGGAAATCCAAGGCTTCTTCATACTTCCTGTAGAGAGACAAACATCACTTTCACCCCACCAATCAATCTATCTTTTACAGACTTGAGCTTGCGGCAGACGTGACCTAAGTTACTGAGCAGTGGCTCCCATTTCTCAACCATGACTTCTTTGTCCCCGGCCTTCTGTATCTGCTCTAGAGCGGACATTAGATATGACTCAGCCTGCTCATACCTGCAAGGAAAGAACGCTGCGATATAGTGGCACCCTGGATGAGCACTCACTTCTGATTCTGAAAGGATATCACGCCCATTTCATGCAACACAAATGGATCTTCTGATGCTATTGACAACGCTTGTGTGAAGAAACGCTCGGCCAGTTTGGGATTATTTGTGAGGCCGTACTCTAATCCAATGTACAGTACCGGCAAGTGACAACTGTGAATAAAAAGGTGATGAATAGATATAAAGTAATGTAGGTTAGTAGGTCACTGACCCTTTCATAATCTGTGACGCTGTGAAGTAGGCAGCCATTGCTTGGTCGTGTTCGTTCTCCGCAGCAAACGAATGACCAAACGCTAGCCACCCGGGACCAAAAACACGATCCAGAGACGTGGCTTTACTGAAGCAGACATCAGGAGAATTCAATTAAACAAGATTCCCTACTCAAGTGATACGAACCTCAGATATCTACGCGCTGGTTCATGTTTCCCAACTAAGAAATAGTAGCAACCCACAGCAAACCAAGCAACCTTTTGTAGGAACATTAGACGCTCAGGTGGGCAAAGCATTGACGCTATGACTTACGGCTTTCTCCGGATACAAGTCAACCAATTTATGTGCCAAGTAGAACAGTTCTGGAAATAAATCATGAAGGTTGAAGATACTAAGAGATGGATTATAGACTATACCGTTAGGCATCCTGAGTTCCATTAGGACGGAGACGTACAAAGGTGTACACTGGCTGTTGTAAGGGTCTTGTTTCAACACACTGCAAAGAGGTTGTTCCAATCTCGGTTTCAATCAGTTTGGTTTGAGACTTACGAGGTGGCAATTCGATGGCATTCTCTGAAATCGCAGTTGTAATAGCATTGCTCAGCTTCATGTATAACAACGTCTAAGTTGTGTTTCAGGAGCTGAAGAACTGGTTTTGCTTCCATATTTCCGGGTTTGCTATACTAAAATAGTAAAGAACAAAATTATTAATAGTATTTTCCCCGCAAATTATTAAAATTACTCACTTTCTTTAAGCGAAGTTCATAAAGTTGTTGAATCAGATCTTTTTCCTCACTCGAACATTGAGAGTCAAAGGGTAACGAACCTAACAATTCTATTTCTGTGGAAAATATAAGAACTGTTGCAGAGGATTTGTTGTAATTTAAAGATGGACAAACCTTCTTGTGAAGATAACATGTGATGGGCAGTCAAACATTCATAGGCTTCGTAACAAAAAACATCCAATTGCAAAGCTTCTCTGAAACATTCCGAAGCCAAACTGCGATTTTCCATGGCCTCATAGATTTTGCCTCGTAGCAAATTGATTGAACTCTTCATCTTGAAAAAAAAAAAAAAAAAAAAAAAAGTGCATTAAACAATCGCTGTCTACGTACGGTCGTGCCGGTTAATTCCGCGGACGAGAAAACCTCTTCACTGCACTCAGTTGGACAATCCAAAATATCAAGCGCTTCTTGGAATTCCTTGCAGTCAAACTGAAAATTAGGAAAATATTAAGAAGAATTCAGACAGATGGAGATGGCTTACATGACATCTGGCTGCTAAGTAACGACAGCACATAATTTTCTGAAATATAAACAAATCAATCTTTAGAAGTAAGAACACACACAAAAATCACCTTTTCCAGCTGATGCACCTTCAGGAGGTGTGTCGCTCGATGGTACTGGCGAGTTAAGTAAAGGGTTTGTGCATACCAGTACACATCCAGCGCTTCATCTGCTCAAGAAGATATTAGGAAAGAGTAAAGAGGTGAGACATCTACAAAGACTCACTGTTTGTGAGGGTGACCAATTTGTTAGCCCAAAACAACGCCGATTCATACTGGTGCTGGAAATAAGAAAAATATTAAATTTTCTATAATGCAGCAGTCAATTGTGGTTTTACAACCCCAATACGCTGTTACAGTGCTCAACACGAAAATACATTGACTCAATCATCAATGAGTGGGGGTCTTGAAGTTGATGGCTTTAACTTATGGTATAACTTACAGGTATTTGATGTATGTTTACTTATTTCAGATTTCCTGATGACAACATCTCCTACATTGACAACAGAATGACTGAATTACTGTGAACAGCATTCGATTTAGTTCAGCGGGATCCGAAATACAGGGTAACAGCAGTAGTGTTCGTGAAATGCCAACAAGCTTAAGTTGGCACCTCAGCAAATGAAGTTCTGAATTGTGTGTGGATGGATGGGCGATAATAGGAAGATAAGGCAGCAGGACGAAGTTAAAGATGGGCCACAATTGGAAACCAAGATTTAAACTAGATCATATCTAAAAGCAACCTTTTCGATATAACTTCGAACAAGCGATCGTAATTTATTGATATTGCAGGGTATTTGTGCTTTTTCTGATTTCAGTTCAGCCATTTTTAAAACCGGAAATAGCACCAGCGAATCAAAAACCTTGTTTTAAACTAGAAAGCAAGGCCCTCTCTGATTGGACAGAGGAATGCTTAGTTACTTGACGCCTTATCTGCGAAAACGGGGAAAAGTGAAAAAGACGAGAATAAAACAACACCCACCGCTCATTTGATGTTTAAAAGGTTATCTCAATGTTGCCAATACATTTTAAATATACCAAAGACTATTTCACAGGCTGAATGCATTGTGTCAGTTTTATGATTTGTTGTTATACCTTGGATTGTGGAATGACAGCTACTTGACAGTCCCTCACCTGCTCACTCAGTTTACTGTACAGACACTATAAGACAGTAGTCTGAGTAGTCAGTTACGGCTTACTCACTAACTTAGGCCTGTCAACTGATCAAATGTCGCATAAATATGCGGCATATTATTTGCCATTTAAATTTCGCCTATCCTTATGAAAAATCACCTTTCACCAAAAATAAGATTAAGAAGTAGCTTAATTATTTTATAATATTATATTATAATATTATATTATATTATAGTTAATTGGCATCGGGCCCCTTTGCCTACATTATATATATCTGTATTTCAAAATAGTTCAGTTCCAGACGAACTCAAATTTGCTAATATAACACCGATCTTCAAAGCTGGAAACCCCGCTGAGCTACAAAATTATCGACCGATTTCTGTGTTACAAGCTTTTTCCAAAAATCTTGAAAGACTTATACATGATCGGCTACACAACTTCTTTACTGAACATAACATCATCAGCGAACACCAATTTGGCTTCCGTAAAAAATTAAGTACAGAAATGGCCCTGGCAGTTACAATAGATAACATTACCTGGAAATTAGATAAACAAAAAAAAGTAATAGGGTTATTTTTAGACTTTAAAAAAACATTTGATGCTGTAGACTATAATATTTTAATTCAGAAACTGGACCGTTATGGGATTCGTGGAAATACCCTACATCTACTGAAAGATTATTTAAATAATAGAAAACAAACAGTAAAATTAAATAATACAATGTCTCAGGCTCTCACTGTTGAATGCGGAGTACCCCAAGGGAGTATTCTGGGTCCATTGCTTTTCATAATTTATATTAATGATCTTCCTAATGCACTACGTAACTTGAAACCCATCATATATGCTGATGACACTAATATTTTTCTACATGGCAATAACTTGAAAGATATGACTGACTCTTTTAATGCAGAACTACTATCACTGAATGAATATCTCAAATGTAATTGCTTGTTGCTCAATGTAAACAAAGCTCATTCTATGCTCTTCTCCATGAATAGCTCACTGCAAGACACAGTCCTCTCTCTATCAATTGATGGTACCATCATTGACACTGTCAAAACTACTAACTTCCTTGGCGTCAAAATAGACAATAGATTAACCTTTGCAGAACGCCTGACCTATACATGCAATAAAGTTTCAAAATCAATAGGCATCATATACAAGGCTTCTGAAATATTCAATTCACAAACACTACGCATGCTATATAATTGCCTCGTTCTTCCGTACCTTATGTACTGCAATATTATTTGGGGAAAGACTGCCAACCGACATTTGAACCGACTCTTGACTCTGCAAAAGAAAATTATAAGAATAATATCAAACCGAACGCGACCGACACATACCCGACCTCTCTTTCACGACTGTAATATTCTAACAGTAGAAGACCTTTACATTTTCCGACTCTCCATATTTACGTACAAACTAGTCCACCATATGATCCTCCCCCCTCTGTTTCTCAATTCTTTACTCTAACTCACCCAAGCCATAGTCATAACACCAGTTGTCATTCAAACATTATCCAACCCGTCTGCTGAACAACCCTCAGACAAAGATGTCTTCACTACCAAATGCCACATAATATTAATAATCTAATCTCTCCTCTATTGAGCAATTGTTTATTATTCTCTTTGAAAAAACCCTAAAATCTTTACTTATCTCAAATTATGTTTAAAACCTATTTATATTATACATATTTTTCTTGTTGTATTCTGCATGCGTGTTTGTGTGTGTGTGTTTTCTGTTCTCTGTTTTTTTTTTCTTTTCTCTCTGCCTTTGTATTCTTATGTTCTCCTTTCCTTTCACCATTGTAATTATCACGCTCTCATTCGTTTACAGGTGACACAAAAACACCTTTGTTTTAGTCACCACCAACTGCCACTATTTGCTATTTGCTAAACTGCACATGTTTGAATAAATTATTATTATTATTTTTATTATTTTTTATTATTTTTATTATTATTATTATTATTATTATTATTATTATTATTATTATTATTATTATTATTATTATTATTATTATTATTATTATTATTATTATTATTATTATTATTATTACATCATGTAGAATTAAATAGCCTAAAACCCAATGAGAGTCATGGGGGGAATGTCATTCTGATGTTATTGATGTTATGGTAGAAAGTTAATTAGTATTATGGAGTTATCTTGCACATGCTAGACCTTAGACCCGCGCTTGAGGCCACACTAATCAGTTATACTGGACATCACTTGATAATGAAAGAATTTTGATACCAGATGCACCAGATGCCATGTGCACTGATCAATATTCACGCATCTGGTAGAAATATATAAGCATATATATCAATTGCCAGTGGTACACGAAGAATGTAACTCAATGCTTTATCCTTTTCTTTCTGGGCGAGTATATTAAAAGTAAAAGGGATGAGCGAATGTTTTGCACTTACTATTGTCCTAGAAATAACTCTCTTAGGAGATAATTTTTCCAGGAAATTTAGCTATGATTAGCATTATTTTCATATTTTTATTACAACCCCCAGAAACATTTATTACGATCAACATTCCCAATAACATATTTTGTTTTCCATCCAGACCAAAATGCCAGAACCCATAGATCAGTTTGCAACAACAGCGCACAATTTGGTGGACACAGTGATTGAAAGCGCACTGAGAAAACTAGAAGACGAAAACAAAATTCGCAAGCAAGCAATTGCCGCCATTCGCCTTGATCTGTCAAGATCTGCAAGCGCCGAACCCCCACCTCCTGTTGTGCATGAAAACTATGAAGTTGAAAACATTGAGTGGCTCACAATCGAAGAGTTCTCCATTGAGAAGGCAGAAAAGAAGATTAATGATTTCATCAAAGTGAGTTTTTTTCGGTTGTGAATCACTTGTTTTATTTTCTTTTCCTAAATGACAGACCTGGGAATACCAAGACAGCTGGTTGTTCTGTGTTGATTTCCTGCGTGAAGATGAGTTTGAATTTGACGTCAGATATCGCTTCCGCGTCCAGTGGAGTATTCCAACGCGGAGGAAACCAATTCCGCGATCAACCGCATCCGTCTATTTTACATTCCACGTCTCCAAGATCAAACCAAAGGTAAATGTAATCTGTGCCTAGCAACATTATTTTTTATAATTTTAATTGTGTTAAAGTACTGAAACAGTAAAAAGTGTTGCAATAAAAAAAAATGAAATTATGAAATAGGCCTGCATTTAGTCACTGATTAAATCATAACGTATTTTACTCACGTTATGATTGTGAAGCATGACGATGAGATATTCATAACGCACTTTAATTGATTCACTTCACTTGCAGACATACCCTGTGGAAGTTTACTACATTTTTGAGACCAACCGACTCGTACACAGGTACCCTGTGCACACCTTTTGTATTAAAAAAAACTTCTGTTTTTGGTGTTTCTCTCTCTTAGACCTGGATTCTCCCGATTCCGTGAAAAGTGGTTGAAAGACATCATTGAGAGCAAAGTGCTCGTAATGGATGCTGTTGATTTCTAAGATGTGAAAAAAATGAACAATCAATATCAATCGATCTCCTTCTCTTCCGTCCACTTTACTCTGAATAAATAATTCATATACACAAACAAAAACTCATGTTTGTCTCCAAGCGTTTCAGATTTTGCCCTTCAATTTCAACTCGTGTAACGGCAAGATACGAAAAGAATGTGGCTTCACCCATTGAGCAATCTGGTTATACCGTCGATATACAGGCTGTACAGTATATGTAAGAACCCTTGAGTACTAAGTATTAAAAGAAAAATATGAGTCTAGAATTTGGAATCATTTTATTTCAAATTTGCTAATTTTCTAAGAGGGAAGGGAAATGGTTCAACAAATCTACAAGGTTTTATAATAATAACACAGGAGATAATGAAAAATTTACTTCAAAAATATCAGCCGGCGACACAAAAAAGTCACAGGGAGAAAAAAAAGAGAGCTGTTTTCAAAGAGAAAATTTCTTGTAACAATAGAGAAGCTGATAACGATTGAGAGATGACCTGGGGGAATTAGGTCATTGGGTCACCCGAATATGATAACCACACACGTATGTGTTACGGACTGATATTCATATTTTCTGTTCTTTTTTTCTGCACTTCAAACTGTAAGCCTGTAAGGAGCCACAATGAAATAATACTGGTATGACGTAATAACACTTGAAGCAATGCATCCTATAATAAAAGAAAGCACATTCTAGTTATCACAGAATTTACATGATTTACGAAAGCACGAACATCAAATAAGCAAGACAGGTGGAGGATATGCGTGACAGTAACGCTTCATTTCGCCTATTCTTCCGAGTAGGCAAGAATTATCATTTTTTCAGGTCAGCCAAAAAAAGGTATAAATGTCAAATCACAATAGCTGAGAATTCTCAATTCTCAATTCTCTTCAGCTGTCTTTGCTGGTTCTTCCTTCTTTTCTTCCTCTTTCTCCTCTTCTAGCTTCTCCACCGTTTGCGATCGTCTCCTTGGACTCTTCCTACTGCTATGCCTGGCAGAATTCTTTGCACTTTCACTTTCATTTCTCGGCGCCTGAATTATGAGCGATTAAATCACGTCAGTTATAAGATCCACGTACCTTCCACCACTCCTTGGGGTAACTGGAGATGTTGTCCATAAATTGCTGGTTTCCCACCCAATCGTTCTCCCACTTTTGGTGGCTGTAAACCGGTTTCTTCGCTGTGATGCGGCGCAGGATGTCCTGATTCTCCTGAGTCACCCTCAGCAGTTCTCGCATTCTCTTCTCACGGTTCAAACTGTCAAACCGCAAAGGTTATAATAAAAAGGAAGGATTCTGGTTTTTGAGGCGCACCTTTTGTATTCGTAGCCATTCTTGTTATCTACTCTTCCCTTAGTGCGCATAATGTACGCCATTTTCTCCAGAAGAATGCGGTTGTCACGTTCTATTGTTGCAAGACGCTCCTCCTCCAACTGAAGGGGGATCGAAAGGCGTTCACCGTTAGTAGAAGAATGATTAATCACTGATGACTAAAGTCTGAATGATTGTTAGCAAAAGACCCGCAAATAATTCCACTGGAAGAGAAGCCTCATTTTTAACAACATTAACAACATTGAAGGGTCCAAGGCAAAAGACTTAGAGTATCACGCCATATATCTCACCAGCTGAAATGTCGATTTTTGAAATTTTTCCAATCTATGGGTACAAGTAACAATAGAGTTGTAAATATGCTGCATCGATTGTCTGTCAATTCTTGTAATACTATACTTGGTTCCAATTTTGCCTCTTTGCGTTATGAATTCAAAGTCAATGTGCACTCTCAGCTGTCATTGAATATCGCACAAATGCACATGCAGTGTTTATGATGCAAAATTAAGTTGCCATATGCTGATGTTATTAAGTTTGTTGTGGAATTGTTTGATTTACTTTCACCCCATTCTGATTTTGTATTACATAGTTTCGATCGTAGCGAGATCCTTTTCATGCTACATACTGTTTGCACATCATAACGCTTTCTGTTAATTAATATTTGACAGATATTTCTCATCCCGTTTTTCCCTTTTTTTCGATCTGTACATTTGGTACGAAAATAAAGCATAAATATATATTAAAGTCCAGTGGTTTGGCAACATTAAAGCCAGATAAAAACTACAGTATTGCATAATTGAACCAGTGTGCCAGACGCCAATGATTAGGCTTTCTAAGATGGAATAATATATTCATTGATTAAATCTAGGCACCACATAAAACACTAAACACATAATAATAAATTTTGCGCCTGGTTTGTAATGAATTTCCCGTATTAGAAGGCAGTTATCCAATCTAGCAATAATGAAAAAAAATAATTAAGTTCCGATAATCAAAAAGGATTACGCTGATTTTATGGATCTGAATTTGACGAGCACATCAGCCTTGGAAATTAACCGTCATCTCATTAAGCACAAGTGGCTACAATTATATATTGGAAGATGGTAGAGTATATCATTCAGTAGATCAAGGCCCATTAAGAAAGAGGAAACAAAGATACAAAAATATATAATCCCATCAAATTCGAGATATTATTCAACCCTAATTGAGATGATTATGTAAGACTGAATTATGCAATGCTAACTGGATTGACACAGCCATTGATCCCATATGAGCTGATTCATGTTTAATGTTTTTGCAGCAGGAAGCATCACCCGTGGGAGTAAATTCCAGTAGAAGATGCGGGTATAGTGGGTGTAATTTATTAAATGCAGCTCGGCACTGCATGGTCACTGAGGATGTACAACCAGCCACAAACCTCGCATCTTTGAATGAGGTAATATTCTAAATTTGTTTATAATTATATGGTATGTTCCTCCTTGGTATCAAGCGAGGAGGAGAATTCACCTGGAGTTTCTTCAATTTCAAGTGGAGATGGATGTACGTCCGAGGGGGACGGGTGTCCACTTGTGACGAGGCATTGGCCACCTGCAAAACAGAGAGAAATCCACGTTATATTCATTGCTCGTGTAATAAAATCACTTGTGTTATCACCCCTTCCTGTGAATAATGCAAAACCTGGAACAATGAAAGAATCTACCTCACAATACAAGGAAGCAATAATGCTGACATCCTTAAGGTGAATATTGCATGGGCGGATCAATATGGCAACCGTGCTCAGGAGTTTAGATCAGCTTTCAGATGCTGATTACTTGATCGTAACTACATTTTTTATGGCCAATATAGCAGGGACGTCTCAAATTGTAAACCACTAATTACAAAACATCAGGATTTAATCAAGCACCCTTCAGAATGGAGACGACCGATAATTAGAAGTTGATGTTTCGACAATTTATGAGAGCAATTAAACACTTGAGTGTACAGAGATTATATTAGTCAACAAAACTCAAGAGCAAAGAGAGCTGGGTTGTAAATAGAATGAATACCTGCACCATCAATTTTATAACGCTGACCTATTAGAGAGATCTTCACAGATATCCCGATAAAAATAAAATTACAATTTGGCAAAAACCAAAGCAAACTTTTTATACCAAGTATAAGGTTCTCGGAATAATTCTCTTGGATAATATTTGCGATGAGATTCTGCTAAATCAGTAGTAAACACGATATGTCAATAAGTCAAGTCGCATATTTGAACTGGATTGTGCAATGTTTGAATTGAGCTCTCGAGTTGCAAAATAAAAAACTTTCTCTCGGTGGGAGATCGGTGCTTCAAGGTTTTACCAATAATGTGAAACACAGATTGCTAAACCATTAGAGAATATCACAAAATTTTGGTCTTCATAACTTTTGCTACTTCAGTAAAACTCCTCTAAGAGCAGCACCAATGGAACTGATCGACTCCAAGTGGCACTCTTAAAGATCATAGCCATGATTGCATGAGTACAAACATATTACTTGCTGAATGATATTGAAAGTATGATAGAAAAACAAAGAAAAACCGACTAGTTAGTAATTAAATTAAGAGTCAGCCATTCGCTGAAAGTGGACCACTTTGAGAAGTATCACAGCTTTTATAGGCAATGTTAGGTGTTACATTTTCAAAGAAATATTGCCTTTGATTGTGATATTTTCATCTTTCCTCTCATTACTTTTTTTCCAATGAACTGCGCGACATGGGTCACCACTGAAAGCGACATAAACACTGTAATTCGGTGATGTTTGTATTTAATCTTGTTTGGATAGCATTGACTACAATCTGTCAGCAGCCTACTTTTGTTGGCCACTCGCTGTTTAGTGATTACATGCTTGATTAGGAAACCTCATGGCACAGATAGAGGAGTGGCGTCCTGTTAGGGAGTGTATACTATGTCATTTGGATCGGGACTTTCAAAACATGTCACTCTTACATAGGAGCATGAGAGGATTTTTGCTGTAACTGTATATCATAATTCAACAGTCATGACTGTAGTGATATGATTAGGTGGCATGCATGACACTGCCATCAAGACTCATTTACAATTAATGCCTGTGCTAGAATAACACAGATTTCAAGAATAAGATCAGGAAATCATGCAAGAGAATTTACACACATTGAGTTTCATGAAAGACACTGATATCCCACTGATTCACTCGGGTGATAAAAGAGTGAGGATAAATTGGTAAAACTATATTTGATTTATTATTTTATAATTAAAGAATTATGCGTAAAATGTGGCTCAGAATGCTTGTGGAGTATGCTTCACTGAATAATATTTCGTATTTTTATCACCAATAAGAGTAGGTTATTTGGTTGATCGCATGTAAACGAACGAATTGTCACATTTCTAACACATTTTCATTTAATTATATTATATTAATGAAATAATATATATTGTAAAAAGTTATATTTAATTCAAAATAACTGTTATATTGTGAAAACATAGTATGCTGACTATACAATATATACAATACTGAAGCAGAGAGCATAGCTGACTTCATAATTACCCAAGTCTGTAAGTCACTAAGACAGTCACCACACACCCACTGTGGCACAGGACGTACGTGTGAGTGTCAACTCAAAATTTTATATACTAGACATGGAATACCTGCTTACCTTTCGTCGATGTTCGTTGAAGTAATTATCATCCCATCTTTTCTGTAACAATTTGTTTGCCGAAGGAGTGATGGGCTGGTAGCACTTGTGCATGATGCAGCGTTGGTCTGCTCCAAAACGACACTCAAAAAATCCACTCAGGTCGGAGCTCCACTCATTGCTTATGTTGGATCACGTGGTCTGTTCCGTTGCTAAGGGCAAAGAACTACAAATCATAACGCACTCGAAGAGCTCAGAATATCGTCCCGTTTTAGATATGACTCCATATGAATAGCAATATTTAAACAAATATAATATTCCCTCAAATTATGTTTCAGAAGCGTGAAAGTAGATAATAACAGTCGAGGATCTCAATTAGCAGTTTAGCTTTCTACACATGAGTGCGTTATGAATGGCTTGAATCACCATATCCAGACCTGGTGGTGCGTTATGATTATCAGTCAGCCCGTCAGGTTTGAATTACTTTGCACTGATGCCCATTCAGAACATAATTATACAGGTATTCGCCTGTAAGTTGAATAGCCTACAGACCTACACCCCTCATTAATAAATTGTTTTGAATAAATTACAAGATTCCTATTCCCAGTAAATAGTTGACATCACAACAATCTAAAAAATGAAACAGCAAATAACGAGGAGTACTACGCAAGATCGATGGCTTTATTTCAGCACGAAAAACATCGCAAATATGTAACATATACTGAATGGACAAGTTGTCAGATATGTAACAAAATAAACTGAAGCCGGCCATTATCACAATCTCGATACTCTTACTAAATCCCTTACAATTACCGGTACACGCACAACTAGAAAATACACTTAAAAGTTCGTTTGAGTCCTTGTGTCTCGAATTAAGATTAGCAGGCAGTTATTATTTTCGCCACTGCCAGCATCTGTAACAATCCCAAAGTAGTTGGATTTTGCAAATTTCATCATGTTCATTGTCGCTTCTTGACCAATTTGCTTTGTGCACTTCGAAATTAAGCAATGCCCATGAACCACGAATACTTAAATCATTGGTTACACATGTATAAGATCCCCATTATAAGTCCAGATACTGTACGTTAGTAGGTAATCACCCAGGGGAATCAAACCCATTACCCATGGATTGAAAGTCCAACGCTCTACCACTGAGCCAAACAGGTAGGTTATGGTTGTAAGTGTTGCAAGTGAAAGTAGAGTAGTACACGTGTACAGCCAGTGAACATAACTAACATAAGTGAACAAGCTGAGCATATAACGAAAGAGAGCATCTGATTGGTCACAGCTTCAGAATGCTAAAGAGCATGGAGCAATCACACACAGCCTCATAAGAGTACAATGAGAAATTGAGCGAGAAAGGGAGCTGCAGGGATTTTAATGAAAAAAAAAAAATCTAAGAAACTTTTGAAAACCGGATCCAACCGGAGACTTATGCAAAACCGGATGGGGGGTACAAAAAAACGGAGTCTCCGTGTCAAAAACGGAGTGTTGGCATGTATGTGTGTTTGCTGCTCAGGAGTGATTTCCTATTGGTTAACATGGGAGTGAGTTGCATCCAAAGAAAATTGTCCACTGTTCGCTAGAGGTGTGTGTTCGTTAGTCGCAGGTACTACTGTACCATTATACACAACTATATCTAGTACAGTGAAAATTTATTACACCAACATTGTAACAAAATCATAACAACAAGTCCTCCCACTTCAAACAAGGAAATCTCAACCTACGTTGAAACTTAGCACAAAATTTAATTAGAAACAAAAAATCTTAATTCTGAGACAAAGGGAAGGCAATATAAATAATAGCAATTATTAACTTAATTTTTGTATCACATATTATCAACTGATTTGCTCCAAAAGGGCATCAGGCCATATAAAGCACAATCGGTTTTTAAATTTGTGTCACTTCAGTGTCTGATCTCAACAACAACAATCACTTGCACACTTAATTAATATAAATTTTTTGGATTCTTGAGTATTTCATAATTTCTCTGGCATCAATAACCATCCAACCAAGGTCATTCTCTCAAACGGTGATATTTGTATATTGTAAAGGCACAAAATAAATCCTCAATCCATGGCAAATGAAAATCTGTGGAAGATATAGAACAAGTAAATAACAAATAACAAGAATTTGCAATTAGGCATGACACCAATACCCCCCTCCCCCACCCCCCAGTTTTCATTTTTTTTAAACAAGTCAGACAAAGTGCTATTTCAGAATGCCAACATCATAAAATTGTCCTCTGAATTTTCAAGATTTGATGACAAACTTAGTCAAAACTGCTCTTGGTTCAATTATATGATTGTGCTTCATTTTTTAACAAACCGAATACACAAGAGAATGTAATAAATGGCTACTGACCCCATCACAATTTTGTCCAATTTGCGTCACTGTTTTCTGGCTGTAACGGTGTTTTAGACGAAAAGTTGTCATCTATTTTTTCTTCTTCATCCTTGGAGAGAAAAATTCTCTGAAATTAAGACAAAACTCCTCCAACCGACCCCAAAATAAACCTGCGATTTTGTGGCATCATATTTCACTCCACAATGGAGAAAATTCAACCAGCGAAAAGGAAGACAGCAACATAAACGATCAAATATCGGGACAAGGAGGGAAGCAGGAACTAGGTGGGCAGTCTTATGACCTCCTAAGAATGAAATAATCATGATTGGAACAGGATTGAGTGAATTAAATAACCTCACCATTTAATAAGCTTATGATTAAGCCAAAAATTATAGTTGCAAAAGAGCCAATGGTGGCATACCACAAGAAGGAAACAGAGTAAAACTTGTTTAAAACCCCTCTGAAATTGAGAAATACAGAAATGTGTATGCATATAGTATAGTCATACATTGGGTTTGTTTCTTCGGGTGGGCTAAAGGTCATTGAAAAGTCATAGGTCAGGCCTCTTGATTCGTATGAGTCGATTTCAAAGTAGGATGTAGCGTTGAGCACAGAGCAGTTAGCGGTGGAAGTTGGGAGGGTTGGAGTCCGATTTGAATTGAGGTTCGCGCCTATGATGAGCCATAACATGAGAGCACTGGAAAGAACTGCTCCGACAAATGCTCCCTAGAGAAATAATTACATCATGAGAAAATCAAGTACGGAATCAAAATGATTACAATTGCATTAGCACAGGGGAAGAGGGCTCCAAGCAGGAACATTCCGAGCGATGGGCCGACAGTCGCGCCAGAGACACTCAGAGACAGCTGATGAGAAGGAGAAGAAATGGATTGAGGTGAAAAGAGGAGAGAGTGAGAGCCAACCTGGAGAACGTGACCTCCCAAGTTGTTGGCTAAGTATGCAAGCACCATAGCAATGCCACCATACATAATGACTAACCAATGAAAATATAAGTAGCGCACAATGCCATAGTGATTTAACGTGTTGTTTACCTAGAAGTTTTGTGATAAGCGCTTTCTTATCTTCGCTGATGTGATGGAGAAATCTCTTCAGGAGGTCTTCCCAAGTGACAGCAGCAGCAGAGTTCATGGAAGATGACAGAGAACTGAAAGGGGGGTGTATCCACTGAACAGCACAGCTGACCAACCTGAGAGCTCCACTAAAGAGAACAGCAAGGAAGATGCCATTCACCCCAGGGTAGTTCAAGACATCTAGTACGAAATATGGCACCAGCTAAGTAATGGCAAAATAATGTAAAAAGTCGATTCTTTCAACACAAGTTTATGAACCTGATTTGAATTAGAGATGTATCCTTGTTTGAGCGGGTCACAGCCGAGGTCAGCGTAATAAGCATACACAGTCAGACCAACTAAAGCTGCGAGAATATTTACGATGAGAAGAAAAGGAATGTTGAGAAGCAGCGTCCTGAAAATAGGAGGAAATGAGAACAAGAAAAAGAGATTAGAAATGAGTACATTTTTGCTTGACGCAATGTTGGCAGAGCACAATATCGCTGAACGCTCGCCTGTCCGCAACCGAAAGTGCCGATAGCTGAAATCATTCCGCCAATCACGGTCGACCAAATACTAAGGCGCTGAGTGGGGTCAACATTGAAACTGGGGAAAAAAATAAAACCCTAATCTTGAAAAAAATAAAAAATAAAACAATTAAACTCACTCAAAAAAGATGAGTCTTCCTCCTGCTTTGTTCAAATTCCAGATTTTAGTAAAACCGCCAACTTCGATACTTCCCTAAAATTGAACGAGTCAGAGTTCCGTGACCATGAATGATTCTTTATGCTTTTATTATTACCTGAATAACAATGGCAAGCATTCCTGCAATCATAACGCCAGCTTGAAAGACGTCGGTCCAGATGACGGCCCTCATGCCACCCTGATCAAGGTCAAAGGTCAAATAGTCAGTGTAAAGAATAACTGAACACTCACTAGAGTGGTGTAGATGGTGGCGATCAACCCTGATGCTAAGATGGATGCCCACAGGGGAAATCCAGTCACTGACCACGGAAAAATTACAAAATCAAAACTGTTACATCAAACAGCATAAGAACGAGTGAGAGAAGAATGAACTGTTGCATAATAATTAATGTATACACAGGGTCCAGAATTAAAGTAGTCTCATTTGTTTCTGAACACAATAGAATTGAATATGCTTGCTTAGTCAATTAAGACTCGATCAATTTATTCTTGTAATCTGAAGCTAAATGACGCAAACATAAATGCTGATTAGCCACTTGATAAATTTAAATGAATTTGCAGCCGCAGATAGCAGTAAAAGCAGACTAAAATCCACCTCTTATATATCCATATATTTCTACATAACAAGACGCCGTTCTCAGTAATGCTCATATATCACCATTACCCTGCCAATAAAAGGCACTGCAAACCACTTTGAAAACTTCTAACTGATTAAACTGATTAAATTAAAAGTGATCAGTTATGAACCTTCCACTGAAATGAAATGTTACGACTACAGCTGTGATAATTGCAATTCTGGATTTCTGGATTTACCTGCTTCCAATGCAGTGGACGGAGTATACATGCAGATGCCCATGTAGAGAATCTGGAATAAGATGAAATGAAACGGAGGCGGAGAGATGAGAAGTGAACATTACGCTGCCAATGAGCATGCTAATCATAGCCACCAAACGACACAACCGACTGTTATAACGATGCTCCAGGTACTGCAGAGAGAAGAATTCATAACATCAACAATTCAATGTACATATACACATAGTAAAATTATTTTAGAAATAGAAATTAGAAAGTCATAACTCATGGCACATGTCAAATGAATGAAATTCCCTTGAAGGGATGTTTAAAAAACTAAAAAACACTCATGTTAAAAACTGCCATTTCATAATAATAGTCATTTTTCTTTTGTTCTAAACCTTTCAATTATTTGTATCAAGTCAGGTAAATAACCATAAGAAATTGATCGTATTAATTAGATCCATCGTTATGGATTATTTCATGACATCACACCAATCCTCCCACGCATTAAAAGCATTTATTTCTCCATGCAAAGAGTTAAAAGAACCCACATATGGCCATA